>SJYO01026388.1:64881103-65434785 GCA_006410555.1 Capra ibex | reverse complement strand
AACCCTAAGGTTTCTTAAACCCTAAGGAAGGTTTCTTTAGGGTCCCGACTAGAGGAAGTCTTACCTGACCAACCTAGAGGAACGTCAGGTTCCCTGAGAGTTCTCAGAAGAGGTTGTGGTGTCAAGTTTTCATAGATAAGAAACCGCGAGTCGGAAGAAGTGTCAGGTTGAGAGTGTAGGTATGTACTGGTGTCCTTTTTGGTATCGGAACTGATCTCCCTGGAATCAGCCGTTTCATTACAGAGACGAAAACTTATACGATAGATCCAACCAGTATTGAAAGGAAGGTTCCTCATTCGCAGAAGATTAATCCCTTTACGTTTAGTTTTCGTGTTACTCTATGGTGGAGTACTGGGAATCTTACCAACAATAGTCTTTTCGTTCTTATTATACACGACCTCTCTGAACCTCTTTTCCCTTAAGAGTATGAACCAATCACCCTTACACTTAACTAAGTCGGTGATTCTTTTGGTCGTTCTTCTTAGGGACAAGTTATAAAGAATAAAATAGTCAAGTCAAGTCAACGTGTCAGCACAGACTGAGACGCTGGGGTACTTAGTGTCGTACGGTCCGGAGGGACAGGTAGTGGTTGAGAGTCTCAGGTGGGTTTGGGTACAGGTAACTCAGCCACTACGGTAGGTTGGTAGAGTAGGAGACAGCAGGGGAAGAGGAGGACGGGAGTTAGAAAGGGTCGTAGTCCCAGAAAAGGTTACTCAGTCGAGAATAGTCCACCGGTTTCATAACCTCAAAGTCGAAGTTGTAACCAGGAAGGTTACTTGTGGGTCCTGACTAGAGGAAATCCTACCTGACCAACCTAGAGAAACGTCAGGTTCCCTGAGAGTTCTCAGAAGAGGTTGTGGTATCAAATTTTCGTAGTTAAGAAATCACTAGTCGAAAGAAATATCAGGTTGAGAGTGTAGATATGTACTGGTGACCTGTTTGGTATCGGAACTGATCTCCCTGGAAACAACCGTTTCATTACAGAGACGAAAAATTGTACGACAGATCCAACGAGTATTGAAAGGAAGGTTTCTCATTCGCAGAAAATTAAAGTACCGACGTTAGTGGTAGACGTCACTAAAACCTCGGGTCTTTTTATTTTAGTCAGTGACCAAGGTGACTAAGGGGTAGATAAACGGCACTGTAATACCCTGGCCTACGGTACTAGAATCAAAAGACTTAAAACTCGAGTTTCAGTTGAAAAAGTGAGAGGAACAAGTGAAAGTAGTTCTCCGAGAAATCAAAAAGAAGTGAAAGACGGTATTCCCACCACAGTAGACGTATAGACTCCAATAACGATAAAGAAGGTCGTTAGAACTAAGATCGAACACGAAGGAGGTCGGATCGCAAAGAGTACTACATGAGACTTATCTTCAATTTATTCGTCCCACTGTCATATGGCGGAACTGCATGAGGAAAAGGATAAACCTTGGTCAGACAACAAGGTACAGGTCAAGATTGACAACGAAGGACTGGACGTATGTCTAAAGAGTTCTCCGTCCAGTCTACCAGACCATAAGGATAGAGAAAGTCTTAACAGGTGTCAAATAACACTAGGTGTGTCAGTTTCCGAAACCGTATCAGTTATTTCGTCTTTATCTACAAAGAAAAACAATGAAAGATAACATGTCGTTTCACTTAGTCGGCATGCATGTATGAATCGAGAGAAAAAGCCTAAAGGAAGGGTAAACTCAGTGGTGTCTCGAACGTCGTCTCAAGGGACATGATATGTCATCCAAGAGGATTCAATGGGTAAAATATCAAACCCAGTAAACATCACTGTACCTTCCTGGTTCTCTAGCAGTATGACTTCCTTTATTCAGTCTTTCTCTTTTTGGTGATAACATATAATCACGTGTATACATCTTAAATCTTTTTACCATATCTACTAGAATAAACGTTTTGAAGACATAAAGAATTATTCAAATAGTTAATTCTGTAAACGGAAGAATCGATTAGTGACAGAAAGATTACAGATGTGTCATAGTAAATCAGATCCTACACGCCTCCTAAAATGGTGATTATGAGAACGGACATAAGGTGAATGACTGTGTTAGGTAACTAAACCCCCCGTTTCGAAAAACTCCTCAACTAACTAACTAAACCCGATATTGAAAAATCGCGATCAGAGGGAGTCTAAGGAACAAAGGATACGAAGGAACTGATTTGAACAAAAGTTTAACACGAAACTCACCATAAGGACCTTGGACTGAGGGACCCAACCTTAACGTCAAGGTAAACAAACCTGGGGTAGATTTAATACAGGTTCCCTAGGTCGGTCAGGTACGATTTCCCCTGGTCACGGTCTACAAGAAACCTTCCTGACTACGACTCCGATTTTGAGGTTATGAAACCTGTGGACTACACTTCTCAACTGAGTAACCTTTTCTGAGACTACGACCCGCCCTGAACCCCGTCTTCCTCTTCCCCTGTTGTCGTCTACTCTACCGACTTACCGTAGTGGCTGAGCTACGTGTACTCAAACCCACCTAAGACCCTCAACCACTACCTGTCCCTCCGGACCACACGACGCTAAATACCTAGTGTCCCAGTCTGTACTGACTCACTGACTTGACTTGACTTGACTTGACTACAGGACCCGAAGGGTCCACCGAGTCACCATTTCTTAGGTGAACGGTTACGTCCTCTGCGACCAAGTTAGGAACCCAGTCCTTCTAGGGGACCTCTTCCTTTACCGTTGGGCGAGGTCATAAGAACGGACCTTTTAGGGAACCTGTGTCTTCAAACTACCCGGTATTAGGTACCCTTGTGTTTTTCTCAGTCTGCACTAAATCACTGATTTATTGTTGTTTAATACAGGACAAAGTTATAATAGACATTTTACACACTTCTCATTATAGTTTGAGTATAAAACCAATCACTCCAAGTTACCTTTTTTAGGTATTTTGAACGTACAGTCTCACATACAGACACGCACACAAGAGTCAACGAAGTCAGGGTAGACTGAGAAACGTTGGGGTATCTGATATCGGGCGGTCCGAGGAGACAGGTACCTTAAGAGGTCCTTTCTTATGACCTCACCCAACAGTACGGGAAGAGGTCCCTTTGCAGGGTTGGGTCTATAGCTTGGTTTCAGAGGACGTAACGTCCGTCTAAGAAATGGTAGACTCGGTGTAAACCGTACGGAGTTTCCACAGAGTCGACAGTAATTAATTTTGACATAAGGTTTGTAAAATCACAAACCATCCGGTCTTCTAGAACTCCTTCAAATACTAAACTTAACCCAAATACTTTAATTTATTTAGGTCAGTAGGTCATTTGTACCTAACTTCCGACGATACATGGACCCGTTCGGTGAAACCGAGACTACACTGATTGTGACCTAGAGAGGAATTTTTTGAAGAAGGAGTTGGAAATGGAAACTCTAAACAGAATAAGTTCCTTTCTCGTAACCCGGAAACATGAGTAAACAGTTGGACAGCAACCTATTCAAGACAGGGTCTCTCCGACATATTAGATTTTTCACTAAAAACCGGTTCTCGGTGAGTCTACACTCAAGACTCCTTGGTTGTGAGAACTGTTGACTTCCCTATTTATAGAGTGAGGGGGTTTTACGTAAAGTCACCGTATATATCGTAGGAAATGTAGAGACCCCAATGTACCCACACTATTTAAACGGTGTTAAGTAACTGACATAAGAAGTACGAAAATTTTAAAATATGTACATTTAAAAATAATTGTCAATTAATATAGTCTTTTTCTTAGAAAGAACGAGTGGAAACTCTCCGTATGAGAAGACTAAAGGTAAGGAGAATACCCTTGGGAGTGAAGCGACAAAGAAATACTTGGGTGGTCCACCAAAACCGAGATATGTGACCACTGATTCCTCAGTAACAACTAACGGTGTAAATGTAGAGGAGAATTGGAAAAATTTTCTGTCAAAGATTTCGGTGAACTACGAGTTTCGTTTTAATTCTCCTTCCATGTCTCTAAACGGTACTTGAGGATTCGGGTGAGTATAGAGTGGAGGGGGTAATAGTTGTGAGGGATGGTCTGACCATGTAAACAATGTCGACTACTTGGAGGTGCGTGTGACATTGGTGGGGTTTAGATCTGACGTATTGTCAGTGACAACCACAACGTGTCACATACCCAAACCTGTTTACATACTACATAGGTAGTAATCTTATAAAGTGATGAGACTTTTTAGGAGACATAAGGTGGATAAGTAAATAAGAGAGGGAGGTTGGGGACTGTTGGTGACTATAAAAAGTGACAGAGGTATCAAAACGGAAAAGATACTACAGTACGTCAACCTTAGTATGTCATACAGTGAAAGAGTTTGATAGTACAAAGTGAATCATTATACGTAAATTCAAAGGAGAGATCAAAAAGTACAGAACTCTCAAATAAAGGAAAATCCCGACCTATTATAAGGTAATAAACCTACTGATTTCAAATAAATAAGTAAACGGATGATTTGTTGTAGAACTAGTGAATGTTTAAAGAAGTTAATACTTATTTCCAAGACATTTGTAGGTGTACGACCCAAAACACACCGAAATCCAAACGTTGAGGAAACCCATCTATAGTTCCTTGTACTGAAGACTTAGCAAACTATTCCCATACAAATTAAAACACTCTTTGGTGGTCTGACAGAAGATTTCACCGACATGACAAAAATAGTAAAGGGGAATTAGAAGTCTGAAAAGGAGTAGCTATACTATATGCTATTAAGTGAATAAACGGTACCCTAACACAGAAGGGAATAGATCTTGCATCCACGGTACTTCCGTCCCCACAAACAGATGGTCACGAACGATGGATCTATTTGACACAAGACATACTATTTGGGAGTCATTTATAAAAGAATTACTTTCTTAACGAAGTAAGTCCCTAAACGTCACGCTTCAGTACGATACGGTAACGGTAAAGAGATACACGGAGAGGTAAGGGACCGACGCAAGAAAAAGAATTAGACTTTGATAGTAGAGTTTACAAAGAGACCACATAAGACGTTTATTCTGGTCTGTACATCACCTACGTGGCTCCGTCAACCAAAAGAAAATAGAACACCCAACCTCGGGGCCCACACGAATTAGGACAATCCTTTAGTGCAAGTGGGTCTTCCAAAGGAGAAGACTAAATGCTTTAGTAAACGTTAGTCCTTACTTCAGAGGTACGACACGGTAGACCAGAGCCACGACCCAACACTTCACGTGTGAAGGTCTGCCTACGACACATGTACCTACGACCGGGCCCTCGTGTGCCCCTCCCCAGTTGCCTTCCTTTTACCTGAAGCTACCTAAAGAGAAAAATACTCCTTGGAAGAACAGGGAGCCCGTCGAGAAGGTAAAACTAAAAAACAAAACAAAACCAAAACTAAAGGGTATAAAAAGGAGAAAGACTTACGGACATTCATTAAAAAACGAACCTTAAAGTAATTTATTTTGGAAGGTAAGACTAAGAGTAGGAGAGTTCAAAAGGACCGCGTTTCTTCTCTGTCGGAGATCCCCTTGTCCTTCACTCTTTACTTGTAAACCCCTTTTCATTGTCACTTGGAGGATGCAATTTTTAGAATTAAAGGAGACTTAAATTAGGAGATAAACTATGGATTCATCAAAAGTCTACACTCAGGGATGTTAATATAGTTAATGATTGTACGTAAACAAATGTACGTAAATAAGATACGATCAGTGACCATCCACAAAATGTGTATCATAGAGTCAATTAACAGTGTCATTAAGATACTCCATCCAAAATAAAGACAGAGGTAGAATCTCTACAACTTTGATGTCGCCGTGGTCCCCAAACACTGAAGGGTGCTAATAGGTCGGTCACTCGCCCAAACGACCCAGGACTTGAGTCTACGAGACCGAGGTCCAGAGACAAGGGTAGTTACTACGACATGTTACTAAAGACACCTTGGTTGACTACAAGAATCCCTAAAATCCACTTTACAACAGTACACTTGAAAAGGCCGAGAGAACTTATATTCGTGCATGAAATACGTTTTCAAACAAATTTTCGGAAAAATTTTTCGAGGGAGTAAAGGACAATTTAATTCTGTGTCAAGGAATTGGACTGTAAACAACAGGTGATTTTCAGTAAGAACGGAAGGAATAATAAAAGAGTAATGAAGAAGACCCGTCCTTACCACTGTATAGGTATAACATTAATTGAATGACATTAAAAATCTACACAACACTCAACACTCTACTAGTTTTATCGTTCATAATAAACTCTCACACAATCTTCGCTTATGAGAAATGAACCCTTCGCTAAGTTATCTGGTAAATAATTTTTTTCTTAAATCAAGTCAAATTACGACGATAATTACTTAAATACTTCGAGAACAAGATACAACTAGTAACACGAATCTTACGATCCATATAGGTTATTAGACACTACACCAGATTCTATATTTCCTGGAATTTTAAAATAATCTATTTTTACAAATATCTTTTAATATTTAATGTTTAAACATCAATGTTTTATGTTTCGTTAATTTGATGTTTTTTATATTTCGTTTCTACAAAATAAATAAGGAAATGAAAAAAACTTTTAACAAAACTTTGCGGATCCTGGGTTATATGATCAAAAGTGTATAGGATATATAAAGTAAGTAAGTAAGTAAACAAGTCAGTAAGTAAATGAGTCATAAATGAATCGTTTATGTACATCTTCTGGTATTTAAGAAGGTTCCTGAGGACTCTGAGACTCACCTCATCTTAAACTGTCGGTAAAACTGTCTAATTTTTCTATTAATTTGTAAACCTTATAGTTTACTATAATACCGAAAAAGAAGGTAAGTCTACGAAAATCCGATCATAATATCTATTTTAACAAATTTTAGTTTGTCATCTGTGGACATTTATGGAGAATGAACTCTTTACTTAGTCAGTAGCCCTTAACGTTTTGATTCGACGAAGGGGACTTGAGTTTCTTCCCCTCTTTGTCTGTCATGTGTCAAGTACCGTTTCATTACTACTCACGATTTTAATCTTTAATCCTCTCTCGTGGTACCCTCCACGGTCTGCGTACAGTTTGTCGGACCCTCTCCAGTCCTCTCTAAGGCCCTCTACGTTGGAATTTCCTCCCCTCCCTACACCTATCTTTCCTAGGGTCCAGTACCCCGACTCTCCTTCACACCGAAGGAACCCGAAGGGTCACCGAGTCACCATTCCTAAGGTGGACGGTCACGTCCTCTACACTTTCTGTCCGCAAGTCAGGGACCCAGTCCTTCTGGGAGACCTCCTCCTTTATCGTTGGGTGAGGTCCTAAGAACGATCCTTTTGGGGTACCTGTTTCCTCAGACGGACCAATGTCAGGTACCCCAGTGTTTCTCATCGAATAAATCCAAATCCAACTAACATTATTTCGTCCCGTCCCCCACCTCTCTTTCTCTCCCTCTCCCCAACATACAAACCCCTGGTGATAATGTCTTTTAATAAAGAAAATCCAACTTAAGAAGTAAACTTAGTGTCTTTGCCTTTTGATGAACTTAGAGGTAAAAGAACTAAGAGGGTTCACACATACACTGATCATAAGGTCTACGACCTCTTTTTAATTAGGAGAACAATATATGGGATTCTACGGGATTCCAAGATTCGGAATTTAGAGGGACCTCGAAGTTCACTCTTTCCAGACCCCTACTGACTCTACTTATTTCCGTTGACAACTTACACTGAGAAACCATCTTTCACAAATTTAATTTTAATGGAAATGAAAATTCAAACAAGAATAAAGAAGATCTAAACCTCTATAACGAGAAAACTAACCGACAGGGAGGGAAAGAAGGGTAGGAAAGCCGGAAAGAAGAGTGAAACTTCCTCAGGGGTTTATTAATCGGTTAATCCCGAAAGAGAAGAACGTCCCCTGGTCTCAAAAACAAGTTTCGAAATTCACACTCACTCACTATGAGTCAGCACAGACTGAGAAACACTGGGGTACCGGACACATCGGACGGTCCGAGGAGACAGGTACCTTAAGAGGTCCGCTCTTATGACCTCATCCAACGGTGAAGGAAGAGGTGAGTTTCGAAATCTGGAATCATATTTAGGATATGACAACACGGGTAAGTATAGGAGACGTAATCTAAAATTCGTTTGAAAAATGTCGGTCGTAGTTTCAGTACCAAAGTCAGTGCCATTTCTACTTCATATTTAACCGGGGTCTCTCCCACCATAAATCCGATTAAACTTTTCTTGACAGAAAAGTTTCACTGACTAAACGATTCCCATTTAAAGACACTGTTAAAAGATCCGGGAATTGTCACTTCTTCAGAAAAGAAGGAAAGAAGAAGAAAAAAAAAAGGTAAAACATTTCCAATTACAGAAGTTTACAGGAGGTTTGTTACACAGAGAAACATGCAAAAACGTCAAGACCAAGTGAATGTAACGACCCATCCCTCAATTAGCCACAGAGCGTATTTATTCAGTGAGGAAAACTCTCGTCTACTTCTACGTCGCAGACGGGAAACTGAGACGGTCGTACGAAAGACGGTCAGTCCTGTGTCAGAGGTAAATCTTCCCAAGGTAGAGAAACAAAGTCCCCGAGGGACCGTACTTACTCCTTATTCGTCCTGAGCTACCTGTACTTAGACTCACTTTAGGCCCTCAACCACTACCAGTCCCTCCGGACCGCACGACGCTAAGTACCCCAGCGTCTCTCAGCCTGTGCTGACTCACTTACTTGACTCGACTTGACTTGACTTCAAGTACTTCCGACCGGGTGTTCAACCGTAGAAGAGTGTTACAACGTATACCCTGTCCTTTTCGTTGAAAACGCTGGAAAAAAGTTAAACACGACGTAACCGTATCTCTCCTTCTTACGTGAAGAAAGTAGAAACTGGTCTTCTTTACGGACAAAGGAGTAGATTCAGATCTTAGATTTAAGACATGTTACGTGTTGTAATAGATCCCTTGAATCTCGAATTAATAAATAAAAACTTTTCGTCCGATTTCCATGATTTAAAGTACGGGATCTATCACCCACAACACTAGGTTCCTCCCACCAGTTGAGTTAACCTATCCCAGGTTCAGGTCTTGTCAACACCGAATAAAAGTACTGACAACACACCTGGTCTGGTGAACAGGGAAAGTATAGCAATGAGACCAATAAACAACGAGAAGTAAGCGATTCAGTACAGACTGAGAAACGCTGGGGTACCTGATGTCGTGTTGTCCGAAGGGGTAGAAGGTGACAGAAAGTCATAAACGAGTTCAAGTACAGGTGACTCAGCCAATACGATACTAAATTTTTTTTTTTTTTTCGTTTTTGGAACACGGTTAACTTATTTCGGTGACAACCTCGTCACTTATGTTTTATAAAAGGAGAATTACTACCTCTTCGTTCGACAGAAGAGTATATCTAATAGTTAACTGTATAATAAGCTACCTTTTACGACTCAAACTACCCGGGACTGACTGGG
This sequence comes from Capra ibex, assembly GCA_006410555.1. Classification (NCBI taxonomy): domain Eukaryota; kingdom Metazoa; phylum Chordata; class Mammalia; order Artiodactyla; family Bovidae; genus Capra; species Capra ibex. Next base: position 65,425,391 of record SJYO01026388.1, on the reverse strand, counting down.
TAGTACTTTTCAGTATACAAGGATTTATATTGACCAGACAAGAGTACCCAGAGAACGCCACGTCACTACCGTACGGAGCTACATTTTACGTAGGGTGTAGCGAAACAAAACTAGAACTGTCAAAGACCACGGTGGTAACGAAAAACCATTTAGAACCCACTGGATTCGTAGACTTTCAAAGGGAAGACGGTCGTACGGTGTATTTACGATAATGACGAAGACCTTAGGAATACTCGTGGAGACATGTAGGTCCTTGACGTAGTCGAAATAACCTTCACTCGACCAAGGACCCGACCACAAAGAGTCCCTCCCCGTACAACTCATACCGTTTCGATTGATACTTTAGTGAAAGTATTCGTTATGTCTTTAGAAGTACCGTCGTGTAAAAGGATTCCAAAGGGAAGGAAGATTTCGTTCAATCATATCTAGGGTTAAAAGACCTATAAATACCATCATTTAATACAAAAAGTGTAAAACTTTAAAGTCCGACGTGTTAAGAGGACGGTATTAACCCCGGTTTGGAGTAAAAAGATAAAGTTAATATGAAAGTTCAACAATCCTCAAAGTACATCTTTAACTTTACCCTTAATTCCGAAAACAACAAGTCATTAAGGTAACACTGGGATGGACTATAAATCTATACCTCCCGTAAGATTTACTTTCCGCTATAAGTTTGTAAAGTCACTTTCATTGACGACGACGACGATTCAGTAAAGTCATCACAGGCTGAGACACACTGGGGTATCTGCCGTCGGGTGGTCCGAGGGGGCAGGGACCCTAAGAGGTCCGTTCTTGTGACCTTACCCAACGGTAAAGGAAGAGGTTACGTACTTTCACTTTTCACTTTCCCTTCAGCGAGTCAGCACAGACTGAGAATCACTGGGGTACCTGACGTCGGGTGGTCCGAGGAGGCAGGTACCCTAAGAGGTCCGTTCTCATGACCCCACCCCACGGTAGCGTCACGATGATAAAATACAATAACCGTGTTTTTTATAAAATATTGTACAAAACGAAGTTGTATAACCGAATTTTTACAATTTTACTATTGGATTCCCTCTTAATAATACTAACATAAATATTGTTTCTCGACATGCAAAAACAAAGATTCCGATTCTTTTACATGTTGGGGTACCAGAGTAGTCTTCGGATAATGAAAGTGTAAAAGTGTAAGTATTAAAGGAGGGAAACACACTAAGATCGATTATAAATATTCGTCGTTCTTAGAACATGAATTTTCGTGACTTAGTAGAAATACATGTTTTCTTGGGATAATTTCCCATATTATTCTAAAACTTTTAATTTTTTTCTTTACGAGTCTGGTAACTGAACATTGTCAAGTACATTGTCTAGTGTAAGTTACTCCGTACAAACTAGAATGAAAGGTCAAAGATCCGACAATAAAGAAGATGGACTAAAATCTCTCCGTTTCATCCTATGATACTTTCACTCTCCCCTCCCTGGACCCCTCCCAGACGTCTCCAATGTCGCAAGGTTGAAGCTTCCCGTGACAATAAGGGTTCTACCGAAAGGGGTACCCCGGTACCGACGGAGGCCCCCTTGGTAGCCACCTTCGAGACGGAATTAGGTCGTGTCTCCGTGGGTCGGTCGATCCAAGGAAGGACGGAAGGGCAACCCAAACGTCGGGGTTAGGGATGGGGTCCGTAAAATTAAGAAACCAGACATACGTGGGTAGCCACAGACTTTTTCGTAGTCTTGGGACTAGACTGGAGTACTAAAGAGAATGGGCAGTGAGTGGTGAAAGTCATCGGTGTAGAAAAACAACAACTACCACAATTAAAAATAACTTTATATTAACTAAATGTTACACCCCAATCAAAGTTCACATGTTGTTTCACTTAGTCAATATGTGTATATATACATGTATGTGGGATAAAATCTAAGAAAAGGGTAGATCCAGTAGTGTCTCATAACTCATCTCCAGGGACACGATTTATTATCCAGGAACCGCCACCACCACCAAATCAGTGATTCAACATAGACTGGGAACGGTGGGGTATCTGACATTGGGTGGTCTGAGGAGACAGGTACTCTACAAGGTCCGTTATTATGACCCCACCTAACAGTAAAGGAAGAGGTCCCTACCATTCAGACATAATCGATAGATAAAATACATATCAACATACATATACAGTCAGAGAGTTAAAGTCACCGGTGTAAACCACCGAAAACTACTTCTTCTTTTCTCGTCGACAGTCCATGTCAAAACATGTAGGAATGAGACAAGAGAAAACAGGAAGTGAAAGTCACGGAAAATCACACGTCCACCTTGACCCTCAAGTCTCTCAAGGGTAACCGTACGAAAAGACCCACCGAGACCCGAAGGGACCACCGAGTCTTCAATTTCGTAGACGGACGTAATGTCCTCTGGACCCAAGCTAGAGACCAACCCTTCTAGGGGACCTCTTCCTTTACCATTGGGTGAGGTCATAGGAACGGACCTCTTAGGGTACCTACCTCCTCGGACCACCCGATGTCAGGTGCCCCAGAGTTTCTCAACCTGTGATGACTCGCTGAAGTGAGTGACCCACCGAACTCTTGGTGACACCTTCACTTTACTCGTGTTCCAGTACACTTTCACGACTGACTTGTAATTAATGACGTCAAACTCGAACCTAATTCAGTTCAGAGCCAAAGAGAATCGAAGAGGACAATCCGCCCCGTTATGATAAGAATCGCTGAATGCACGGTACACCAAACCTATTGTTGTACCCTATTATGTATTCTCTTCAAAAATTTCCAGTATTAGTTTACCTTACGAGAGTAAAAATCATAGTAGTAACATTATCTCCGGTATAAAGGAAGGAGGCCCCTTAGAAGGACTGGGCTCCTAGTTTGGGTGTAGAGGACGCAACGTCCGTCCAAGAAATGGTGACTCGGTGGTCCCTTCCGGATGATAAATAGTATGTAACAGGACATACGAAAAAGACGAAACAGAAAATTAAGAATTCTCTAAGGATACTATCGTCGACAATAATAATAGGAGTAAAATCTTTATTTCTGTACTTCATGTTTTCTCTAATTAATTGAAGAAATCATAGGGTCTCGATCATCGATCAATGGAATCTTTCTTTCAGACGAAACACAACCTTCAGTGTAAAATGTAAGAGTAACGTAAACAAGGACATTAATACACCTTCATTTGATCTCGTAGTGAGTCACGACCAGATCTTCCTCGACTTTACTCTGGTGTCGTAAACCAATCACCTATTGACTTGTGTGGACAACCTCCACACTACAGTGTTTTCGTGTCTGTGTAGGTCCTTTCTACCTGATTAATTAGTTATTACTGGCTCTGTAACTTGTCAAGGAGCCCTCATAATTGGTCGACCCTTCTCGAGTACCTGGTTCGGCACGATGTCCAGTAATTGATGTTGTCAGTAATAAGGATCCTTTATAGAATAAAACTTCAATTATGAGACCGAACTTATACGTATAAATTTCGGTAGACGAACTTAAGAAAACATGACCTACCTGACTTGCTCGACACTATTTCAAATGTTTGCCGCGACTGATATCAAGAGATCTCATTTTATCTTCTCTTTTGAACACATGTGCACCTTTCCCTTCGTATAGATTTAGGAAACCTGAGGTAAAAAATCAGTATCTGTAACCCTGAATATATGTACGAAAAAGGGGGGTGACATTACTTTTCGTATTATAGGACGGTTATTCTAGTTTATACGGTCGTAAATGGATGTCTCGATCGTTTCGTTACGAGAGTCCCCTTATGACTCGATTCTATTTCCGATTTCCACCACGTCTCACCCCTTCTATTCTTCCTTCTTCGTTCTTCCCGTCTCAAAGTTTCAGTCGTATTTCTTAACCATTTCACCTTCTGTAATTTTCCTTCTTTTTGTATGGACTGGAAGATCTCTTAAGATCAGTAAACCAGAAAGGGAAAAGAGAGGAAGATAGTCGCGGAACGTGTCAAAGATAGAAGGGACGGACAACCAAAGTGTAAAGAGTGTCTTAGATAGTAGTGAAGGTGGTGAGAAGTTAATGGGATTGGAGGAGGAGTAGTGGGCCTAAGAGGGATCTAGTAAAGGTAAGGATTGGTTCCGGTTCTACACTCGTGGAGTACCTCTGACTGCTGCGCCTCCGAAAGCTTGGTCACAACAAATCTGACCACTTCCTCCTCCCTTCCTGACTACCCCTCGAGTCGAAGGGACAATAAGGAACGTTAATGACTACGGGAGTCGGAACGTGTGGGGTGATCCGTCTCGTTGGCGAGACGTACAGTAGTCTTTGAGGGGAAATATCTTTCGTCAAACCAGTGGAAAACAACACTCACGAACACGTACTCGGAACGATCGACGTTTTTGAACGACAGAGCGAAAAGGGGTGGAGTTCCTCACTAGTTTCAACGGAGGAACAGTACATCTTATAACGTCAGAGAAAAACGCTCCTCAAGTCTATTTTTATTACAAGAGGTCACTGTAAAATCAAGGAGGATATCTAACCAGGGAACCCTTCCCAATTGGACTGAAAGAGGTATTAAAATGATTGACCTACCTTGAGCGAGTAGAAGGTAATAGAAAAAGGAGAAAAGCTAAGAAGAGGGTGTGGTATCGAGAGAGTATGTATGTGTGAACATCTGTTAAGAAATTTTCATATGAGATTAAACAGTAAACATAAAAACTAAAGCAAGAAAATATAGGAGGTTCTGACACGAACTAGTTAATGTTCGAGATAAAGATGTTTGTAGTTCAGCTATCAGATATTTGTACGAGCTAAAGTTTCAACTTTTGTAACAAAAAGAGAATTAGAACACGGGTAATCATCCATATTAGTACAGAATATTTCGACGTTTAAACTATACGATCATGATCATTAAATATAACTAATAATTTATAAACTATACATAATTCGTGGAATGATAGATAGTAAAATACTTACGAAGTATTGTCAATATATATTAATCATAGTAAAGGTAAAATGTCTACCCTTTGACGGTAGATCTTTTTAATTAATCCAGTGTAGTTTTTATTTCCTGACTCGGTCCTAAGTTTCGGTCTCGGTAGACTCATATGTCGGAAAAATTACTAATATCAGATTAAGAGACTGTTTGGAGATGAAAGAGACGTGAAGGGATGGAAGATCTGAGACTCTCCTCCTACTGTTATAAGACAACCATGGTAGATCATCGGTTAGGTTATATGTGAAGAGTCAAAAATGACCAACACTAATAAGACGATGTGGAAAAAGAGTACCAAGGATACTGTAGTAAAATAAGACCAATAAAGAATAACGTTAGTGAGGAGCCAGAAAAAGTTACCGTTGAATTAAGCGAACGGGACACTCGCAAGGAATCCAAGGTTGGAACTCGTGTTTCTAGTATGGATGGGAGTGTCACGGTTGACTCAGTAAGTTTTGAGACAGAGGCTACATCAAAACAGTAGACTTAAAGTATTATAATAAAGATAGACAGACGTTCTATAATTGTGTACCTTCAATACATTCTTACGTTATTGATCTTCCGACTTTGAAATAGAAGGGTCTTGACGAAAAGACACTCACACTTGTCACAGCAAGTACTAGAATGATACAAGGGTTCGAAGAAAGCGAAGGATCTGAGGAAGAACCAGGGTATTGATTATTTATAGAAAGTAGATACGACACCTGACTTACAAACATAGGGAGGTTTACTTCTACAATTTCGGAATTAGGGGTCCCACTACAATAAACCTCCACCCCGGAAACCCTCCGGTGACTTTTCACTTTCACTTTAAAAGAGTCAACAAAGACTGAAAGACTCTGGGGTACCTGATATGTCAGACACTTTAAGAGGTCCGGTCTTATGACCTTACCCATCGGAAAAGGAAGAGGTCCCCTAGAAGGGTTGGGTCCCTAGCTTGGGTCCAGAGAGTGTCACGTCCGTCCAGGAAATAGTCGATTCGGTGTTACCTTCGGTAATCCGATTCTTCTAAAGTATTCGTATCACTAGGGTCCTACCGTAATCACGGGAATATTCAGTCACTTCTCTGGCCTCGAAAGAGAAAGGTAGTATATCCCATTGTCACTCTTCCGTCAACAGATACTTCGTTCTCCTCCCGGGAATGGGTCTTTCCATCAACTTTACCATAAACTTTTCCGTCTCCACGATTACTAGTACTGTATAATGAATACTGACTGATTAAAAATGGGTGAACTCTGTGGGTTCCTGTGTACGTCATCTTACATGGTACAACTCTATAAAAGGAGAACCGAGACTCTTTTCTAGTAACTTTAGAAACGATCTATCACAACCCACTTGTGTAATAATAAGTGAACTAACAAAAAAGGATCTCACACCTTCAGAGTTGGTATCATGCAATTCTCCATTTCATTAAAGGGACTCGGTCTTGTTCATAGGACAAGGAAAAATGTACGTCAAAGACTTCACAGAGTACAAGACGACACGTGACTCGTAACACGACACGAATCAACGAGTCAACGCAGACTGAGACAACTGGGGTACCTGACATCGGGTGGTCCTAGGAGACAGGTACCCTAAGAGGTCCGTTCTTATGACCTCACCCAACGGAACAGGGGGAGGTCCCCTAGAAGGGTTGGCTCCCTAGTTTGGTCCCAGAGGACGTAACGTCATCCTAAGAAATGGTCGACTCGATGGTCCTTTTATGGATCATTCCAGAGTTATCTGATAAGCACTCATTTGTCGTACAAGTCTATGACCTCACCTACGACCACCACCTCGAACCACAAGTCTTACGGAAATCTTACATCCAACAACGACCTGACATACTTAGAGAAAAAGAGGTACAACTAAGATTTTACTTAAATTTCGGAGAATATTTCGGGAACGTGGTTTATAAATGGATCCTTATTACAAAAAGACTTAGGTACAGGTCACATCTGTAGATGGTTAACTACCAATACTATTAATTAAAAAGATCCTTCGAGCCCGAAGGGACCACCGAGTCTCCAATTTCGCAGACGGACGTTACGCCCTCTGGACCCAAGCTAGGGACCCAGCCCTTCTAGGGGACCTCTTCCTTTACCGTTGGGTGAGGTCATAAGAACGGACCTCTTAGGGTACCTGTCTCCTCGGACCACCCGATGTCAGGTGCCCCAGTGTTTCTCAGTCTGTGCTGACTCGCTGAAGTGAGTGCTGAAGTGAGTGAGTCATATGTCTACAATGAATAGTTTTGACATTTTGTGTGGGATGGTGAGAGTAAACATAGAATGATAGGATCTCTCTATTTGAAATTTGAGGACGACTTGTAAATAGATTTAAAGGGTACATAAGAGAAGTCAAGTCAAGTCAGCGAGGCAGTACAGGCTGAGAAACGCTGGGGTACTTAGGGTCGTGCGGTCCGGAGGGACAGGTAGTGGTAGAGGACCTCAAGTGAGTTTGAGTACAGGTAACTCAGGTACTACGGTAGGCCGGTAGAGTAGGAGACAGCAGGGGAAGAGGAGGACGGGGGTTAGGGAGGGTCGTAGTCTCAGAAAAGGTTACTCAGTTGAGAAGCGTACTCAACCAGTTTCATGACCTCAAAGTCGACATCGTAGTAAGGAAGGTTTCTTTAGGGTCCCGACTAGAGGAAATCTTTCCTGACCAACCTAGAGGAACGTCAGGTTCCCTGAGAGTCAAGTTTTTATAGTTAAGAAGCCACGAGTCGAAAGAAGTGTCAGGTTGAGAGTGTAGGTATGTACTGGTGACCCGTTTGGTATCGGAACTGATCTGTCTGGAATCAGCCGTTTCATTACAGAGACGAAAACTTATACGATAGATTCAACCAGTATTGAAAGGAAGGTTCCTCATTCGCAGAAAATTAAAGTACCGACGTCAGTGGTAGACTAAAACCTCGGGGGTTTTATTTCAGACTGTGACAAAGGTGAGAAAGGGGTAGATAAAGGGTACTTCACTACCCTGGTCTACGGAGAATCCTGAACATTAAGACACCCCTGAGGAGAAACGAGACAGTAAGGTGGGGACCGGAATACAAGGAAACCTTTAGAGAGGCGAGACTACACGACGGGGATCTGACACTTCCCGGAGACCTTACGTGAACCATCTCTAGACCTCACGGAACCATCTAATGACAATCAAGAGGACTGAGCGAACGACGGACGTTAACCGAAAAAAGACCGACTTGATCCTCGTCCGTTCTGACCTCGTGGGATCTCCTCAAAGAAGGTTGAGAAAAGGGTAGGTTCCGAAAGTATGCAGTCGGGTACGTAGTCACTTCGAGAACCTTTTCCCGACCGCTCACCCACGTCTAAACCAGGACACTACTCAAGGATTCTAGGGTCAGGTGACACAATGAAGCGTCCACCGATAAACATCAAACAATCTCAAACCGTCCACAGAGGAATGAGGTAGCTACACCTACGGAGGAGAACTATCCTAATTTAAATTAAGGAGGAAAAGGTCTTAATTTTGTTGGTTACCAGAGAGAAGAAGACTCTTCTCAAACAGTGAAAAACCTTAAATTCAGACCTTAAATTGAGACCCTACCTAAAATTTCTTCTGATAATGACCATCGAGAAGGGTACAATTCCCACCCTCTTTCTGTACCAGAAGACTTTAAGGGATCTACGGGACTTAACGGGGACATGTAAATAAGAAAGGAGTAGGAGTATATGACACGAAGAGGCCACCGAATCAGTCGTTTCTTAAGAGGACGTTACGTCCTCTGGACTCAAACTAGGGACCTAGCCTTTCTAGGGGACGTCTTCCTTTACCATTGGGTGAGGTCATAAGAACGGACCTTTACAGGTACCTGTCTCCTCGGACCGTCCGATGTCAGGTAACCCAACGTTCTCAACCTGTAGTGCCTCACTGACTTGGTGATGGTAGGAGCATAAGGAGGAATACAAGTCTACGACCTTTTGATTCTTGAGATAAATTCGAAGGAACGTCGGTTCCAAGATCCCAACTGAATTCAAAGTGATCAATCTACATGAGGTACTCTATGTTCCCCTTTTACACTTAGACTCTAACAGAAAGAGAACGAAGCGGGTAAAGAACGACAGTTCGTACCAGTGTCTTCGCCACCCACAAGGACACTGACAATTGGGTCCAGGGATAATGGACAGTAAGTAAAAGACAAACACCTCTTCGTCCAGTACACCATACTCCGTAGAAAAAATAGACTAAACACCGAATGAGACGTCACTTGTTATCAGAGGATTAGAGACTTAACATGAACTCTGTCTTACAAAACCCTGAATTATGAACGTCTCTACTGAAGGACTACAGGGTCGTAAGACTGACAGCGTCTCTAACGTTTACAGAACTATCGGGTCACAATGTCACCGTAGGACTCTCAGTAAGCACTTCCGTTACAGACCTCGGAGAAGAAGACAGAAGGGTCACTAAAACATCCTTGAAACTGTTTAAGGAAAGTCGAATTTTCTGTAACTCAGTAATAGTATAAAAACTAAATATAACCGAAGACAGTAAATGTTTCGTGAAATGGAAGAAAAAGAGTGGATTGCAACGACAACCACGATACAAAGTAACTGAGATTGTACGGTATCTAATATTTTCAAGACAAATTATACATGGTGATAATTTCGTTTTTTAATCAAATGAATTGGTACTATTTTACAAAAGATTAGTGGATCTTTTAAATAAAACGAGAATGACATTTACATGAAACTTAGAAAGGGAATCGGGGTTCACTCAAGTGGTCCATGAGAGAGACGGAAAACCGAACTTCACACATATTATCCACGTAATAGTATTGTCTGTTCGGTGTCTTGATCCCTTATCTAGTTCCTGTAGACGGAACGAAACACGGTACGAACGCGGTGTAATTTAGGGCCCCAAAAGTCAGATCTCCGAAGGTTTGAACCCAAGTCGTCTCTCTCTCCAACCTTGTTTCCCTGATACACTTATGTCGGTCCCTCTACCCAGCTCCTCCACTACTGTCCTGGTACTGGTACAGAAGTCGAATCGTCACCGAGTCGAGATAAGAAAGACCTCAGATCTCACCGGGATACGTCATCTAACCAGGTTTTGTGATTACACCTAATAACTTTCGTCGGTATGTAACATTATACGTAGACTTAAAGTCAAGGATTTTACCTTTTTATATGTATAATATCAGTTTCTTATCAGAAAATTATTGGTAATATGTTTATTCCTCTAGATCCGAGTCCCTAAAACTACTGATCATCATCGACCATTCTCCGTTTTGTCCTTAACCTGAACTCAGAAAACTTCGATTTAAGGTACGGAAAATCTGGGACCGGTAGATAAGTTTCGATACCAAAAAGATTTACACTCTCAACCTGGTATTTCGACTCGCGGTTTCTTAACTACGAAAACTTCAGACCACAACCTCTTCTGAGAACTCTCAGGGAACCTGACGTTCCTCTAGGTAGGTCAGTCAGGATTTCCTTTAGTCGGAACTTATAAGTAACCTTGCTGACTACGACTTCGACTTTGAGGTTAGGAAACAGGTGGACTACGTTTCTTGACCGAGGAACCTTTTCTGGGACTAGGACCCTTTCTAACTTCCGTCCTCCTCTTCCCCTACTGTCTCCTACTCTACCAACCTACGGTATTGGCCGAGTTACCTGTACTCAAACTCGTTCGAGACCCTCAACCACTACCTGTCCCTTCGGACCGTACGATGCAAGGTACCCCAACGTTTCTCAGCCTGTGTTGACTCGATGACTTGACGTGACTCGACTATCGACGGAGCATATACGTTCGAATACCTATACTTCATCATTTGATTTAAAAGTTTCTTTTTCTGGTTATTTTAAACAGATCTAGAACACTGTTAAAGAATAGTAAAATCTTTTTAGTGATTCTGTTCTTTAAGAGTTGGAAGTCCCGAGTCGAGTTTTGTGAGTTTACCTACTCTTAAACTTTTCAGTAAAGGAACTCGGAAAAGTATAGAAAGTTTCGGATGAAGTAGGTCACGACACACGTACACCGCCATAGTAGGGTGTCGATTTTTGTCTCAGATAAAGACGCTACGGAATTTGAGTGTCTTTTACTTGGTTTTAGGGTCTATTGCTGTTGGTAAAATCTCAGACACAGGAGGTTCCTAGTTTATTTTCCGAATTGTCATACAGTGACTCTTGCTGACTTAGTTCTTACTCCGTCTAAATCACTATGGAGGAATCTCATTACTACTTCATGACTAAACAGATTGGACAGAGGAAAATGGTCGATCTGATCCAGTGAAGATTAATGGAAAGGAAAGGACTCGATATATATCTATTTCCGAACCCTATAATTTTACGGAACATCCGACCAATAAATTAACGATGTCTTAACTAAAGTACTTCCTTTCTTTTGGTCTAATGTCAGACTCTACATTTACACGTTGTACTGTCTGACGTCACACACCGAGCCCAGATAGTTGTCTTGACAGTCGGGCGTCAACGATCGACCGGTAGTACCTCGGAGTATTGTGCTCTTCTTGCGTAGACTGTTGACATTCTCGTTTACATTGACGAGTAGGGAGGTTTTATCGTTCTTTCTCGCATAAAAACAGAGAAGAAAAGAGTACAATAGCTCGTATCACATGTACTAGTTGTATAAAAATCTAACCTCACTGAAGGGACAAACCAATACTTTACAAGCACGAAAAAAAAAACGAGAAAAGGGGGATCAAAGAAGGAGTCAAACTCTAGTGTCCTCCACTACCGTGTAAGATAAGACGTGTGATCTCTTGATCCAAAGTATAAGAACGATACAGAGTAATGATATTCGGTCTTTTCTGTGTTTTACGTAAAAACCCCCCCCCAACCAAAACTTTCTAGAACGGTAAAGTCTGTGTGATCTCTTTCCCTATTATTTTAGTATCTGTTATCTAAATTATAATGAAATTTTGAGTGATGAATTGTAAGTAAACAGGTCACTTATAGATACGTCAACACCTAAGTCACTACTTTCTCTGTTCCCGGAGCAAGGGGGTCAGGAAGGAAAGATCTCTCCTCTGCGTGGTTTCCGTCTTTTTGTTTCTGTCCAGTACTATTCACATTACTTCTATATAAAATAAACTTCTGCAGGAAAAGAAGTAACGAAAGTAAATGGCAGTATTCTACCACATAAACAGACAAGTGCGACAGTATTATTTTACGGTGTCTAACCATCGAATTTGTTGTCTCTAAATAAAAAGTGTCAAGACTTCCGTTTCTTTAGGTTCTGGTTTCACGATCGTCCCTTCCAAAGTAAGGAGAAAACCGAACATCCGCCAGTGGTCGAGCGACACAAATGCACCGGAAAAGAGACACAGACGTGTCTCGGCCCCCGCTAGAGAACACAGGGAAGAATACTCTTGTGATAAGGACAGAATAGTTCAGGGGTGTGAATACTGGAGTAAAATGATAGGAAGGAAGAAATCTCCGGAGTAGAGGTTTATGTCGAAGAGACCCCCTAATCACGAAGGCGTGTACTTAAACCCCCTTGAATTTGTAAGTCAAGTGTCGTCCATCTCAGTTCCCTGTACCAAACTCCCAACAGTCACACACACTCAACTGTTTCGACAAAATACTCGTACTAGTAACTATTGAAGGACTATTCCATTGGAAACACGTCTCTGGGTCGACGTCCTCCACTTGGTCTACCTATTGATACCCTTTTCACCACGTCCGTTACCTGGTTGACACAGTCGCAGTGAACAATTTGTTCGTACTACACAGACTCTCCGTCGTTCCTTTTGTCTTCCCGACCCGACTCGGTCTTCCGACTCTCCAGAACCCCACATCGGGACATCCCGTGATCCGGAACCGAACTAGTTAGAAGCCCGGGGTAAAATATCGTTTATAAAACATTACTGATGTAAGGATAAACCTTTATTTTAAGTATCTTTTGTATTAGATTGGTGTGTTTATGTAAATTCTACTGGTATATCATTCCGTAATATATTGTGTACCCAGTGTTACTGAATTTTGTACGTCGTTTATTTTCGTCTACTCGAAACATCAGAGAATTACTTTGAATTTCGTACAAAAGGAGTTACTGAAACTACATTTATAAGAATAATATAGTTATATTTCACAAGTACATTCGTCGTATTTCCCTCTAAATCTTATATTTGAGTGGTTTTAAAGACTGTTTTATTCTAGACTTAATTACCGAAAAAGAAATTAGTTTAAGAAACGTCACACAAGTCTATATACGTTTGGAAATAACACAAGAAATAATTGTACTACATGGAACATTGATTATCAAGGTTTTATACCCTCTTTATAACACAAATTAAGGAAAGCCGATTACACTTTGACGTGTAAAAACCGTATTCACCCCCTTTCCTACAATTTTATTTTTATGTTACGTTATAATGAGTCGATATTTTTCCTTGTTTTAACCTAGTAAACATCACTACACCTACCCGGAGATCTCAGACAGTATGTCTCACTTCAGTCTTTCTCTTTTTGTTTATAGCACATAATTACGTATTATGTCTTAGATCTTTTTACCATGTCTACTTGGATAAATACCCCGTCTTTATCTCTGTGTCTGTATCTCCTACCTGTATCCCTGTGTCCTACCCCCTTCTCCTCCCACTCAACTTAACCCTCTCATTCTAACTGTATGTATGTGATGGTACATATTTTGCCTATTGATCACCCTTGGACGACACTCATGTCCCTCGGGTCGAACTACGAGACACTACTGGATCTACCCGACCTACCCCCACACCCTCTCTCTGTGTTCTCCCTCCCCTATATACATTTCGAATATCAAGTAAGTGACACAACATGTCGTCTTTAATGATCCTATAATATTTAGTTGAAATGAGGTTATTATTTTAAATTTTTGTTTTTCTTTATTTATCTCGAAACTTAACCTTAAGACTTCTCTGTGACTCCTTTCCATTTATTTCACAACGTTTCTAGGACTTTCCAATCCCTTTCACTCCGACCTCCTGTACTATGTGTCCACCCCTCGAACGAGCTAGACCTCTTCTCGTCCGACCTGTCTCGGTCACCGGACTCCAAAACGTCTGCTGAACCTAAATCCTACCGTAAGGTCCCGGTCCCTCCCCTTCTCGGTGGACGGTGGTTACTTTTGGAGTTCACGGACTTGTGTGCCCTCGTAAAGGCCGGATACGAAAGTATTGGATTAAACGACCCGAATTACATGGAGTACTATGGGTACACAGACCCTATAAACCCCATCAAAAGTCCGTATACCTCCTACCTTACCAAAGAGATCACCTAGTTAAGGAAACTAAATATTTATAAATAAACCTTCAAATAGGATGTCATAAGTTTTTATAGAGTCCCATATACGGGTCATCACCCTACCGATCCAGCACACCATCAAAATAAGGACAGAAAATTTCTTTAGAGGTATGACAAGAGGGATTACCGACATAGTCAAATGTAAGGGTGTACCGAGCTACCCATTTCTTAGGTAGACGTTACGTCCTCTGTGTCCTCTGTACCCAAGTCAGGGACCCAGTCCTTCTAGGGGACCTCCTCCTTTACCGTTGACCCAGGTCATAAGAACGGACCTCTCAGGGTACCTGTCTCCTCGGACCGTCCAATGCCAGACACCCTAGTATTTCTCGACCTGTTCCTCTGACCCGTGGGACACGACAAGAGGTATTACCGACATAGTCAGAGACAACCCACGTCCACCCAAAGGAAAAGAAGTGTGGGAGAGGTCGTAAGTAACAAACATCCAAAAAACTACTACGATAAGACTGACCACACTCCACTGTGGAGTAACGTAAAAACTAAACGTAAAGAGATTATTACCCTCTACAACTCGTAGAGCACACAAATAACCGGACCTCGAGACACTACTGGATTTTCCCATCCTACCCCCTCCCCTCCCTCCGACTCCTCCCTTCACTATATATATATATGTATATATTTTAATACTAATTAAACACAACAACACACCGTCTTTGGTTGTGTTTTAACATTTCGTTAAAAGATGGTTAATTTTTTATTTATTTTAAAATTTTATTTATCTTTTTTATTCGTTTGTTAAAGTGAAGTAAAAATTTAAGAGAGTAGGGTATGATTTGTAGTTGACCCTCCCATCTTATCTTATTTTATAGGGTGAAGTACTAAATACATATAAGTTTAAATTATCTGTTATAAAATTAGAGAAAGAGAAATGTATATACATATGAAAAAGTATATAGTACAGTTTAGATCAATATATTGTATGAAATATATTTACATGTACAAATATCTTTTATATTTATGATATTTAATATTATATATATTAAGCTAAACTATTATACTCGTTGACCCAATCTAACACTTATACGAAATTTTTAATTATTGCCAAATTAATCCCAAAGGAAAGACATTAAAACCTCAACCTCATCATTTTATTTACGTATTCTTCTATATAATTTATAACTCACAAAAATAGGGAAGTTTTCATCTATAATTAAGGTAATATCGGTATTTCTAACAACGTTTGGAATCATGTATCAGCCCCTCCGTCACCCCTCTGACCCTAACGGTATATATGTGATGGTACATATTTTGTCTATTGATCACCCTTGGACGAGATATCACGTCCCTCGAGTCGGATAAGACATTACTGGATTCACCCACTCTACCCCCAACCCACCCTCCCTCCGGGTGTTTCCTCTCCTATATATTTATATGTATATTGACTAAGTGAAGTAACATGTCGTCTTTGATTCTGTTGTAACATTTCGTTGGAGTTAAAATATGGAGTTAATTTTTTTTACAACATTAGTGAACCATTTAACGGTCCAAAACCATTAAGATAGATCTACGTAGTGTCCAAAAACCTCGATACTTTGTTATAGAATACAGGGACCACAGTTTACAATGGTCTAATGTCCGATGACCTTTTTTCAGTAAAGAACTTCTCTTTTACCCTTCTTATTCGGACCTGACATGAAAGGTCTAAAAGGGAAATTCTTATTACATAACGTAATAAGGATGAAGGAACCCTTCTTCCTCACTTCCCCTCTTCTCTCGGATCTTCTCAGTGTCATTACATCGTAAGAGACGTACCTTCTTTCGTACTATTCACCCGTCGTCGTAGGGAAAGATCACTATTCCTTTAGAAAAGACGGACGTCAAACACTCATCCTGAATACCAGACGATTTTTCATTACTTTAGTACACCAGTAGGTGGGATCCAACATAAGTTTCTTTGTGTGTCATATTGTTTACCTAAGGATAATCGTTCCTACGTCACGAAAGAGGAACTGACCTCTTAATTGATAATTTCCGTAGTCTATAATTAAGTGTCTGCAACTTAGGACTACTTGGTTTTC
Organism: Capra ibex; assembly: GCA_006410555.1. Lineage (NCBI taxonomy): Eukaryota > Metazoa > Chordata > Mammalia > Artiodactyla > Bovidae > Capra > Capra ibex. Next base: position 65,409,177 of record SJYO01026388.1, on the reverse strand, counting down.
CTATGAGGGTTCATGACTCCTAAAACGGAACCCCGACAGTAAGCTCGAACTTGTCTGAAACTTACTTAGTCGACGTCGTCAACGGAAAAAAAAAAAAAAAAACCGAAGCAGTAATCTAAAGTATAATGACGTCGTTGTTTATTCTATTTTTAGTAATATCTTCTTCGAATAATCTGAAGTCGTAAAACCAATACTCATCGGATGAAAATGATTTATACCTAAATTTAGTGACATTTTGTCTTTTTTCTTTGTAATGGAAGACCAATAAATACCACTATCTGATTTTCGGGAAAATTTTTATTTTCCTTTTACTGGTGTAATTCAAACCCTCTATCTCCGAAATTATACGATTTTTAAATACAGACTAAGGTTAAGACAAGGTAATTATTATCACAACTAACCCAACCAATCGAGTTCAAACCTCGTATGTAAAAAGAGACAATAAGGAGTCCCGACTCAAGGTATCCATTTCCAAAATAAGAGTATTAGAGAATGTTTATAGAGTCTTTTACAGAGTGACTAGTATTTCTACAGTCTTTTTTTTCTCCTTTCCCTTCCATAGTAACATATTATCTTTTCGTACTCTGAGCCAATCAAATCTTTCCCTTTTCCGTATTTGTCCACGGAGGTGTGGTTTCTCGAAGGAGTTCGAGTACGAGTCAGCGATTCAGTACAGGCTGAGAGACTCTAGGGTACCTGAGATCGGGAGGTCCGTGGACACCGGTACCCTAAGAGGTCCGCTCTTATGACCTCACCCGACGGTAAAGAGGAGGTCCCCTAGTAGGACTGGGGCCCTGACCCGGGGACAGAGGACGTGACCGTCCGGCTAACAAATGGTGGCTCGGTGGACGCTTCGGTTCCTGGAAGGATACGATGGAATAAACCTACATGCACTCAGAATCTCCGTCTTTGGCGACGGAAACTTTGTACCTCTACAAGTAATTAAACAGGACCCAGCGTTCTCCCAAACTCTAGGTTCACACGAACGCACACTGAGGTCACACACAGGAACTAGGTGTACGGTGCCACGAAGAGTCCGTAACTCAAGATAAACCATTCGAAAAAGTCAAGTCAAGTCAGTGAGTCAGCACAGGCTGAGATACGCTGGGGTACTTAACGTCGTGCGGTCCGGAGGGACAGGTAGTGGTTGAGGACCTCAAGGGAGTCTGAGTGCAGGTAGCTCAGTCACTACGGTAGGTCGGTAGAGTAGGAGTCAACAGGGGAAGAGGAGGACGGGGGTTAGGGAGAATCGTAGTCTCAGAAAAGGTTACTCAGTTGAGAGGCGTACTCCACCGGTTTCATGACCTCAAAGTCGAAATCGTAGTAAGGAAGGTTTCTTTAGGGTCCCGACTAGAGGAAGTCTTACCTGACTACCTAGAGGAACGTCAGGGTCCCTGAGATCATAAAGATATTTTATCCTTATTAACGGTTGTAGGCTAATAACCACAGTTTTACCGTAGTGCATACACTTACACGAAACGTTTAAGATTTTACGGGTTGTTACCTCTGTTACAAAACACCTATATGCTAACTTTTAAGTTAAATTAAGAATTTCACCCTTTCTGTGAAATTTTGTGGATACGGGAGTTACAGCACATCAAGTAAGTTCGATAGAAGTATTAATTGTACTTGTTATTATTAATTCAGGTGTAATGAACTTGTGACAACGGGTTTGGTCATACATGTATCCTTTAGTCCTAACGATTTTCCTTTTGGAGACGTGGGTGAAACTACGACGATTAACTGGTGACTTTTGGTAATACATGTAGTCCCACCAAAAGTGCCCACCTTGTGTATCGGTATTGTATCCTTTTAGATTATGCTAATTTTAAATACTTTTTCTCTCTTTACAACCACCTAATAACAACAAATCAGTGAATCAACACAGGCTGAGAACACCGGGGCACCTGACATCGGACGGTCCGAAGAGACAGGTACCCTAAAGGGTCCGTTCTTATGACCTCACCCAACGGTAAAGAAACAGCTCCCCTAGACGGGTCACTCCTTCTTGGGTGTAGAGGACGTAGTGCCCGACCGAGAAATGGTGTCTCGGTGGTCCCTTCGGGCACAATTTTTTCCTTTTTTTTTTCTAAAAAAAGATCCATGACAGTCTATTTAAGAGTACGAATGATTTTTCCTTCTCCCCCCCATATTCATCCCCTTTCGTGACTATAACAAAATGGGAAGTTTTTACATAAGAAATTAAACATGTCTCATTAGTCTATTTTGACTGCTAAAGACACGAGTGTTTAATAAACCTTTGACGGACCGATGGGGAGTGGAACTAAGTAGGAACGGATGTGTAAACAGTCGGTAGTCTTGGTGGATGTTGTCGAAGGAGAGTTCGTCGCACCAATGATTGTTTAGGGGAGTTTTACTTTTATTTACACACGTCAGCCCACTGTGGGAAGGAAAGAGGAGGAAGGGGTACCGACCCCGGGTAAACCGTAGTTCGTTGTGTGACAGGTCTACCACCGGTAAAGAGACGAGGACGAAATCGTTAAGAGACGGTTCCGTGGCTCACGGTCAAAAGGCCACTCTTAGACGAACGTCCTTCTCCCAACGAACCCAAACAGTGGAGGAAACACCAGATGTCGACCCCGATATCGCTTTGTTCCCGGTACCGGTCTCTTCTCTCCCCTCCGTCCGACGCTACCTCAACATACTTTTATCCCTTACTTGTCCTACCTTTTTGTCCTACGTGAATGGACGCACTGAAAACCATTTAATAAACTTGAACACCTGAAGCAAAAAAAGCAGAGACTTTACTTTCACAACTTGACAGTGAGGATTGTAAGGTGTTAGAACACTGGTAAACCACTTACACGAAGTCTTCAGAAACGCGTTCTAGGTCAGATACAATGTCACTACTGAGATAATACCGGTCGGTCGTTAAACCCCCTCCTTATTTATTCAAAGTCTATGTACACCCTCCATCGAATAAATATCGTTTTGATCCAGACGGACTACTTTGTAAAATCACTCTAGGATTAAAGTCTGGTAGCACAAGAAGTTATGATTCGTCTCAAAAGATCCGTTCATGTCTAAAGAACAGACGTAAACAGATTAATCGTAACACAATAACTACGTCTCTTCATCCTAAATGACTCAAAGATGACATTTATTCCGGAACCCCTGTAACACCACTTATTAGACCTCGGATTATAGATACCAAGCATGGTCATCTGGTGTTTGTTAGAAAGGTGTCCTCACGGTCTAATAATATATACTGGAAGTCTATAAAAAATTGCTTCACCTCCGGTAAGACTTTCCAAGGGTCTCCTTAGACTGGAGTAGAACAAAAGGACGAGACCGGTGATCTCGTCGACACACTTGACGAGTCCTCAGGACCTGCCCAAGACCTCGACAGGTTCCAAGGATTCAAGGTCTCTCCCCCGGACATTCTAAAAGTGTCACGAGACACTTTTAACGAAAAGTTGAGGTGTGTGACGACATACCCATATTTATAAAGAAACATCTAAGACAACAGACGATACATTTTTTTCGTCTTCAATTCTTCTTACGAACCCGATTTTGTCAACACGCGAAAGTATAAATCGAATGAGAATAGGTTTAGTACTTAGTAAGGAGGTAGTTATACAAAAATTATTGATAAAACTTACATATTATTGTGACTGATAAAACAGTGTTAGATGGGCGGAGAGGAAGGGCAAATTTCAAAGTCAACCTCGCCCTCCACTCTACACCATACTCATCTCGGACTGTCTGGTTGTCTGTATCGAAAGAAAAGAAACTTATACAACCCCAATACGTATGTTAAGACCCTGAACGGACCACCGAGTCACCATTTCTTAGGTGGACATTACGTCCTCCATGTCCTCTGTACCTAAATCAGGGACCCAACACTTCTACGGGACCTCTTCCTTTACCGTTGGTCATGAGAACGACCCTTTTAGGGTACTTGTCTCCTCGGATCGCCCGATGTCAGGTACCCCAGTATTTCTCAACCTGTGTTGACTCGTTGACTTGTGTGACACTCCAACATATCAAATGATCGATTTCGCATACAAGAAACCTCAGTTATAGTAGAATCAAACTAAATAACACCCTGGAACCTGTTCAAGTAAATCTTCAGTAAACGATTCATAAAAAACTCGTAGATAACCCAGGATACCGTCGTATACCTGTGTCTTAACAAGTATCTTGTCTTCATTTGTTATAACAGGGACAATCTAAGGGACCTTTTTATCTACCTTATACTTTTCATAAACCATTTACGATCTATCAAAGATTTTAAAGGAACATCCAGACTCGTATCTACTATGTCCGAAACAAAATAAAGATGAGAAAGTCTTAAGATTTTTTTACTTAGTCAAAGGGTCACTCTGAGACGAGATTGTTGGTAATATGTCAAAAATCTCAGCCTGTGATGACTCGCTGACTTGACTTGACTTGACTTGACTACCGGTCTATAGGACCTCCAAAGGTTCATACACGTACATACACACACACACACACACACACACACACACACACACACACACACACACACACACACATACTTCTCCGTACCCATATCCACTCCTCTTACTCCTGACCGGCTTCTACTATACATACTATGACGACCTATATCTGTCGTTTGAGGGTGGTACATGACGGACCCCCCCAAAATTGGTAATGTCTAACACGGTATCCTCTATACCGTGGTACTACCGGAGAACTTCAGTGGGTGACACAGACTTTAAGAAGATACATTCTCCACTCGATGTCCCCTGAGGAGATTAACTGTAAGACGGACTTAAATGGGTCAAAAGAAACACCTCGGAACAGTCAAGACCCAAATTCTCAAACCTACAGTCCCATCTTTGGTTAAGTCGTCCACTACATCTAAAGAGAAGGGGTGAGTTGTTCGTTTACAAATACGAACACACGTCTGTGAAAACAACCACAAAATCTCGTACTTGTGTGTAATGTGTGTATGAAATTTTTTGAATACTACTATAAAACCTCCATATTCTCGAAACTCTCCCATTTATAATTTTAAGTAAAACAAAACAAGATCCCCTCTTGTTAACACAGGAGAATAAAAAAATTTTATTGTCTATTGTAGAAAATTAAGAAATAGCTAAAAATTTTACAAAAGTTTTAATAGGTTTCGGTAGAATTTTCGGTGAAAGATCTCAAAAAGTACTATGAGGTTCATGTTGGAGACTACATGTTGAAAACAGTTAGTGAACTTCCAAAGATTTGAAGGTTTAATTAGGATCAGCGTAACCTTTCAACGTTTTTCTCGTTTCCCGAAACTCAGTCCTCAAACCCAGTGACCAGTCGGGGTCGGTTATTCGAGGAACTCTTTCAGTGGTCGACCAAAAGGATCTTCTTCTTAGATCAGAAAGTCAAATGTATTAAAGAGACTTTGAATTATAAGAATAAACACTTCACCTACGCAACCCTCAAGTCAAGTCAGTGAGTCAGCACAGACTGAGAAACGCTGGGGTACTTAGCGTCGTGCGGTCCGGAGGGACAGGTAGTGGTTGAGGACCTCAAGTGGGTTTGAGTACAGGCAGTTCAACCACTACGGTAGGTCTGTAGAGTAGGAGACAGCAGGGGAAGAGGAGGACGGGGGTTAGGGAGGATCGTAGTCCTTGAAAACGTTACTCAGTTGAGAAACGTACTCCACCGGTTTCCTAACTTCAAAGTCTAAGTCATAGTCAGGAAGGTTACTTGTGGGTCCTGACTAGAGGAAATCCTACCTGACCAACCTAGAGGAACGTCAGGTTCCCTGAGAGTTCTCAGGAGAGGTTGTGGTGTCAAGTTTTTATAGTTAAGAAGTCACGAGTAGAAAGAAGTGTCCGGTTGAGAGTGTAGGTATGTACTGGTGACCTTTTTGCTATCGAAACTACTCTGTCTGGAAACAACCGTTTCATTACAGAGACCAATCACTGAATCGTCGTCGTCGTCGTCCAACAAGTATTGAAAGGAAGGTTCCTTATTTACAGAAAATTAAAGTACCGACGTTAGTGGTAGACGTCACTAAAACCTCGGGGGGTTTCATTTCAGACTGTGACGAAGGTAACAAAGGGGTAGATGAATGGTACTTCACTACCCTGGTCTACGGCACTAGAATCAAAAGACTTACAACTAACAACCCTCATCTAACGGACTTTACGCCAAAAATGAACTAGGAATTTTTAACAGACCGATTTTACGGTTTGCATTTTACGTCAGGACTTATAAGTAACCTTCCTGACTACGACTTCGACTTTGAGATTATGAAACCGGTGGACTACTCTTCTTCACTGAGTAATCTTTTCTGGGACTACGACCCTTTCTAACTGTCGTCCTCCTCTTCCCCTGCTCTCTCCTATTCTACCAACCTACCGTAGTTGCTGAACTACCTGTACTTAAACTCGTTCGAGACCCTCAACGAATACCTATCCCTCCGGACCATAAGACGTCAGGTACCCCAGCGTTTCTCAGTTTGTGCTGACTCACTGACTTGACTTGACTTTTACGACTTCTGTAGTACGAGTTCACGAAATATACAGAGTATAGTGAATTAGAAGTACCACTGGGTCAATGTAAATGTTTGTTTTGGGACTTCTTTAAAATTTTAAACGGAACCATAGAGTGTGACTTATTCACTGCCGGTAGGGGTCGGATTCAAGAATCGACGGTAGCCCAAGTTATTTGGGTTTATCGAAGATATACAGGTCTGAATGAATCGGATTCAAGAATCGACGGTAGCCCAAGTTATTTGGGTTTATCGAAGATATACAGGTCTGAATGAATCGGAGTCGAGACACTATCCTGTGTTACTGTGTATTTTATCCTAGAAGAGATAAGGATACTCAAGTTCAGTTCAAATCCTTTATTCGTATGTTCGTTTGTTTATTTTTAGAAACTTCGTCAACATAAGAATGGGCACACAGTGACAGACTTGTCAACATACTACTTCCCTCTCTCTTCAAATTCAAACTTTAGATATTCTACCCCTATCTTAACCCTCCCCCTAGAAGTTCGTACCCATTCTAAACTTATTTGTCTCCTCTATGTCCCTTGACGGCATTTTACACTTATATAGTTCTTGTTTCCGTTCCTCCATATCCGTCACCACTACGAAACACACTCGACATTCTGGATACAATCCTTTAATTGAACCTTTTTATGTCTCGACCAGATTCATATTCTCCCGAGAATTTGAAACCCACCTTTCAATTCTTAACGGTCGTGTAAAATTTGAAAATCCATTCCTCATACTCGTTTATATCGAAGTACACAAACCAGTCCATCATCAGTTTCGATGCCAAAAAGGTCATCAGTACATACCTACACTCTCAACCTGGTATTGTTTTCGACTCACGATTTCTTAATTACGAAAACTTGACACCACAACTTCTTCTCAGAACGTTCAGAGAACCCGACGTTCCTCTAGTTTGGTCAGTTAGGATTTCCTTTAGTCAGGACTTATAAGTAACCTTCCTGACTACGACTTCGACTTCGAGGTTATGAAACCGGTGGACTACGTTTCTTGACTGAATAACCTTTTCTGGGACTAGGACCCTTTCTGACTCCCGTCCTCTTCTTCCCTTACTGTCTCCTACTCTACCAACCCACCGTATTGGCTAAGTTACCTGTACTCAAACTCGTTCGAGGTCCTCAACCACTACCTGTCCCTTCGGACCACACGACATCAGGTACCCCAGTGTTTCTCAGTCTGACTCACTGATTCACTGACTTGACTGACTACTACGACGTCCTTCTGTCTCTCTTGCCACACCATCTAACACCTAAATCTGACATCTTGTCCATCGCTCTTTCTTTTCAAGTAAGACTCACCGCAGACTTCTTGTTTTTATTTAAACCCCTGTCAAATCAATATTCCTTATGTCCTTTCTTTTATAGTTTCTACGGAAAAAAAAAAAAAAAAAAAACGACCTAAAGATTATCTACAATTGTAACGGTATGACGAGACAACGAGACAAATTTTTATCCTTTCTTAAAGACTCACTTCTTTTTGTTTCTCCCCTCTGGATATCTTGAAAAATCTTCGACCCTGGGTGAATCACCTTTCCTTGTAAACTTCTTTCTGCAGATTATAAGGTAAAACTCCCCATACACACATACACACAACACACGTGCACACATAAGAATATTTTATTTGAGGGGTAAGAAGGTTTTGAAGATACTTCAGACGAAATGATTTTCTTATACACTTGTGAGGAAATTTTTTTTATAATTACCCTATTAACGAAATATTACAACACAACCAGAGACGACATGTCGTTGTACTTAGCCGGTATCCATATATATTCAGGAGAGGGAGAACTTGGAGGGAAGATGAGGGGTGGGAAAGGGTGGGGAGATCGAACAATGTCTCGCGGTCCAACTCGAGGGACACAATATGTCGTTGAAAGGTGATCGATAGATAAAATGTATACCATCACGCAATTGACCTCTTCCGTTACCGTTGGGTGAGGTCACAAGAACGGACCTCTTAGGGTCCCTGTCTCCTCGGATCACCCGACGACAGATACCCCAGCGTGTCTCAGCCTGTGCTGACTTCACTGAATCGTCGTCGTCGTCGTCGTCGTCACGCAATTATAATGGACTAAAGAGACTACCGGGTCTGTCATTTCCTGGACGGACGTTACGTCCTCTGGTCCCAAACTAGGGACCAAACCCTTCTAGGGGACTTCTTCCCTTGCCGTTGGGTGAGAGTATAAGAACGGTCCTTTTAAGGGACCTGTCCCCTCGAGCCACCCGAGGTCAGTAGCCTAGCGTTTCTCATTTGACTTACTGATTATGAAAGTGACTCGATAATTATATACATACTTGTGAAAAACAAACAAAGGAAGGACAAAAGACCACCTTTATTTCCTTTCCTCCACTAAGTAAGTACACCATCTATAACACATCTTGAACCCTCAAACACCTCTGATACTCTACCTGGTGTACGACTCTATTAGATCGTCTTCATTCTTAAACCACCGTTGTTTTCTTAAATGGGAGGAGCAGGGTTTATGTGTAGGGGTGGAATGAAAGAAGAAGTCCGAGTGTAATCTGAAAGTCATCCTACACCTTACCCTTAACCAAGTTAAAATGGATCTAGACTTCCCTTTTCTACTAGTGTCCACTACTTACACAATGTGTACTTTGATTTGTTCTTTTAATCTAACTATGTCCGGGGACAGATACCTGACATACCCGATATCAGGTATCTCAACGTTTCTCAACCTGTATTGACTCACTGACTTTGATCTGATCGTATGATGAGAAAAGGTTTAGACGTAAAAAAAAAAAAAAACATATAGTTCTTCCCTACGAGGTAGTCGTGAAGAATCGGAAACAAAAAGTCAATTTAGACCCTTTCTTGACTCCCTTAAGATCTTTATACTTAGTCATTAGAAATGTCACTAATGTTGAATGTACACATACACACAACTCTTTTTTCCTTTCTCCCCGTGTCTTCTAATGGTAGTCTTTTAACTCTCTCTTTAACCCTTAAAAAAAAAGTATATTACCTCGTGAATACCAGAATTTTGAAAAGGATGAATCTTTCGACCTTTTTAATGATTCCAAGTATAAACGTTCGATAACTCAAATCAATAACAAAGTAAACATTTATATAAGAGACATGGGTAAACAGGTTTACTATGTAAGTCATGTTTCTTCGACATACTAAAATAAGTGTCTTATTTACATAGTATCAGACCGAGTCATAATTCTAATAGATCAGACTGGTAGTAGGAGTACCTAAAAAGTAAGTAAAGTTTGGAAGTTCTTCCTCTTTCCCCTGAGGAGTCACCGTAGATCCTGTAGTGATCTTTCGGACCTAATACATTTTATCTCAACTTTAGATGGACATCTCAGGTAAATATATATGGTCAACTAGTAAATCTTTATTTTTGTTGTCCTATTAGGGAAAGGTATTATCTCAGGACTCTACAAACTTCTAAAGATGGTACAGTTTGTTGAATGTAGTAGGAGAAGGACGAGGGAGTGTAGTGGAGAGGGGATCCGATTTTTACGAGAAAAAAAGAAAGCAAGAAACACCTTGTATAAAACTCCAAGGTGTTCACTGAGGGGGGGTGTGTTTTTTTAAGTCACCGGGATACAGGAAGAAGTAACGATGTGAATTCTGAGTTATAAAGTTCCTAGTAAGTAAATAAGTAAGTCAATTCTTTTATAAGAGACTCATGAGTCCTATGTTATGAGTTATAACTCCTATTTTGTCACTTGTGTTACCTAATTTTACGAATAGGAACCCCTTAAATGTAAATGAACCTCTTCTATCTTTTATATACTCTATTTATTATATCTCATGGAATCTCTCACTACTCATAAACCCTCTCTTCTTATTTGATTCTACTTTTATTATCTACATCCACTCCCTTTACCCAGTCCTTCTAGGGAACCTCTTACCATAACCCTGGGTGAGGTCATAAGAACGGACCTTTTAGGGTACTTGACTTCTCGGACCACCCGATGTCAGGTATCCCAGAGTTCTCAGTCCGTATTGACTTCACTGAATTGTACCCCCCTTTCGACAATATCAGCAATCGATTCCACTAGTCCCCTCAGTGGAATGATGACGTTTCTATATTCCCATATAGTTACCTCGGTTACTGATTAAATAGTTCAATTTGATCAAAGTGTGACAGAGTGTCCGTAAATGTGTACTTACTACATTTGGGAGAACACATTCGGGTGTACTAGATGGTCTAATCATCACTGGATAGACCAATCACTACTATAGTTTCCTCCTTTACACTCACATAAACGAGAAAACTGGTCAGTGAGTGTTACGTGGTCCTTAGTTGGTACCGAGTGGAGTAAAGTCTAAAACCCTTAAGTGACAAAACCGAAAAAGTAGATCAGGATTACAAGATTATGAGAAGAATTATGGGTCTCTGAAGTTAACTTTTAATAAAAGTATTACAGTAAACTTTACGTAATAGTAGTCTTCTATACGGAAGTAAATCCACGACTGGTTCTTTCAAAACGGTCCGAAGTTAAAGAAGGATTATCACAAAATAGACTCAAAACCTCCAACTCTTTGTGACAATAGTCATAATATAGTAATCGAGTTTGAATACCGGAAGAGAACGAGGTTTATTTTGGTATTTTGTGAATCGATAAAATTAAAAAAGAGTTTAGAGTCGAGTAGACGCTGGAATTATAAAGACTTTACTCAGACAGATCGGGATGATGAGAGTATAAGGTACAAGTAAACAAGTAAGTGAACAAGTAAGTAAACTGTTATGGAAAGCTGAGAAACGATCCAAGAACCGTGACGTAAATGGTTCTACTACTCATTCTACCTCTACCTATGAAACGTTAACATAAAAAAAAGAAAATTTTTATAGACGTCGATGAAAAAAAAAAAAACCAAAAGAAAGATGAGAAGAAGAATAAAATAGTAAACGTTAACGTGAGTTTTAACGTAAAAACTCTTGTAGTATTGTGAAAACTCAGTATTAGAGAAATCCTAAGAGTACGGTACTTATTACGTATAGAAAAGAGATTTGTAAAACTTCTGTAAGTGTATCTCACGTGTTAAGAACGACAGGAGTCTTTTTCATTTTAAGTCCTATTGTACCAGTGAAAGAAAATTCTAAGTGCAAAGAAACTGAAATGGTCAGATAAGAACAGGAGTCTTCATCCAGTTTCCCCAGTAAAGGAGGTAACAAAGGAACAACGAAATCTCTAATTTAAAGTAATTACTATATACTCATAGACAACATGTCAACCGAAAATCGGTTCATTTTACACACCCGATAAGTACCTATCAATTTCTGAGCAAGTGACCGATTTCTGTCCGGGAGTGGACAGAACGAGTGCAGATTAAGGACGTGGTACTACTCACGACGTATTACCGGTTGTAACAACAATAATTGTGAGACAACACAAGAGAGAAGTCCTTTACTTCTAAAGATACGTCTCCAATTACAAGAACTGGAAAAAAGGGACGAAGAGAAAAAGAGAATTTTTACACAAAGAAAACTCATTCTGTCCAGGAGGATAACACAAGGTTAAATCTCCCACTAAAGTAGTGGACTCTAAGTCAAAATATAAGAGCAAGTAAGTTACCTATAAATTATCCACGGATTCTTATCGTTATTGTTATTGATTCGATAACTCGTAATTGTCACACCATTACGAAAAATTTCGTGAACGATACTTAATTATTTAAATAATAAACCAGAAATTAGGTTCACTCTGTGTCTCTATAATTTTGTAAAAGATTTCAGTGTCTAAAATTCTCCTTCTTACTCTGTCATAAGACACACGATCTCCAAACCTTTCCCACTTTTCACAATCAGTAAGTCAGCACAGGTTGAGAAACGTTGGGGTACCTGACATCGGACGGTCCGGAGAGACAGGTACCCTAATAAATCCGTTCTTAAGACCTCACCCAACGGTAAAAGAAGAGATCCCATAGAAGGTCTGGGTCCCTAGCTTGGGTCCAGAGGACTTAATATCCACCTAAGAAATGGTAGACTCGGTGGTCCTTCATGATCTCTAAATCGTTACCTGTTCTCACCTCCTTCAAAAAAAAAAAAAAAAGGGGGGAGAACCCCTTACATATCAGATCTCTTCTTTCGTTTACCATTTATTTATGCGTCCTATTAAAGACTACTATCCATGATACTTCTTTTTGTGTACCCTTACACCATCACTGATCTCCTCTTAGTAAAACATTCTACCAGATCCTTCCAGAGAGACCTCTCCACCGATTGACACCTAGTCTTATGGAAGTCGACGCTCACGGTTTTTTGACTGGTGTTTTATCAAATTTGTTATCTTCTTTAACAACAGAATGGTTTTTTATACAGAAGTCCATCTTCCCGAGATCTAATTAATAGTCTCCGATCACCCACATTCTCTTGCAGTCAAGGATATACGGACAGAGTCGTGCACCGGAGATGGATGACGGAACGAACGCTCTACCAGTGTAGTGAAGATCTGCAAGGTAGGAGTGTGATAAAATCCGTTTCAGAACATTATATTTCCCTGTCAAAGAAGGACATTTAGAACAAAAGAAAGAAAAACAAAAAAAAATTAGTCGTTCTTTGAGAACCAAGGGTCGTCTGAAGTATAACGTAGAATAACCGGTTTTAACACAGTGGAGGTACCCTTTACTTTAAGGATACTGACCGGCTCTCGGATTCTGAATCTAACAATTTAATTCTAACGTGAGGGCCTCGACCTCAGCAAAAAGAATTCTTGCTGGTTTCTTCCACTTTGTTTGCTTATGTAATCCCTGTTTTCTCCCCGATCTAAACCTGTCCGTTGATAGTCACGGATATTATCCGACTCAGGATTCATTATTCCTCAGTTGATATACCTCTAGACTTCCTTCTTATAAGGTCTCTTCCCTTATCGTGCACGTTTGGGAACTCACATCCTAGATCGAGTCATATAAGTTTCTTCTCTTTCTACTCCCTAACCGTGTGTTACAATCGTTTCCGTCCCACTAACCTCCTCCACTCTACACTTTACTATATCACACATTCTTAGGTCTGAGTTCTGAAAAAAAAAAACTTGGATCGGAGAACACGGAATCCACATTTATTTTTTGAAACGTGTATAATAAACCGAAACGTGTTTAATGGATTGGATAGACATAGAGTTCAAGGATTAATATGTGTTAAGTACCTTAATAACTTTCTACCAGTTTATTCTGTATTTTTTCGTCACACTGGTCCCAGACTCTACACATCCACGAGTTATTTTTAATCGGTAACGATAGAATAGTAACTAAGTGTTAAGTCTAGTACATCCCAGAGTATCTGGTATCATTTTATAAAATTAAAAAAAGTTTAATTTAACACTTCAGTAACCCCCATAAAATACGTTCCTCATTCGATTGTACTAGTCTTAAAAATATCAAAAAAAAGACGGTACATATCTAACCTCATACCCCTTCCCTAACCCATCTACGACTTATCAATCGTCCTGAAACAGCACTACATCTAGTCCACCCAAACTGACCCCACTTTCGTAACCTCCTGTCCCTTTCCTTCCCGGTCTTCTTAACCAACTGTCGAATCAAAACTCAAACACCAATTCCCTTTATCCCAAAGACTTATAAACTGAATTTAACTCCTTCACCACAATGAGAAGTAACTCTATCTCTCCCCGGGTATCCTAAGTGTCTTAACGGTTTCCCGGGATACCTAGTCTTTGTAATTCTTAGAACGAAATGTCAAGAAACACGTACTTAGGCACAAAGGTGTAAAGAATTCTATTAAAAAGAAAATAGAAAGAATAGAAGAACCCTTGAGTAAAAGGGGGTTAAATGTATAAACTAGACTATTATTTTGTTAAACACTTCTACTAGAAACAGTTTGACCAAATGGTGTTTCGTCTTCACTCTTGTATTACTTAAATTGTGAGCAAACAACTTATACAGGGTTCGGAAAGTTCCGGGTCGACAAGTTCAAATCGTTCACTGAGAGTACTTTTCTCTAAACATCAATAAAAACAAAGAGGATAGAAAAAAAAAGGTCGACAAACTCGGTTAAAAAAGGACTTCCACCTTTTACTAAAATTAAAGAAAACAAGGGTCTTAGTTAGGCTTACCACCTGTCTGGTCAGTAAAGTCACACGACGACGCCGACGATTCAGCGAAGTCAGCACAGGCTGAGACACGTTGGGGTATCTACCGTCGGGTGGTCCGAGGTGACAGGGACCCTAAGAGGTCCGTTCTTGTGACCTGACCCAACGGCAAAGGAAGAGTAACATCGAGATAACATAAGGGAACTGTACCAGGTCTACCGGAAGTGACTACCCATCTATGTACGGGAGACGGTGTGACAGGGATTACAACAGGACACTCCAATATTAGATGTATACGTAGGTCGAAATGTGTAGTGTACCTAAAAAGAAAGATGTATAAAATGACTTCTAGTTGTCGTAGATCTTTCCTTTAAGTATTTGAAGAACGTTAACTGAGTTACGTTTACTCAAAAACGTAAAACTACTGTCATCATTATTGGTTTGGTTTCGGAACAAATAACAAATAAACGTTCCTGAGAACACAAACAAACCGGGTCGTTCATGACATGAAGTTTATATATGTACACATACATTAATATATATACATTATATATATATCAACAAGTTATATGAATTTCTACTATAGTAATTGGACAGTGAACATTAACTCGTGAATTTAATAAAAAGATCAGTACTACTACTACTGTACCTGTAGGGACCATCGAGTCTACCATTTCTTAGACGGACGTTACGTCCTCTGGGTCCAAGTTAGAGACTAGATTTAGTGAGGAAAGGTATACAGAAGAACACTTTTAATGATGTAGTCAGTCCTGGAGAGACTAACGTTTTATACCTTTGGGTGAACTTGATCAAAACCGTTCGAATTCTGAGTTTCTTCTGTAAAACTTTTTCGTCGCTCGTTAAGGTCCCCACAGAATTCCTGACTGTAAACTTGTGAAAAGGAAGGGAAGAGAGTAGGGAGGGGCGGGGGGGTAAAAAGGGGAGTCGTCTTGTGGAGGGTGACTACCGAACTTCCGACATAGAAAGGTCAAAGTCGCAGTCCTTTTTTTCCGAAGAAGATAGAAAGTGGAGATGTCCCTTTCGGAATTTCTTCGTGTCACCAGTCTAATCCAGTCTTTGGGCTTCTTAACAGTTTAACGACATTCTTTCTTCAGTTCCGATACCTCATTCTATCGATGAGGCTGTACTTAGACTCACCCACTNAAGGTCAAAGTCGCAGTCCTTTTTTTCCGAAGATAGAAAGTGGAGATGTCCCTTTCGGAATTTCTTCGTGTCACCAGTCTAATCCAGTCTTTGGGCTTCTTAACAGTTTAACGACATTCTTTCTTCAGTTCCGATACCTCATTCTATCGATGAGGCTGTACTTAGACTCACCCACTACTCTGACCAGGTATGTTCTTACCTCACTACGACAAAAGTCTCTTTCTCTTCTGATGATCCATTTTTTCCTTTTTTATTTGTCGTATAAAGTGGTTTTTTTTTTTTTTATCTTAAATACTCTACTGGTTACTCTTAATCTTCATTGACTCGTTGGTCCCTTGTCTCTAAAGGACCAAGTCTTCACCGTGTGTGGAGAGAAATCTAAATCACGGTCGGTCAATTTGAGTGACCCAACAAAAGAATTGATTGAATCATAGATTCAATAGAATCATTGAATTCATAGAATCATAGATTCATAGAATCATTGAATTATAGATTAAGTGTTGGTCTTGTTCGTTAGTTTAGGGTGACTTAACAAAACGGAAGAACTACAAAAACAAAATTAAGTTTCAGATACAAAAAAAGAGACAGAAAATACGAAGTCCCTTAAAGAAAAAATTCTTCAGTGAATCATTTATTGGATAGACTTGACGAAACCCTCAATTAGTCATAAAAGAAACCCATGATTATTGACCACCTATCTGATCTTGTCTTAATGAACCCTACTTACTGTCTGTACAGATCTTCCCGAAAATAAATATCGAGTCAGTCAAGTCAGAGAGTCAGCTCAGACTGAGAAACGTTGGGGTACCTGATGTCGTGTGGTCCGCAGGGACAGGTGGTGGTTAAGGACCTCGAACGAGTTTGAGTACAGGTAACTCAGTCACTATGGTTTGTTGGTAGGGTAGGAGACAGTAGGGGAAGAGGACGGAAGTTAGAACGGGTCTTAGTCCTAGAAAAGGTTACTCAGTCAAGAAGTGTAGTCCACCGGTTTCATAACCTCGAAGTCGAAGTCGTAGTCAGGAAGGTTACTTATAAGTTCTGACTAAAAGAACTCCTAACTGACCAAACTAGAGAAACGTCAGGTTGTCTGAACGTTCTCATAAGAGGTTGTGGTGTCAAGTTTTCGTAATTAAGAAACCGAAAGTCGAAAGAAATACCAGGTCGAGAGGTAGGTAGGTATGTACTGACGACGACGACGACGATTCAGTGAAGTTATCACAGACTGAGATACGCTGGGGTATCTACCGAGGGGGTAGGGACCCTAAGAGGTCCGTTCTTGTGACCTCACCCAACGGTAAAGGAAGAGGTCACGTACTTTCACTTTTCACTTTCACTTCAGCGAGTCAGTACAGGCTGGGAGTCACTGGGGTACCTGACGTGGATGGTCCGAGGAGGTAGGTACCCTAAAAGGTCCGTCCTCATGACCTCACCCCACGGTAACGGAAGAGGTGGTATGTACTGATGATGACCTTTTTGGTATCGAAACTGATCTACCGGTCGTTTCCATTGGGGCTTAATGTCTGTTTTACTTAAGTCTCTTCCATTCATTAAACGGGTTCCAGTGTGTGTAGAGTGATAGTAAATTCGGTTATAACTTTAGGGTTCTGGTACTTTGAAGGGATCAAAACAGTAAGGATAACGTAGTCCCAATCACTTCTTTTCACTCTCATTTAAGTTAACGTCGTCTACATCTCTAGTCTGACGTAGTAGGATCGAGTGAAACTTCCTGTGGCCGACGGTAATCCTGAATCTTATGTCCCCGGTCGGACTATTCCTACACCACTTCCCTGCCCCGGAACCCGTCTCTCTACGAGTGGAGACCACACGTCCGGGAGTCCTGACCATTACACCAACCGACACACTTTCTTGAGAGTCTCCTCTACCTAAGGAGAGAGGAAAGTTCGGTCTAGGTTAGTCTAAGATAATTATGAAGAGTAGACAGAGAGGGTCGTTGGGGCAAAACAAAACGGTGACGACGCGGACGTTAAGAAGGGAGAGTAAGAGGGACAAGGGTTTACCGAAGGGAGATCGGGTAGTAGTGGTATCACTAGACAGATTTTACGTCTAACCTAGGGTAGTGTGAGGTCGAATTTTATCAAGTCACAGATGGGGAAGGAGGTTCGTGTGTCTTATTTCAAGTGAAAGAACTGGGGCTGGAAGGACAGACGAAGAAGTTAAGGATGGTCGGTACTAATTCCAAACTTGACTGGAGTAGTAATTAAACAGGGACATTCTCGGTATCAAGAGAAACTCGGAGGGACCACCGAGTTAACCATTTCTCAGATGGATGTTACACCCTCTAGGACCAAGTTAGGGACCCAGCCCTTCTAGGGAACCTCCTACTATACCGTTGGGTGAGATCATAAGAACGGACCTCTTAAGGTACCTGTCTCCTCGGACCACCCGATTCAGGTACCCCCAGTGTTTCTCAACCTGTGCTGCCTCTCTGATTGTGAAAGTATTAATTATCTTGAGGACCTCCAATCCCGATAACTCGGAATAAGTAGAAACGTATAGATTAATACGTAATTATAAATCACTCCCGAAGGGTCCACCACGATCGCCATTTCTTGGACGGTCGGTCATGTCGTCTACATTCTCTGGGCCTTGATTCAGAAAACTTAAGTTTGATCCAGATTTTTAGTATTCTTTCTTTGGGTGAATCACTTATATAGTTACTAAACATCTGTTTTAACAGTGTTCAGTGACGGGAACATAAAATGAAGGAACCAACAACCTTTGATCTGAGTACCGATAACTCTATCATATTTGACGACTAATTCATTTACCTTAAACTTAAAACGTTAGACTAAACGTCGAACTCCCTTATAGAACTGAGAATTACGGTCCCATTTAGGATTGATGTGGATCTGTTTCTTAACAAGAATGAACCAAAAACTCCTGATGAATCCACACCTTGATGAATCCAAAAAAAAAAAAAAATTAAAAAGAAAACAGTAAAACCTACAGAAGAATGTGTAAAGAAAAGGTCAAAGTCAAAACTTTTTGTCACGTACCCTGGTTTTTTCTCGTTAACAATGTCTCCCCGTCTTCTGGCTCTAGAGACTATTTGTCTTGTTTGACGACGACCTCCTCTCTACATTAAGATAATCTTGACATAGCTACCCTCAAGTGACTGAGACTACAGACCCCTGAAGGGACCTCGACCTCTTAGGAAAATGAAACGAGTCAAAAGTCAATCTTTCAATTTGGACTCCGATGGGAAACGTAACTTTCTGACTTCTAAGAAAACTCTAACAATCACTTATAAAATGAACTCTATATACACTTTAACCTCTGTAAAATCATATTAAAATGATGAGAGTTTAGGGAGAATTTTATCATAGGTAATTTTTAAGGAGACTCACCGATATACATCCCTTTAATTCTTTAGACCTTTTCGGATTAAATCACCCTTTCTAACTCCCGTTCTCTTCTTCCCCCGCCGTCTCCTACTCTACCATCCTATCGTAGTCACTGAGTTACCTGTACTAAACTCGTTTGAGGTTCTCTATCACTTCCTGTCTCTTCGGACCGCACGACGTCAAGTACCCCAGTGTTTCTCAGCCTGTACTGAATCTCTGACTTGTTGTTGTTAAATCACCACTATTAAGAAGAGATCCCTCTAACTTACGTCTCTTCAAGTCGTCATTAGGTTCGACGTGACAGAAATCTGCCTTGTCAAAGACCAATATTAGTTTCATAATTATATTTTACTCCTATTTGAAACCTCTACCCCCTTTCAAGACTCACACCTATATAGATTCATAATTGAAATTTTGTGGTCCATAGTCGAAAGGACATCGTTCTAACCAAGACCCAGAACGGAAGGACTAGGATTGACACAACCAGACCTAAGAGAGACCTTGACCCACTCCGACCCACCAGGAACAGTTCTTAGGTACTGAGACTTACCTATCCTCCGTCTCTGACTCCGAGAGTAAAGGTTAAGTAACCAAAAGAGAAAGGGGTAACGGACGCGACACCGACCGCGTGTCCCTATGTGATATTTTTAAATAACGTATTTAGGATTGAACGTCAAAGGTAGTATATATATTAAGTCTTCTGTATATTTCGAACAAAGTATCTCTACTATAGACCCTTTAAGAATTTCTGTGAAGAGGAAGACCTTCAGGAAGTGGTAAGTCAAGTCAAGTCAAGTCAAGTCAGCGAGTCAGTACAGGCTGAGAAACACTGGGGTACTTAGCGTGGTGCGGTCCGGAGGGACAGGTAGCGTTGAGGAGTCTGAGTGCAGGTAGCTCAGGTACTACGGTAGGTCGGTAGAGTAGGACCCAGTAGGGAAAGAGGAGGACGGGAGTTAGGGAGGGTCGTAGACTCAGAAAAGGTTACTCAGTTGAGAAGCGTACTCCACCGGTTTCATGACCTCGAAGTCGAAATCATAGTAAGGAAGGTTTCTTTAGGGTCCCAACTAAAGGAAGTCTTACCTGACCAACCTAGAGGAACGTCAGGTTCCCTGAGAGTTCTCAGAAGAGGTTGTGGTGTCAAGTTTTCGTAGTTAAGAAGCTACGAGTCGGAAGAAGTGTCAGGTTGAGAGTGTAGGTATGTACTGGTGTCCTTTTTGGTCTCGGAACTGATCTGTCTGGAATCAGTCGTTTCATTACGGAGACGAAAACTTATACGATAGATCCAACCAGTATTGAAAAGAACGTTCCTCATTCGCAGAAAATTAAAGTGACGACGTCAGTGGTAGACGTCACTAAGACCTCGGGGGGGTTTATTTGAGACTGTGACAAAGATGACAAAGGGGTAGATAAAGGGTACTTCACTACCCTGGTCTACGGTACTAGAAGCAAAAGACTTACAACTCGAAATTCGGTTGAAAAAGCGAGAGGAGAAAGTGAAAGTAGTTCTCCGAAAAATCGAGGAGAAGTGAAACACGGTATTCCCACCACAGTAGACGTATAGACTCCACTAACTATAAAGAGGGTCTGTAGAACTAAGGTCGAACACAAAGAAGGTCAGGTCACAAAGAGTACTCCATGAGACGTATCTTCAATTTATTCGTCCCACTGTTATATGTCGGAACTGCATGAGGAAAAGGATGAACCTTGGTCAGACAACAAGGTACAGGTCAAGCTTGACAACGAAGGACTGGATGTATGTCTAAAGAGTTCTCCGTCCAATCCACCAGACCATAAGGGTAGTGAAAGTCTTAAAAGGTGTCAAATAACACTAGGTGTGTCAGTTTCCGAAACCGTATCAGTTATTTCGTCTTTATCTACAAAAAGACCTTGAGAAAACGAAAAAGGCACTAGGTCGTCTACAACCGTTAAACTAGAGACCAAGGAGACGGAAAAGATTTTGGTCGAGCTTGTAGTCCCTCAAGTGCCAAGTGTATAACGACTTCAGACCGAACCTCTTAAAACTCGTAATGAAATGATCGTACACTCTACTCACGTTAACACGCCATCAAACTCGTAAGAAACCGTAACGAAAAGAAACCCTAACCTTACTTTTGCCTTGAAAAGGTCAGGACACCGGTGACGACTCAAAAGGTTTAAACGACCGTATAACTCACGTCGTGAAAGTGTCGTAGTAGAAAGTCCTAAACTTTGTCGAGTTGACCTTAAGGTAGTGGAGGTGATCGAAACAAGTATCACTACGAAAGATTCCGGGTGAACTGAAGTGTAAGGTCCTACAGACCGAGATCTAATCACTAGTGTAGTAGTACTAATAGACCCAACACTTCTAGAAAAAACATGTCAAGAAGACACATAAGAACGGTGAAGAAGAATTATAGAAGACGAAGACAATCCAGGTCCGGTAAAGACAGGAAATAGCTCGCGTAGAAACGTATTTTACAAGGGAACCATAGAGATTAAAAGAACTTCTCCAGAGATCAGAAAGGGTAAGACAACAAAAGGAGATAAAGGAACGTAACTAGCGACTTCCACCGAAAGAACAGAAAAGAACGATCAGAAACCTTGAGACGTAAGTCTACGAATATAGAAAGGAAAAGAGGAAACGAAAAACGGAGAGAAGAAAAGTGTCGATAAACATTCCGGAGGGGTCTGTCGGTAAAACGAAAAAACGTAAAGAAAAGGTACCCCTACCAGAACTAGGGACAGAGGACATGTTACAGTGCTTGGAGGTAGGTATCAAGTAGTCCGTGAGATAGATAGTCTAGATCCGGGAATTTAGATAAAGAGTGAAGGTGACATATTAGTATTCCCTAAACTAAATCCAGTGGATTTACCAGATCACCAAAGGGATGAAAGAAGTTAAATTCAGACTTAAACCGTTATCCTCAATTACTAGACTCGGTGTCAGTCGAGGGTCAGAACAAAAACAACTGACATATCTCGAAGAGGTAGAAACCGACGTTTCTTATATTAGTTAGACTAACACATCTCAGAAGAGAACACAACAACTTTCTCCCACAAACGATACTGGTCACGTAAAAGAACCGTTTTGAGATAATCAGAAACGGGACAAAGTAGGGTCTAAGGTTCCGGTTTAAACGGACAATGAGGTCCACAAAGAACTGAAGGATGAAAACGTAAGGTCAGAGGATATTACTTTTCCTGTAGAAAAAACCCACAATCAAGATTTTCTAGAACATCCAGAAGTATTTTGGTAAGTTGAAGTCAAAGAAGTCGCAATGACCAACCCCGTATCTGAACCTATTGACACTATAACTTACCAAACGGAACCTCTGCTTGTCTCCAGTAAGACAGCAAAAACTCTAACGTAGGTTCATAACGTAAAACCTGAGAAGACAACTGGTACTACCGATGAGGTAAAGAAGACTCCCTAAGGACGGACGTCATCATCTACATTACCAGTAGACTCAATTTAAGTGGATAAGTTCAGGTAAAATCAAGTGACTAAGGATCTTACAGTTGTAAGTGGGAACGGTAGAGAACAAACTGGTGAAGGTTAAACGGAACTAAGTACCTGGACTGTAAGATCCAAGGATACGTTATACCGAGAAATGTTGTAGCCTAGAAAGAAGATAGTAGTCAGTGTAGGTGTTGACCCATAACAAAAACGAAACCGAGGTAGGGAAGTAAGAAAGACCTCAATAAAGAGGTGACCAGAGGTCATCGTATAACCCGTGGATTACTGGACCCCTTAAGGAGAAAACCATAGGATAGTAAAACGGAAAAGGATGACAAGTACCCCAAGAGTTCCGTTCTTATGACTTCACCGAACGGTAAGGGAAGAGGTCACCTGGTGTAAGACAGTCCGGAGAGGTGGTACTGGGCGGGCAGAACCCAACGGGGTGTCCGTACCGAACCAAAGTAACTCTGTAACCGAGGACACTAAGTAACAGAAGATCAATACTCGTAGAAGTTCTTATTCAAGAACAGGAGTCTGAGAGACCTACAGAAGACGAGACTATCCAGGGGGTATGAAGTTCCGACCATCATGGGTTTCCTTTCACTTTAACGAGTCAGTACAGACTGAGAAACGTTGGGGTACCTGACATCTGATGGCCCGAGGAGGCAGGTACCCTAAAAGGTCCGTTCTTATGACCTCACCCAACGGTAAGGGAAGAGGTCCTCTAGAAGGATTGGGTCCCTAACTTGGACCCAGAGGGCGTGACATCCGTCTGCGAAATGGTAGACTCGGTGGTCCCTTCAGCCATCATGGATTTAGGTAGGGATTTACAAAAGGGGACCGTGTCAGAATAGAGTTGGACAGACCACATTCAAAATGGACCGAGGGAAGAAGAACCAGATCAGAGACATCAGGACCTGAGATAAAGACAACTTAGAGTACAATAATAATAAAAAAATTTCATAGGTCCGAATTGGAACCTGAGTAAAAAAAAATTGGGTCATCTGTGTATAGGGGTGTAGGTCAGTCAATTATGTAGGACATAATCTGGGAATCTGAGAAAGAGTATGACGAAGAAAGGATAATAAAGAGACATTAGTGAGACTGGTTTGGGAGAACGAAGTAAAAATGTCTGATACCTAACAACGTCGGAGGATGTTTAAAAAGGACAGACGTCAGAGTGGTAGGTGTTTAGTACACCGTAAGACTACATCTGAGTAAAAGGGATTTGTCTAAAAGAGTTCAATGGTTAAACGACTAAATACATGTTAAAATCCAGGGTGATAAACCGTTTTATGAAACGTTTGGTCACTGGAGGTAATAAGGACGTTTGTAAATTTCGAGTTAGAAAGAGGGTACTGAACAAAATACTATTTGAAGAACGGACCTTTGAGAAAGGAAGCGAGAGACGATGGACGGTCCCGAATCTAGAGACTGGTGAAAGTACATCAAAATACACTGTCAAAGTGAGAAGTTACTAGTGTAGAAAGACGTCGGAAATCTTCTACATTACAAAGTCTACTAAATGAGAACGAAAAAGATATTATTAAAGAAACTGAAATCTATAGAATGGAACGTACAATGACCACCAGAGAAACCAAGTTCGGACTCCTAGATGTTGTAAGATACCCGAAGTATTTATATGAGACACGAAATTCTTTATGGTGACCGTATAATAAAACAAAACAGTAAAGATTAACCGTTAGTGATCGATAAATTTTAGGATTTTCCTATGGGTGATAATAAACTTCGACAAACGATTAAGAACATAAGAATCGCATAAAAACCTATCCGAAAGGTTTGCTATTCACCGATTTCTCTCTCCTAAGGGAGACACAAAATCAATTTGTTCGATTACCATTAAGGTAGTAGGACTGGTTTCTCTTTTTAAATAATCTCTACTAAACTATAAGTCCTTAAAATAATGAAACTAATAAAATATTTATTTTAAATAAAATAAAAAATAAAGTAATGAAAATAGGAACGTAAAGATATCAACTTTTGTTTACTTGAGATGAATAACGAGAGCATAGGTCTCAAAAGTAGGAATCAGGGAATCATCAAAACAACAACAAATCAGTGATTAAGTGTAGGATGAGAAAACGCTGGGGAACCTGACATCGGGAGGTCCGAGAAGACGGGTACCCTAAAGGGTCCGTTCTTATGACCTCACCCAACGGTAAGGGAAGAGGTCCCCTAGAAGGACTACGTCCCTAACTTGGTACAGAGGAAGTAACTGTCCTCCCAAGAAACGGTGACTCGGTGGTCTCTTCGGGGAGAATCATCATTATTACCGTAATTTATTATCACTGTCATTTTCATCACCTATAATTTCGTAGTCCGTGTTAATGTCATTACAGATGGTAAATGTACACATAACACATGGTCCATGACACGATCTATACCAAGTGTCTCATAACGGAAAGTCAAGTCAAGTTAAGTCAGCGAGTCAGCACAGGCTGAGAAACGCTGGGGTACTTAACGTCGTGCGGTCCGGAGGGACAGGTAGTGGTAGAGGACCTCAAGTGAGTCTGAGTGTAGGCAGTTCAGGTACTACGGTAAGTCGGTAGAGTAGGAGCCAACAGGGGAAGAAGAGGACTGGAGTTAGGGAGGGTCGTAGCCTCAGAAAAGGTTACTCAGTTGAGAAGCGTAGTCCACCGGTTTCATCACCTCGAAGTCGAAATCGTAGTAAGGAAGGTTTCTTTAGGGTCCCAACTAGAGGAAGTCTTACCTGACCAACCTAGAGGAACGTCAGGTTCCCTGAGAGTTCTCAGAAGAGGTTGTGGTGTCAAGTTTTCGTAGTTAAGAAGCCACAAGTCGGAAGAAGTGTCAGGTTGAGAGTTTAGGTATGTACTGGTGTCCTTTTTGGTATCGGAACTGATCTGCCTGGAATCAGCCGTTTCATTACAGAGACGAAAACTTATATGACAGATCCAACCAGTATTGAAAAGAAGGTTCCTCATTCGCAGAAAGTTAAAGTACCGACGACAGTGGTAGACGTCACTAAGACCTCGGGGGGTTTTATTTAGACTGTGACAAAGGTGACAAAGGGGTAGATAAAGGGTACTTCACTACCCTGGTCTACGGTACTAGAAGCAAAAGACTTACAACTCGAAATTCGGTTGAAAAAGCGAAAGGAGAAAGTGAAAGTAGTTCTCCGAAAAATCGAGGAGAAGTGAAAGACGGTATTCCCACCACAGTAGACGTATAGACTCCAATAACTATAAAGAGGGCCGTTAGAACTAAGGTCGAACGGAAATAGAAATATTTTGAGATGCCTCATAATCATCAGTAGTGATGTTACAGTCAGTCGAACGAGTTCCTCCGACCATTGAAAAGATTCCAGATGTCAATCATAAACCATCCAGACCTTTGGTTCGAGTTTAGACAGATTAAAATTTCGGTTAAGACCATTACAACCAATTGAATGACTTCAGTTATCCTTCTCCACAAAAAAAAAAAAAAAAATTTCGTTTGATGTCTGAAAATGTTCGTAAACAACCTTGGAAGAAAGTATGACACAGACGGACTCTAATAGACTTAAGGTTCAAAAGACTTCAATGATTAGATACCAGATATGTTCGAATCGTTTAAACTCGTCAAGTCTCTAGGTTATATCCTTATAGTCGAGAAATTGAGGTAATAGGTAAATAGTCTATAAATCCGAACTTAAAAGTTCTATGAAGAGACAAAGACATTTGGTTTACACATTATTAGACCTCGAGTAAAATTAGAACTGAAGACGTTACACCTGATTATTCAGGTGATCTTTTTAATATCACAAAAACCTGATATAACTTCTGTCTGGCACCTTGAACTCAATAAAATAACTCAACTAGGATCAACATTAACATAGTAAAAAGTGAATAAACTCTAAAGTCAATCTTGCACGAGAACCGTCACGTCGACGACACATACAACCTCTCCACTGCACACTTCGACCAGGTATCAACTTGGTGAACGACAGACTGTTCAAACGTAAACAAACACCAAGTAAACTATCAAGATACACTACACACGTACTAAACGAGAACCATGACTGAGTCTTTGGTCTTTGTAAATTGTATCTTTATTCTTATAAAAACGTAACCGGAAAACCTTCGAAATTGTAACGAATCAACAAAGTTCTACAACACGTAAAACAAAAAGTGGTGCAGTGTGACCAATTCTCAACTCTCTGCATGTCAATATCTTAATCACAAAGAGACTAGAGTAAAGAGGAATGATAGCACCTTCGACATTAAGGGAAGATTTCTTAGGAGATCCATGGTTGGTCTCTCCTCACTCAAAATAAAGTTAAGGGGAGATACTCACAGAGTCTTATAAGTTCTCGTCAGAGAACGAGATCACAACCATGGTACTACCACCTCTACCAAGATCTTTTGAAGACGTTTACACGGAGACCGACAACGGTTTTGATATCAAACGTAAAGAAACACCTACGATTTCATCGTCGACATTCCTTCAGTCTTCGACAAGATTAGTAAGTCTCGACTCGTAACTACTGGAATGTAGTACGGTACGCAGGATGATTTACCTCTCTGAAGATGGACCACATGCATGAGGGAACAGAGTCTAGTCTCGGTAAACATAAAGGACTACCGAGCGTCTGTTAAATCAAATCAGTGTCAGTAAATATTGTCTGAACCCGGTTCAAGTACCCTAGACCCCGACTCCCGTATAGACTTATAGTCAATCTACGACACAACCTTTAACGACGAGAAATCGGACTTCCATCTAAGGAAGGGTTCTCGGTAAATCCAGAAAGTACGATTAATTGACGACCTGTCGTCAAGGTCTTAGGGAGTCTAAACGGGAAACCTATATCGACTCAGAATGACGTAAATGTTCTATCCAGGTTCGATTAAGTTGTGCAATGACAGTCGATTCGTAAACACAACCGATTTTCACGTAAGGAAACACTTTATGTAATCAATAATACAAGGTCAATCACGTTCTTCTTAGATTCCATTTAAACAACATTCACCAGGGGAAGGGAAGAATAGAAGGAGGGAGAAAAGGAAATAAAGAGGGAGGGAAGGAGGAAAAGAGAAAAAGAGGAAAGGA
This sequence comes from Capra ibex, assembly GCA_006410555.1. Lineage (NCBI taxonomy): Eukaryota > Metazoa > Chordata > Mammalia > Artiodactyla > Bovidae > Capra > Capra ibex. The sequence continues at coordinate 65,381,616 of SJYO01026388.1, read as the reverse complement.
AAGGAAAAGGACAGGAAGGAAGAACGTCATTGAGTCAAAGGGACAACCCTCTACTCGCACTCGAAAGTCATGTTCGTCTCAAATAGACGGAGTCAACGTGAGTGTCACAACGATATACTCTCGATAACACAGGAGGCTAAAAACCAACCGTAGATCACTACTGTATAATAATAACAAAGTTGAAATAGTGTTGAGATGAAGTCTTTTTTTATGACGGGTATGGGGCGATCCATTCATGACATAAAAAACATCCAGTCACGATGAAAAGTCAATTCCCTCACCCCAGGTAGGAGTAAAAGGTAGTACCAACCTAGTGTTCTGTGTAATACGTAAGTCTGAAAAGAGTTCAATACTCACTACGAACCATAACACTATACGACGTACGATGAAGTAGAAGGATGTCAGTCCTTTTGTCGTAACCTTTAGACTTATCAGAATTCAACACCCTAAAAACACTTATAAATAGATGTGTAAATCTTACAAAGACTGTCCTAACTGAATTGACATCATTTATGATAACTCATCACTCGTTTGAAGAACACCCTTTTTTTTTGACAATAAACAGTCCTATGGTAAGACCTACGGCTATACGTCACCCTTCAGGACGCATAGTCGGGACCCAGTATAGTCGGGACTGTGAGAACCTCGAATGCCACGTCGTCCTTTCCGTAAGTGACTTCTACATTCATTCCCGTGTCTCGATCTCCTAGATCACCCCCGAAGGGACCACCGAGTCACCATTTCTAGAAGTTCTCTGTACTCAAACTAGGCACTAGACCATTCTAGGGTGTACGAGACCTCGTTGATTCGGGTGTATGGCATTGATAACTCGGACACGAGATCTCGAGCCCTCGACGTTGATGATTTCGACACGCGGAATTTCAGACACGAGGCGTTACTCTCTTCGGTGGTGTTATTCTTCGGGCTCGTGACGTTGTTTGTCATCGGGGACGAACGGTGTTGACCTCCTTTCAAGTGGTCGTCACCTCTGGGTCGTGTCGGTTTTTATTCATTTATTTTAATATAGTTTTTCCTAGATTGTCTTTCAAAGAGAGAAGTGACATTTTAGACTTCTCTCTACGTTACACTTGTATAATTAAAGTTGTAGATCTCTGTTTATATTTATCAACAAATGTACCATCAACAATCCACCTCATACCTTTCTAAATCTTTATTTTGTGAAACTTCTCCGTAATAAGGACTCGTGTAAGTTCATATCGGTGGTACCGAGTTAAAGTCAAAGGAAATGATCCTTCCTTACGAATTGAATTTTTTTTTTTTTAGGTGACTTCTCTTATATTTTAGAAACAGAGGCAAACCTGTTTACGGAATGATTTGTCTACCTGAAACAGATTACGGGATCTGACGATCAAATAAACACACGAAACCCGGTCTTCTCTTTCTAAAGTCTCAAGGTGCTGAAAATATCTTCTTTGTGACAAAATAGTGGGTGGGATAAGTTAAGATCTTCAAAAGTGGTCACATGTCCCTCTTTTCGTAGACATTGCGGTAGTCTAAGACCTTAAGAATCTGGTGTGTCTAATTACTAGTTGTGGAACTACGTGTGGACCTCCCATTAGTAAACCGTCTAACGTCCGGTGTCCACACTTCGGTTATGTCATGTACTTAATTTTAAAAAGATCCACTAAAAGTTTGCTCGACGGTTATAACATAAAGAATAGTTAAATCAGATGACGGTGAATGTGATTAATTCATTCTATTATATTTCTTTCTAAAACGTTTCGTTTGTTATGATGTGTTTATGTTCAATAATCTTGACCTAGGAACACGTCCATTAAGTATACCATTAACACTCAGACAAAGTCGGGTCCTTCTTTGTTGGTCCTCTTATTACTAAGGTATCATGTTCATACGTAAACGAACTAATTAAATTAAAATACTTAATTTATCCTCGAAGGGTCCATCGAACCCCCATTTCTTAGACGGACGGTTTCGTCCACTTTGTCCAACCTAGGGACACAACCCTTCTAGGGGATCTTTTCTTTTACCGTTGGACGAGACTGTAAGAACGGACCGTTTGGGATACCTGTCTCCTTGGACCACTTGATACCAGGGACCTCACCGTTTCTCAGTGTGTGCTAAATAACTGATTTGTTTTTTATTTACTTAATTTAATTAGGTGGGGGAGGAGTCGAAAAAGAAAGACTTCGAGACCTAATGTCGTCAACGATCACTGGTATTGACATTTCAAAAACACAGGGTCCTACCTGGTGTATGATAATAATTAAACTACTGGATTCTTTATAGTACGTTATGTACTCATGTAGTTTACTCTAAATCTACTCCGTTGATACAGATTCTTCGTTAGAAAGAGATTAGAGACATAAAAGGGAAGAGACCCCGTATTTCACTTTCACTTTCACTTCAGCGAGTCAACACAGACTGAGAAACGCTGGGGTACCTGACATCGGGTGGTCCGAGGAGGGAGGTACCCTAAGAGGTCCGTTCTCATGACCTCACCCAACGGTCGTATCAGTTCACCCTTTATAGAAAGACCCTGGAAGACATAGGTTATCGGACATTTTCATAAATTGTAATAACATTATCCGTGACCGAACCTTTATTCTCTCTTACCTCAAACCACAGGTCCATACGGTTAATAATTAATACCAGAAAACTATTCCATAACCCCGAAAGGTCCACCGTGACGACCATTTCTTGGACGGACGGTTAGTTCTCTGCATTCTCTACACCAAACTAGGGACCCAACCCTTCTAAGGGACCTCCTCTCGTACCGTCGAGTGAGGTCATAAGAACGGACCTCTTAGGGTACCTGTCTCCTCGGACCGCCCGATGTCAGGTATCCTAGTGTCAGTCTGTACTGACTTCGTTGAACCGTGTTCGTACTATTCAATAACTGGAGAGACCTACTCAACTGACGACAAATATTACCTTTGACTTTTCCTCGACGACCTGTCTATCCTCCTTTTCGATCTATCCTACCATAGGGTCTTCGGGACATCTAACACAGAGGAACTCTTAATAACTTAGGACTTAGGACCGAAAGGATTCCTATGATTATAGACGAGATTCGTTAACACAGTTTATAACGAGTAGTCGACTACTTTGTAGTTAGTTTACGAAGTAGTAACTCTTTACTTTCTCTATTTACTCCACTTTACTCTACCCGTAACGACCCCTTTTCCTTGCGTTTCTTTCACGAAAAAGGGGGAGAAAACCTACAGTCTTTATTATCGAAATAATAGATGACCCTTCAGTAGTTATTTGTCTATACCTTATTAACTACTATTACCTCTGTTTCTCTGTTCTATGACCTTGTTATAGGAACTCTTCTTATAATCTCCATCTAATTTACCCTATGTTAGAAGTTCTCTTTCATGTTCAGAATCAGATATGGAAGGTGTTAAACAGAAGTTTATTTAATTAAAAAAGTCATTCCCTATTAAAGTGAAGGTATGAAGGTACCAGGAGTAACGAGTATAAAGAGTTTATAAAGATTGTAAGTAACACTTTCCCAATGATAAGGAAATTTTGGTCGCGATTCAAAAGAGAGGAATTACGTCAGAGGAGGTTTCAGAAGACGTCTCTGGGTTCTACCACAGAAAGATCTCTGGTAGTCCATCTAGACTTCTGGTCACTCATCTACGATGGTCTGTGGATTCTACTATTGAGTTCAACCTTTAATTAAGTTAAAGTCAATAAACGGTCGATTCAGTTTATTGTACAGTATAATCAAATACTGAAAGTAAAAGATAGTGTTCTTTCAAAAAGTTTGAGGTGACAAATGTAAATTCAAATAATTTAACCTTATTTTAAATTTTGAGTAAAGAAATCAGTATGGTCAATGTAAAATTCACAAATAATCGGTATATGTCTATCACTGATGTCAAACCCTCTTAAGACTATATATTGAAAAAACAAATGACCTCTTTTACGACAATCTGTTGTGATCCTAGTTAAAACATTATGACACCAGGTGTCTATAACAATCCCATGAAGGGAGATGTTTCGAGTTACAGGGTGTCACTACATATTTGTCTGTGTATATATTTTACCTGTACATATTTGTGTTCCTACTACGATTGACCCTACACAGACCTTCGAAGTATCTCTTGTGAAACCTCGTCTTAACAATACTTCTTATTTGAAAACTAACCCCTTCCCTCTTAAGTAAGGATTAACGCCTTTACTTGTAGTACTTGTTTTAATAACCTTACACTCTTACGTGTTTTACTTCAATCACACGTATTCGTAAGTTCCACTATCAAACTAGGAGATGTTGATACAATTAATTCGTCTTCGTTTGTCTTTTGTTGGAGATGGAGCGGAAGTGTTGGGGGTGGGGGGGGTTGGGGGCGGCGGTGGTTTTTCTTCTTACGGATTTGAAACCCGTAAGGGTTTCCTTATTTACCCTTTGTTCTACAGTAAATAATCAACCCAATGACAGTTACGAATAACACAACTCAAGACTACTCCGAGCAAACCTTATACGTCAAATATCACTTCCGGATACTATTAGAAAGGACAAAAGAGACGTGTTTACGTTTAAACCCCTGTAAAGTGTGAGTCCGGTCGAAAAACCGTTTCCCTCGACTTCACTACGGTCGAATGAATCCGTGTGTCCACTCCTTCCCTCTACTCGATCCACTAGTCAGCGTCGTTTACCTTCTTTGTCCTTCGTCTATTCACACACAGGTAACTACTACGAGAAAAGGGAGAGTGTCACTGTAGTAGGTGAACACTAGTACTGGGACCGTCACAAGTTCCTTAAATATATAAAAAATACATAAGCTATTCTGACAACTTATGAAAATATTTAGACATTTTAGAGAAGTAGATTAGATGAATCCAAAAGATATACCCACCAGTACGTTCGACTTTTTCTCCCCTAAATAAAGAAGATGAAGTAATAAAGAGTAAATAAAGAGAATACGATATAATAATACAACTGAACTTGTAGTCATCTTATGACGTATCGTCTTCACTATTACGTCTCAAAAACAACAGAAATATCAACTGAAATTTTCCTTACAAAAGTTTCAAGATAGAAATTTGTATTACGAACGATATTTCTAGAAACATTTATGTAAAAGAGTCCAATTCTGTCATAAGAAGATTGATATTAAATTGTCAAAAAATTTTTGGTCTTTATATATAACTCCAAATGGTATCGAACACTCAAAATTTTTATATAAATCCATTCTACTGAAAAGAGGGAATTAGACAACTATCCCATTTAAAACAACTAACTAAAAAGAATGAATCAGTGAGAACAAAAGGTTCTTTCCTATTTTTTATGTACAAACACTCGTGTAAAAAGTATATTGGATAACTTAAACTAGACGTTTACAAAATAAACCGATGATTACATATAAAACATTCATTTTAACCGGTTACACAAATAAAAGAATATGAGACTGTCAAAACTATAGACCTGAACAACCGGATTATTTTGTTCCATTTACTAAAAATAATAATAATAAAAAATAAAGAGACCTTGTCGATCATATTCTAACCCCAACAGACAGAGAACTTCCGGACAGGTAATACAAAAAGGTTCAGGGAGAAAAAAAGATACCTCGAGTTCATCGATGAAAATAAAATTTTTTTTTTTTTTGATAAAGACATTGAAATTTATAAAACTCCTCTCTCCTACAACACAGTTACACACAAATTAGTCGGTATGAATAGAATTTAATGAGAAATTTCTTCTAGACGTTAATTTTAACATTTTCCTTTTTGTCATCAAACTCTTCTTTTTGATCATTTAGGCTTTTACAGACCTTATCTCCTTTGAATTTACACAAACACCCTTCTATCTCTTTGGTCTTTCTTGTTAAAGTGTTTTCTTTTCTCTCTTTGAATCTTCTTTGATTTCTCCGAACTATAGAGTTCTGATTCTCCCTTAAAGAAACTTGTACTTTCTACTCCTGTACCTAAACAGTACTCACTGTAACCAGTCTGTGAAACCGTAACAAAGTCATTCTAATTCAATACCATTCTAATAGTAGGTAAATCTCCCTCTTGAAATACAGACATAATCCCAAAACAAAAACAAACAAACAAAAGGTTGAGACTAGTCAAGAGGACTGTGGTTTATCCACTGAATTTTAAGTTAAGTCGAGACTGTAAAGATGGACCTTAATCACAGTCTAGGGTGTTCAATTCGTGAGTCAGGGTATTCTGACGGAGACGGAGGGGTTGGGGAAGTCTACGGTTAGCGTTCGGGTCCGACAGTGGACATAAGAATTCACTGACCTACATATAACCTCCAAGGGTGTGAGGAGGAACCAAGTTATTAAACGATCTTACTGAGTGTCTTGAGTCCTGTTGTCAAATAAATGGGCAAATAATATCCTTGTTGATCTATCTTCTCTACGTATCCTGTTCCTTGCCCCTTCCCCATGTCTAGAAGGTACGGGAGAAATTCTCGTGGTAGGAGGGTCGTAGAGACACAAGTGACCCCTTTTCAAGAGATTTGGGTAAGCAATCCTAAAAAATGTCTCAGAACTAATGCATCTGTATAAACTAATTTAGTAACCGATAACCACTGACTTAAGTCAGAGGTCGGAGAGAGAGAGGGTCCCCCAGTCATCCACCTGAACCTTCGAAATTGGAAGATTAGTGAACCAACGAAGGGGACCGATGGTAGAGAGGTAGGGATCCTCGATAGGTCCCCGGGAGTTGGTGATCAGTCGAGTAATTGTATGTTTTTCTGTGTAGTAAAGTCTCTAAGGATCTCAAAGACCTCGACACACGATCCTTTGTCTTTCCCCTTCCGTTTCTGGTTTACGTTCTTATGGACAAAAGAACGAGAAACGAAACAGTGTGAAGTGTCTATGACACTAAAAATTTTTTAACTTCCAAACACCATTGGGATATAGTTCGTTTAAATAGTCACGGTAAAAAGGTTGTCGTGAATGAGTCAAGTAAAGAGTTACAGTGTAAAACCATTAAGAACCTTATAAAGTTTGAAAAAGTAATAACAATATACAAGAGTCTATATCAATTTAAAATCGTGACTTCATAAAAATTTAATTTCATACGTATACAAAAATTCCGTAACACGATAACGTGTGAATTATCTGATATCATGTTTCTGTATTGAAAAGACACGTAATCTATTCGTTTTTTATAAGTACATTGAACGAAATAACACTACGAATGAAATAAAAACACCAGACCTTGTTTTGTACGGTATAGAGGTTCCCTATGGACACATATAAAGAATACACTGTCACAGTTAAACGTGTGTCTATTGGTCAGAGAGTCCCTACTTGAGATGGTTTAGTTAAGTGTTATTTAACCACGGATTAGGTCTTACGGTCACAAAATATTATCTTACATATGGCCAGTGTTCCTGACCTACCACCCTATAAGTTGTATAAAAGAGATCTATTCTTCCAAGGGATCTTCAGTTTAATGTTTATCATGTAACCAACTACTAGTGTCTTAGTCATATTTTTATCAAGTAACCTACTAAAAGTACCAATGACTCGATACCATTGGGTTTCTTCTTACATCCTTAGATACATGGTCCTCTTGACCGAGTACCTATCTTAGATTTACAGGTGACTACCTACTTGTCTATTTCTTCAACACCATATAGATATGTTACCTGATGATAAGTCGGTGTGTTTTCTTACCTAAAAATAGTGAACACTGTTATATCTCCTGTAACTCCCATAATACGATTCACTTTATTCAGTCTGTCTCCTTCTATTTGTGACATACTAGAGTGAATATACACCTTATAGTTCTGTTTGTTTTGTTTCTTTTTTGTTTGAGTGTCTATGTCTCTTGTCTAACCATCAACGGTCTCCATCTCCCACCCGTTTTACTCAATTCATCCACTTTCCATACTTGGAGGTCAATATTTTATTTACTCAGTAACCATACATTAAATTTTTCTTTTTTTTTTCTCTCTTTCTCTTGATAGAGTAAATCTGGATGTGTACAACCCCTGTCAAAATATCATATCCAGCATCGATGGCGATCTGTAGTAAAAAATACGAAGTACGATTAAGAATAAACGTGTAATTTTGTTAGTTACTATTTCTTAAAGATGGAGTAAATCATGATAAGGAGGTCGATATTAAGATCGGAGGTATTACGAAATAACTATGTAAGAGACATACACACACACAATCAGCGAGTCAGTACAGACTGAGAAACGCTGGGGTACTTGACATCGGGCGGTCCAAAGAGACAGATACCTTAAGAGATCCGTTCTTGTGACCTCACCTAACTGTAAGGGAAGAGGTCTGTATAACACATGTCCGATCCATATTTAAGTGAGTGGATTAGAAACATTAATATACTTCATGGTGATTGGAATAAAATGCATACTCTTTTGACTCCGATCTTTTCAATCTATCCAACTTGTTTTACTGTCTTCATATAATCGAACTTAAATTTGATAGACAGACAGAGGTTTGAAGTACAGAACTAATTGATGTTAGAATCTATTCGATTACTAAAAGACTCCTGTGACTCCAATGACTCGGACCTACAAGGACTTTGTGAAATCGGTAAGTAATGACTCCCTGTAAAGAACAGGTCTACCGATTAGAGTAATTAATGTGAAGAGGGTTAAAGTAAGAGTCGTACGTCTGAACTTCAATACTTCTCATAGAACGACTGTGGGGGTAGACGGAATGATCTTACAGAGACATTCGTTTTCTCCGAGAAGACGTTGTCCTCAGTCCTCCCTTACCTTCGGTTACCCATATTATCACTCTTTAACCCTCTCCTGTTCCCCGTTCCGATTCTTCAAATACACATAACCCAGACCGGTTTTTCAAGTAGGTCCTAAAAGGCATTCAACATGTCCTTTGGGACTTACTTGAAAAACCGGTTGGGTTGTCATTGAAAATACAAGGTCACTTGTTCATCGATTCAAGGAGGAAGACGAGACTACCACTGCTCAGGTAAAAATTCAGTCACGGAAATGACCACAACTACTTTAATCTGTTCCGTTATAACCCCTTCCTTATTTAAACATCTCTAGGTTCTTCGTCCTTGTGTTTTGGATGAAATCATTGGGAGTTGACTACTCATTCAACTCTCTTATTGATCTTAAAATATCCATCTTCATAGGTTAAACTTTACCTATAAACAGGAACCCAAGTTTTACCTCTAGATCTGACCTCAATGATCACACTTTCAGTAGTCTAATTGGTCACAAACTATGAACTCCCTTTACATTACTACTCTACCGAGTCACTCTCAAACATCTTCTGGTCCTTACGTTGTCCTGTCTCACCTTAGGACCTCTCCTCAACTCAACTCGTCCTTCTCTCATCAGGTTTTACCTCTGGTTCCACCTCGTAAGTCTTTCTACCTCCTTTGGGCGTTTACCTTTCTAATCTTTGGTTACAAATTCCATTACACGTACCAGATACATATAGACTAAGTAATATCCGTAAAAAAGCTGTCATATGTGTGGTTATTTAAGACCTACTTTATTTACCTGGTCACCAATATAAAAGATTGGTTAGGAAGTTCTACGAACTCTCCGTCAAACCATTGTACATTTGTTGGGGTTCAAAATGTTAATTCTCGAGATGTGAATAAGAATCAATAATTATATGACACACAAACACTGGATGAAAGAGACTCGTAGTTACGAACACTTTCAAAAAATATGTGTCTTTTCATGATATAGTTTTTCCTAATAACAAAAAATTTTTCAACAAACTGCATTCTTCTAATTGAAGTAATAAATTTCTAAATATTAGACACTGTCTCGCTCTCAAAAATTTTGACACAAAAGTATCCGAATACACATCAAATTCTACTGTCACCTCTATTAACCAAAATTTGAAATTGATTCAAAGCGAAAATATTTTCGAAATAAGAATTTATTTAACACAAACTCTCATAAAATAAGTGACAATAGTCCCTATAAACAAATACTTAAAGACAGGTAAAACAAGATATAAAAGTTCGTTATAATATACCATGTAGTCCTAGTAGAAGTGTCCCTTGACAGGGACATAATAATTTTCATTACTAAAAGAAATTAGATTTAAAACGGATTTTAGGATAACGAACCATAACGGTGGTATCCAAAATAAGGAAACCATCACAGAATCAAATAAAAAAGGGGACAAATAATTTGTATTAAGAAGATGTAAACTCATAATTCATACAAAATGTATTGACCGTTTACGTAAAATAAAAATTATGATAGGATCTTACAGACAAAATTCAATCTCTAATTATAAAAGATAAAAAACATTAGTGACTAAACCTACGTAAAACTGGAAGACTTAAATAGAGAAGATAAATAGTACAAAACAAAACACAAATCGAAGAGATAAAAACAAACTTTTGAATAAGACTTATTAATGAATCGTACGTATTTTAATATCTGACTGAAAAAAGTAACAGAAGACCGGAGATAAAAACGACTACACTTAGATGTTAGGAAAATGAACAATAAGAAAATATCTATTAGAGACAAAGAGGTTCAACGAAAATTCTAAAAAGAGAAACCATAACATAAGACTTCAAAGTAAGACTACACTGAACCACGTTTAAATAAAAAAATAAGGACGTGTTTTAATTGAAATAAACGAATTTAACACCTGACTAAAAGACAAGACCTTTTAAGAGGTGATAATTGCAATTTAAAGACACAACGGTGGTAAGAGAGAATTAGAAAGACTTTGAGGATAACCTTCATACAATCTAAAAGAGTTAAAGGAGAAATACAATTAAAACACAAGTATAAAACATAAAAAAATACCGAAACCCATTAAAAAGGTTTGGTAAAAGGTCAAGTAAACGGAAGGAAAACTGATACAAATACATGAGAAAATGAGTAAGGAACTTAAAATCTAAAATAACTGTCACAGAAAAAATTAAAGATCTTTCTATAAACTAATAAAATGATTAGACCGAAAATTTTATCACAGTAATTAGGTAGAATCACGAAATAAAGTATGAGAACAAAGAAAAATCGATAAATTGAATAAAACCTCGAAGAATATGATAAAATTTTAAAATTTATCGTATGACTAATAGGAGAATATAAACGACTGAAAGAGTATCGTTGAGTAAAGGAAATTACCAAATTTTAAGGAATCCCAATTGAGTATGAGTGTGAATAAATAGACCCTTTCAGTGTACACTAGACCTCAAATGAACATAGAAAAACAAAAAAAGGTAAATGATGACACTCTTTGTAATCAAAGACACACGAAAAGAAAAATTTTAACTAAAGGGTCGAACTCTCAGAACACCGTCAACACATCAAATGTAAATCCAGAGTGTGGAATAATACATGTGTTAAAATTAAATAGAACCCTTTAAATTGAAAAGGGATAAGTCACAAAACTTGTCTGATATCCGAAGGCACAATGGGCATCTGTGAAAAAGTATCTTTTGTACTGACATAATCCCAGAACCGAAATAAAGGTACAGAGTACAGGGACTTACTTTCATCCATAATTTTTGGATTGGAAAACGAGAGTTCTAGATATGACCCTAGGTCACCAAAAGGAGGGTCACCGTCTCCGCAGTTGAGAATGTAAATGAGGGAGTAAATACTTGAATCATAAAGGAAAGTCTAATCAAAATATAAATTTTTTACAATACGAAGTCGTTATGTACTTGGCACTTGAAGGTCTACAAGTTTGACCAAAATCTTTTCCGTCTCCTTGGTCTCTAGTTTGACGATTGTAGGTGACCTAGTACCTTTTTCGTTCTTTCAAGGTCTTTTTGTAGATAAAGACGAAATAACTGATACGGTTTCGGAAACTGTCACAGCTAGTGTTATTTGACACCTTTTAAGACTTTCTCAACTCTTATGGTCTGGTGGACTGGACGGAGGACTCTTTGGACATACGTCCAGTCCTTCGTTGTCAATCTTGACTTGTACCTTGTTGTCTGACCAAGGTTTATCCTTTTCCTCATGCAGTTCCGACACATAACAGTGGAACAAATAAATTGAAGATACGTCTCATGTAGTACTCTTTGCGACCCGACCTTCTTCGTGTTCGACCTTAGTTCTAACGTCCTCTTTATAGTCATTGGAGTCTATACGTCTACTATGGTGGGAATACCTTCTTTCACTTCTCCTTGATTTTCCGGAGAACTACTTTCACTTTCTTCTTTGACTTTTTCAACCGAATTTCGAGTTGTAAGTCTGTTGATACTAGTACCGTAGGACAGCGTAGTGAAATATCCTTTATCTACCCTTTTGTTACCTTTGTCACTCTCTGATAGAAAACCCCAAGGTTTTAGTGACGTCTACCACTGATGTCGGAACTTTTTACCGACACTAGGTTTTCAGATGTTCGTTATTTACGACCTCTCCCACACCTCTTTTCCCTTGGGAGAATGTGACAACCACCCTTACGTTTGATCATGTCGGTGATACCTCTTGTCACACCTCTAAGGAATTTTTTAACGTTTATCTTGACGGAATACTGGGTCGTTAGGGTGACGACCCGTATGTATGGCTCCTTTGGTCTTAACTTTCTCTGCGTACATGGGGCTACAAGTAGCGTCGTGACAAATATTCTCGGTCCTGCACCTTCTTTGGATCTACAGGTAGTCGTCTACTTACCTATTCTTTAGCCACCATGTATATGTGTTACCTCATAATGAGTCGGTAATTTTTCTTATGTAAACTTAGTCAAGATTACTCCACCTACTTTGACCTCGGATAATATGTCTCACTTCATTCGGTCTTTCTTTTTGTGGTTATGTCATATGATTTTGTATATATACCTTAAACCTTTCTACCATTACTATTGGGACATACGCTCTGTCGTTTTCTCTGTGTCTACATATCTTACCTGAAAACCTGAGACACCCTCTCCTTCTCCCACCCTACTAAACCCTCTTACCGTAACTTTGTACATATGATAGTCCATTCTTTGCTTAGTGGTCAGATACAAACTATGTCCTATGTCCTACGAACCCCGACCACGTGCCCCTTCTAGGTCTCTCTACTATACCCCACCTTCCACCCTCCCCCCGAGTCCTAACCCTTGAGTACATGTGGGCACCGTCTAAGTACAGTTACATACCGTTTTGGTTATGTCATAACATTTTGTTTTATTTCAATTTTTTTTTTTTTCTGTGAATCGGTACTTAATTTTCTGTGAATGAGGAACCTTCCTTTCAATACTGGTTGGATCTATCGTATAATTTTTAGTCTCTGTAATGAAACGGTTGTTTCCAGACAGATCAGTTCCGATACCAAAAAGGTTATCAGTACATACCTACACTCTCAACCTGATATTTCTTTCAACTCATGGTTTCTTAACTACGAAAACTTGACACCACAACCTCTTATGAGAACTCTCAGGGAACCTGACGGTCCTCTAGGTTGGTCAGGTAACATTTCTAGTCAGGACTTACAAGTAACCTTCCTGACTACAACTTCGACTTTGAGGTTATGAAACCGGTGGACTACGCTTCTCGACTGAGTAAACTTTTCTGGGACTACGACTCTTTCTAACTTCCGTCCTCCACTTCCCCTACTGTCTCCTACTCTACCAACCTACCGTAGTGACTGAGTTACCTGTACTCAAACCCATCTGAGGTCCTCGACCACTACCTGTCCCTCCGGACCACATGACACCAGGTACACCAGTGTTTCTGACACTGACTTAACTATAAATGGTTCGTAAAGATATATATAAATTTCACATGCATCATAGACGTGGTTGACTCGGTCAGTAAGAAGAATCTCTGTTATACATAATTCGATTAAAATTAATTGTATACTTAAAAACCCCTTTTTCTAGATAAAAGTTTATCAAGTCATGGAAATAAATCTATTAAATAATAAGGAGTGGGTTAATAAGACTTTATGTAATAAGTTTTAAACATCTTATCCAAAGTATTTTCATATATGTGTCGAATTAATATTATCTTTTTAAAGTTAGACCTATCTTATACAACATTTGAACGGAATTTTGATACATGAAACCGTGACTTATATTCTCTTTCACTAGTAACACGACACGAAATGTCTGGAATAAAGTGACCGGGAAAGACCCTTGGACTGTGACGATGAACATGGAAAAAAAAAAAAAAAAAATATGAGACGGTTTCATAATAGGGTTTATCTATTATAAAGAACCAGAGTTAGACGACGAAGACTGTGTGGACCGAGAACGGGGCGGGACGACGTGACCTTAAAACAGGTCGGAAAGACAGGACTTACGACGGAGATGGATGAAGGGTGGAGTGTGGGTAGGACAATACACCTCGACGAGGAGATTCTCAGTCGTTTGTCGTGTCTACAAAATAAGAACTTACTTACTTCTCCACCTGAACTCGACGACTCCGGGGGGATTTTATACAACTTCAGAATCGGACGTCACTTACACTGAACTAAACCTTCATTCAAGAAACATCTAGATTAGTTCAATTCTACTCCAGTAATTACAATTGAAGAGCCAGTACAGGTCGAGAAACGTTGGGGTACCTGACATCGGGTGGTCCGAGGAGACAGGTACCTCAAGAGGTCCGTTCTTATGACAGACTGACTGACTGAATCATACTATTAGAGATCCAGGCAGGTACAACGACGTAAGCAACAAAAAATATCTCAAAAGGTCCGTTCTTATGACCTCACTCATCGGTAAGGAAAGAGGTCCCCTAGAAGGGCTGGGTTCCTAGCTTGGACCCAGAGGATACAACGTCCGTGCGAGAAATGGTAGACTCGGTGGTCCCTTCGGGGTCGGTGGTCCGGAATCCCACTCGGGGTTAAGTTTTACTAACGACAGAAATATTTTTCTCTTTTTACGGTTCACTACCGTCTTTGTGTGTCCCTCTTATGGTGTACTACTATCTCCACTCTTACCTGACTACATTGATATGCTCTGACTACGATTTCTAATTATCGAAGAGGGTCTTAAACCTTCTTCACTTTTTCCTAAAAGCGGATATCCGAGGTCTACCTCGTCCAGGACGACTGTTGAGTCAAGTCTGAAGGCCGGAGGTGTGGCACTCAGTTATGTGAAGACGACCAAATTGGGTGGGTGACACACAATTAAGTAAAATCGTCGGGTTCGTTTCATTACATCCAAACAAATCCCTCTCGGAATGACAAGACGTAATTACTCGACCTTAGAGGATTTGGAAACTTGGACGATTTCTAGTGTTTAGGATAATAGTCTGAACTTTTGGAAAATTCTACTTATTAATGGACGAAGGTAAAACAAGCCAAAAAGGGAGTATTGACCTGTAAAAAAGAATACGACGTCCTCTCTGAGAAAAGTAAGACCCTCTGTTCTAATGGGTGGTCCATAAACGAGGTAGACCCAGTGATGATTCCTCAGTGAAACCTGATGACGGGGTAGAACGGGTGACACCGTGGAGACCTAAGAGATAGAGATCTCATGTAGGCCTTTCTTTTACAACTGTGCCAGTTTTTCCTATTTTGTCCAATAAGAAAACAAGGATAGTCTAAAACGGAATGTCACAAAAGTGGACCGGAGAGACAAATACGATATAGGTTCTTTTCAGTTTGTTCTCATTGGTACATGAAAAAGAAACCTCAGATAGTGGAGACACGAAATGTCTTTCACCCTTTCACACTCGACTGGGTAGACTTTGAGAAAGACATCTATTGTCGATACGTTGTCGTAGAGTGACGGAAGACTACCTTCACTTGGGAATACCTAACGAAATTTTACTGAACGTCACCCTCTTTTCTTCTTAGGTAGGACGAGAAAGATATTTCCAGTCTGACTGACTGATGCAGTTTACTAGTGTGACTAAAATGAATCAGTAAAAAAGGTTCGCTCCTACTTATATAAAGACCAAAGAAAAAAAGGAGGTCACTGGAAGTAGGAGGGTGAATAGTGGAAAAGAAGAATCACGAAAAAGAGGAACGACGGAGTGGGTGGATGAATGAAGGGTAGTTAAAGGTTTTCTTTCGAAACGTGTCTCCTACACGACTAATTGTCACCATAATTCAACCTTTCCATACCTTCTTTTACTTTCGACAAACAGTTTACACTCACAAAACCCTCAACCTCACGGTCCTCTCTTATCCATGGGGACATAGAGTTACGTACATGGGAGAAACAGAAAGGAAGTCAGAAGAGGTGATCTACGGAACCGTACCCAAGTACCGGAGTCCTACTTCTTCGATGTCGAAGAGTGTAGAAGAAGACCTTGTTGGACATGGGTAATAGTAAAAACTCTTCGGACATAAGGGAAAATAAGACACATGTTCCAGGATTTCCTACTTACTTACATATCCCAGGGGAAGGAAGTGTAACCAAGTTTAGGACTGAGATTATCGATATTAGTTTAACAAATTGAAGAAACTCAAGATTATGTAAAGAGAAAAACTTAATTTCATATCAAGTAAATGTTGTAACACCATCAAAGTCCACATGTCGTGTCACTAAGTCTAAAATATACATACACATAAATGTATGACCCTCAAAGGGTCCACCGAGTCACCATTTCTTAGCGGACGGTTATGTCCTCTACGTTCTCTACACCCAAACTAGGGACCCAGTCTTCTAGAGGACCTCCTCCTTTACCGTCGGGTGAGGTCATAAGAACGGACCTCTTAAGGTACCTGTCTCCCCGGACCACCCGATGTCAGGTATCCCAATGTTTCTCAACCTGTACTGTCTCGATGACTCGTGCACTTATGTGTAAGTATAACGCATATATGTAAGAAAAAGTCTAAGAATAGGTAATATCGGATAATGTTCGATAACCTTTATTAAAGGACACGATATATCGACATCTCATCCAGGAACAAAAATAAATATAATATGCATCATCACAAGGACAAGTCAACGGGTCAGCACAGACTGAGACGTTAGGGTCTCTGACATCGGGTGGTCCGAGGAGACAAGTACCCTAAAAAGTCCGTTCTTATGTTCTTCGGTGATCTCACCCAACGGTAGAGGAGGAGGTCCCCTAGAAGGGTTGGGTCCCTAACTTGGATGTAGAGGACACAGAGGACGTAACGTCCACTCAAGAAATGGTGACTCGGTGACCCCATATAGACAATTAAGGTTTAAGAATTAAATAGGGTGTGAGGGGGTGAAAGAGGAAACCATTTGTGTTTAAACAAAAGATTCAGACACTCAGATAAAGACAAAACATTTCTCCAAATAAACATAATAAAAAATCTAAGGTGTATATTCACTATAATATACTATAAAGAGAAAGAGACCGAATTATACTAGAGATCCAGGTGGGTACAACGACGTATGTAAGAAAAAATACCGCCTTATTATAAGGTAACACATATACGTGGTATAGAAAGAAATAGGTAAGTAGGTAGTAACTTGGAAATCCAAAGAAAGTATAGAATCGATAACATTTACCACGACGTTACTTGTAACCCAATGAACATAGAAAAGTTTAATCTTACAAGTAGAAAATACCTATATAAGAGTCCTCACTCCAGAGACTTAACATACTATTGAGTAAACAATAGACATTTCATCATGATTTTTATGGAACGAACCACTTAACCATATCCTAATTTACTGTTACAAGTACCGGAACTTGTTGTGAGTGATTTTACCTATTATCAAACAGTGACTATAACAACTATTGTAAACTGAGATACCGAGTAAAGGTCAACCGACAGTTATAATACGAAAAATTGACTAAGAACACATTAAGGTGGTCCTTTCTCTTTCAAACAGATGTATACTTGGTAACACGATTACGAAATACTCTAAAGAATCTATGGTGAGTGGAAATTCTCTACCATACCTTCCTCATCTCCCGTGAACCCAAGAAAACAGAGAATAAACCTTCGGGATCAAGTTCACCCTCACTCTTCTGGAGGAACCCTCTGTTTTTTCCTTTATCCGATCTAAACCCGGACCCTACTTCCCGTTACCACGACACGGTACTCTTCCGGAACGACTCCCCGTGACCCTTCTGTGTCGTGTTCTCTTACCCATTATTACGAAACTACATCTAAGGGTTAACGGATCTACGAATAAATACGTAGAAAGGGGATTGTAAAGACACTTCATCTATAATATGATGAAGACGTCCACCAATGGATACTACGATTCGAACGAGAGAGGTACCAGTCCCTCACCTTCCCGTTTCTATTACGGATTTCCTAAAGAAGGTAGAAAGAGATATTCCCGATTTATTTACTGAGAAACATACATCGAGGTTTTACTTAAATTTTAATGTACCTTCACTTATTCGAAAAGTAAATATGACTTCACCCTCTTTAAAGACAGGGAAATTTACCTTTTATATTTTTTTACTGTTTCTCAACATCTTATTCAAAAAATATACAATAAACAATTTGTACGTAAATATACAACTAAGACGTAAAACCACTCCTTTTACGGTTAATTTATTTAATCAAATCTACTGGGTACCAAATAGTAGAATGTCAGAAAAAAAAGAAAAGAATGTAAAGGAAAAGATGTAGACAATAGTCCAAAAATATCAGGTACTGAAAGAGGGTGGGGAAATTATTATGACAAAACTTTATTTGTCGTTCTCTTTCGTTCATCCTTAAAGTAGAAGTCTAAAATAAAAGAAGGACGGAGATAAATTAGTCACCAAACGACGAAACAATTGAAGTAGAACAGTACCCTATTTTCACTTTGTTCAGAAATATTTTATATAGTAGCTAAAATGATTGAGATTTTTACTTGTATTTTTTAATACATTGGGAACTTACAGAACCCGAACCTATTTACGGTCCCCTTTAAGTATTCCTTGTTTCCTATATAAATTAGGGAATGAGAATGACAGAAAGAGATCCCGTGACACCAGTTCCCTCGTACATCGACCTCTGTCCTATTAACGGGACTTAAGGTCTCAGTCGGAAACGGTCGTCACCCTTTACCCTTAAGTAAATTTAGTAACTTTTTTAAATTGAATAACTTTAAAGTCAAAGAAAGGGTCATATACCATCTTCAACACTGAAGATAGATTAACCGAATATTACTCCTTGTTTACTCTATTAACCATATCACGTACGTACGATTCAGTGAAGTCAACATAGAAACACTGGGATACCTGACATCGGACGGTCCGAGGAGACAGGTACCCTAAGAGGTCCGTTTTTATGACCTCACCCAAAGGTACGGGAGGAGGTCCCCGAGAAGAGGTGGGTCCCTAGCTTGGTGCAGAGAACACAGAGGACGTAACCGTCCGTCTAAGAAATGGAGACATGATGGACCCTTCGACCTCATTACTCCTACCCGGAGGAGGTTAGTCAACTTCCGAAATCACCTTTTTCTGATTGAAGTATCTTTTTCTCCCTTAAGGCGGTCGTCTAACGGAAGTCTAACCTTGACGATGAGAATACACCTAAGGTCTGACAACCGGCTGAGACGTCTAAAACCTGAACGGTCGGAGGTTTTATGGTATTTGGTTAAAGATAAGTAGAAAGAGACATAACAACAACAAGAAGTCAGTGGGTCAGCACAGACTGAGAAACGTTGGGGTACCTGACGTCGTGGGGTCCGGAGGGACAGGGAGTGGTAGAGGGTCTCAAACGGGTTCAAGTACAAGTAACGTAGCAACTACGGTAGGTCGACAAAGTCGGAGACTGTGGGAGAAGAGGAAGACGAGAGTTAGAAAGGGTCGTAGTCCTTGAAAAGGTTACTCAATAGACACACATAGTCTACTGGTTTTATGACCTCGAAGTCGAAGGTAAAACTTGATAATATTCTCTTCAACGATATTTGTAAACGTATATGTAGGAACACACCTGTATACGAAAGAAAGGAAACCCATTTATATATATTTTTTCTTTAACGACCCAACATCTCATCACATATAAATAGAAGTATTCTCACATTCTCCACCGGTTTGAAAAGATTTCATACAAGGGTACATAGTACATACTCCCGAGTTCAACGGAGTGTAAGAAAGTTTGTGAACCAATACAATCGTCAAGACCTCTCACACATCGTAGAGTGACACCAAAATTGAACGTAAACGATTACCAATTAGTACAACTAAACACAAAAATAATTGGTAACGATATAGGACCAATTCGAGAGATAAGTTTATAAAATAAGTAAAGTTTTTATCTAAACAAAAGAAATAATTCAACATTCTTAAGAAATTATGATACCTGTGTTCAGAAAATTATCTAGACACAAAATGTTCCCGTGAGGGGTCCCCAGAGTCTACCATTTCTTAGAAGGACGTTACGTCCTCCGGGTCCAAACTAGGGACCCAGACCTTCTAAGGGACCTCTTCCCTTACCGTTGGGCGAGGTTATAAGAACGGACCTTTTAAAGTACCTGTCTCCTCGGACCGTCCACTGTCAGACACCCTTACAAAATATTTATAAGATCTGACACCTAACGTAAAATTAAAAGAATTTTTATAGAACTTTTCGTTGAAAAATGTTTACTTCAAGTTAAATAGTAAAACTCAAAAAAATTTTTCTATAGGATAAATTCTTTAAACCTAAATAAGTTCCAGTGTTTCTAAAAGAAGAGATAAAGGAGGGTCTTCAAAAATCACAATTGAGTGTTAAACATTCGGATATTACATAAAAATCAATATAAAATATATACCATACTACATTTTTATTTCATGTAAACAAAACAGGAGACTATAAGTTATCAAGTTCATGGTAAACAACTTTCTCATAACGAAGGGTTGACTTAATGGAACCTCGGTAACAACTTTAGTTAACTGACATATTCACACTCAAACATAGATTTAAGAAATAAACGAAAGTAACTGGACACACAAATAAAAATATGGTATAGTACGATAAAACCAACGATTCCGTCATTTCGTTTAGAACTTTAGTCACCTCCTACAGGAAGTTGAAACAATGGAAAAGGGTTTAACAAAACAGATCAGAAGTAGTCAAAATGTTAGTCTAATAGTCAAGGGTTTTTTCTGACTACTCGTAAACTAACCTAACGTAACTTAGATATAATCAACCCCCTTTAATATAAATTTTACAACAGAAGAGAGATGGTTTTTTTATAATTTTGGTTATTTACTAAAATGGTCTCAAGTACCTAACCTTCTTAATTATAACAAATCTACAAGTATGATGGGTTTCACTAGATGTTTAAGTCACGATAGTGATAGTTTTAAGGTTACTGCAAATAGTGTCTTAATCCTTTCTTTTAGGATTTTACACATACCTTGATTTTTTATAGGGTCTATTGGTTACGTTAGAACTCTTTTTTCTTGTTTCGACCTCTACAGTGTAAGGGACTAAGGTTTGATATAGTGTTTCGATATCATTAGTATTCTCATACTATAACCGTATTTTTGCATATGTATCTAGTTAAACTGTCTTATTTCTCAGCTCTTTATTTGACTACGTATATACTAGTTAATTAAAAGTTTTTTCCTCGGTTCTTATACCCCTTTTCTACGAGAGAAATTATTCGTCACGACCCTTTTGAATTATCGGTACAAGTTTTCTCACAATAACTTGGAAATGGAATGTCATGAGTTTTTTTAAGTCGAGTTGTACCAAATTTATGAACTTGTATCCTAAACTTTGATATTTTTGAGGATCTTCTTTTGTCCATATGAGATTACTATAACCGTCTCCGGTTTGAGGATCCCAGTGGTCAAAAGTGTTAAGTCGAAATCTACTACCATAAGTCAATTTAAGATATACACAGTAAAAGGACTCAAATCGTCGTGCTAAGAACGACATCAGGTACCTTCTGGACTTTTGTGGACGGGAGTTGACTCACTTTAGGAATAACTTGACCAATCTACGTCCGTTTTGATCTTCTATTCAGGGTATAGTTATTCGTGTATCAAGTGACCCTTAAGTAGGAAGAACAAAGGAAACCCTATCAATCGGTTTGAGTTCTCCTAGGGTCTCCAATCTCTCAATTTCAAATCTTCCGGTGGGAAATCTATACGGTCCCACTCAACTTTATTAGCAGGTGGAGACTTTCTACTTGGTAACACACTCCAATAGTGTCAGGGATCTCAGTCTAACAAGTCTAAACTTAGAACTGAACTTACCGAATCGAACTTAGAATGGAGAATAATCCACGTACTAAAATTGAGGAGACACGGAGTCAAAGGAATAGACATTATGACTCATATTTTTAACATGAAAGTAGTACATCGAAAACATTCCTTATGTTTATACACAATTAATGTATTTTCTCAGTTCCTTATGTATTTTACTCGATGTTGTATCTAACTCTGAACGTTCTTATAGACTGTAAGTTCTATATAAGTCTACAATGGTAAAATATTAAAACAAATTTCGGACAACTATCGGACGATCCACCCAGGACATGATGAAGTCCTTCATTTCTGTAAAAAGGAACCAATGTAGACAAAGTCAAGGAAATAGACACGAGTCAGGATATCCCGAAACGACAGTCGATTCAAAGGTTCGACGTTTAACTTAACTTTTTTATTATGAGGTACTAACGAATTCTACAAAGAGGAGGGTCCTTGTAAACGTAAAAATATCTTCTGAGACCTTCTATGTTTCGGTAGGATTAAGATTATTTAATTAAAGACAAAGTCCGGAAAACCCGTTCCGACGATACGATATGTCCCCCACGGTGTGAACCGTCGGTCACTACCTTTATTAAACCGCATCACCAAAAGTTCGGAACGAGTGACCGTAGAGTCCCTAATACATCCTTGATCTTTCTCTTTTGAGTTTCTCGGGACAAAGGGGGTCGGGGATATCCTAGTAGATATACTAAAGGTATAACCTGTAGACAAAGGAAATTTTTTCTCCAAACTTCAGGTATCCACATCCCACTCTAGGAAAAAATTTTAACTTATTAAATAACGAGACAAATATAAACCGACCCAGAGAGAAGGACACGCGGTCGAAAGAGATCGACACTACTCACCCCCATGAGAAATAAACGTCACACACCCGAAAGTAACGCGACCAAAAAGAACAACACCTCGTACCCGACATCCCGTATGGTACGTCGGAAGTCATCAACACCGTGTGACTGAACCTTCAACACCAAGAGTCCGGGATCTAGTACCCGAGTCATCAACAAAGTGTCTCTGAAACAACATACACCTTAGAAGGTCCTCGTCTTTAGTTTGGACACACGGAGTAACCGTCCGTCTAAGAATTGGGGACCTGGTGGTCCCTTTAGGTCAAGGTAAAAAACTTTTTACTCACTTAAATATCTTACCTTTCTAGAAGAGTGATCCTTCTTTTTTCAAGAGATGAAAACTGGAAATTAAAGAGTGGAAAGTCGGAAAAAGAAAAGAAAAAAATGTAAGTGTCTTGTACGTGTGGACGATTTATACAGGTAAGTGATAACCTTGACCTTCTCCCGAACATTTCCCGCAAAACTTGTTGGAGGGTGGTCCCTCCTCTAAAGAGAAATAGTGTACAGTATCTTCGGATGTAGAATTTTACGATATTTACCTTTATATAACATTTTAAGGAAATTTTATGTCTCGTGTAAGATATCTCTGATCGTAGACTTTTAACGGACGCAATTCAATGTATTTTACGGACTCCACCACATTCCATTTCCAACATACGAGTCCATTTTTACTGTCCTTTGTAGTCGTCACCTTTCTAACGTCCCCACCTTTCTTACGGATGTGATGATCCATGACAGAAAAGAGTAGTCTTCGGAATAAAAGGGAAGGACACTCATCTGGATTCTGGGTGGGTGTAAAGGTTGGTTAATACAAGTGACAGAGACTATGAAAAGACAAAGTGACCAGATACCATCACTTAGTAGTTGTCTCTTATGTTTTTTAGGGGTAATTAAATATGGACCCTTACTGACCGGTTTCATTGACTCATCCTGTAACCAACACGAAAAGTTCCACCTTTATCCAGTTCTTGACAGGTACTAGGGGTTAGAACTAGTTAGGAAATTTGTCTAAGTTTTCCCTCGAACATCAACACGGACATGGATACTTAAAACATTACAAGAATACACTCACCAAAAGATGGAACGTTACCTCACTACCACCACTACTTCGTATCTTCCCTTGTGTAAGTGTCTCTACAAGTCTGGTCGTAGTAGGTTCATACAACTGCAAGATCTACCTGAACTCTTGGAAAGATTGGTCGTCATACATCTTAGGGTCTAGTCCAAGAAGGAACGGACTGAACCTGACATCAGATTTAGACCCGGTTGGTGGTACTGGTCATAATGGACCCATAACGCTAAACAGTTTTAAACCAAGGGTCCGGTGAAGATCACCAGTCCCTCAGTTGAAGAATCCTCACCGTTGAGGTCGTCCTAACTCGTCTTTACTATTCCCCTTCAAGTATTATTCCTGTCTCCAATAGTAACTGTCTTCACTCTCTTCCCTACGACCGCACATTTTTGTAACCAATAGACATTCAGGGAGTCGTGCAACCTGAGTGGACCCTTCCAAATTTTTAATGAAAACGGACTCAGAGTGGAGGTCACTAAGGCTAAATCAAGAAGAGTCCATACCGGACCCATGACCCTAAAATTCTTCGGGGAACCCACTAAGATTGCACGTCGGTCCTAACTTAGGAACGGGTCACCAAAGAGGTCCAGTAGTAAGACGTGTAATGGTTTGTAATTAGGAAGACTCAGTGTCAGGAGCCGGAGCTTGTTTAGGAACTAAGGTGGACTTACACAAGTTCTGACTTTTCTCTTAAACTTCAGAATAGATGGTGGTGACAAACTAAGAGTTGGATATACGGTCGGTTACCCCTCACAAACGATTAAAGATTTATAGACATTTTACGGACATCAGAGAGTCCCAATAATAGGGTAAAGAAACTGAGTCTTGTCTCGACAGGTTACTTAAAAAGCGTCACACCTGTACAAGAAGATGTGATAGGTTATACCAGTCGCGACCAGTGTGTACACCGATCACTCTGGACTTCACTTCAATCACACTGACCTCAAATTTAAAATAAAGTCACACACACACGCCGACACGAGTCAGTGCAGGTTGAGACGTTGAGGTACATGAAATCGGGAAGTCAGAGGAGATGAGAATCTCAAAAGGTCCGTTCTTATGACCTCACCCATCGGTAAGGGAAGAGGTCCCCTAGAAAGACTAGGTCTCTAACTTGGACCCAAAGGGCGTGACGTCCACTTCAGAAATGGTGGACTCGGTGATCTTTTCTGGAAATAAAGTCAAATGAATTGATTCTCAGTGTACACCGGCATCCGATGAGACAAGCCTATCCCGAATATCTAACAAAGTAGGTCACGTAGAGTCAGTTGTAAGACAGTTTTAAATGTTCCAAGCAAAAATATATTGGGTGGGTGGGGCTCCAAAAGGGACTTCAGAGGTCGATTCTCTGAAGAGTAGTATACAATCAATGACTCCTGACACTTTCATTTCACGGAGTCAGAACAGGCTGAGGAATGTTGGGGTAGCTGACATCGGATGGTCCAAGGAGGTAGGTACCATAAAAGGTCCGTTCTCAGGACCTTACCCAACGGTAAAGGAAGAGGTCACCTAGAAAGGTTGGGTCCCTAACTTGGACACAGAAGACGTAACATCCGTCTGCGAAGTGGTCGACTCGATGGTCCCTTCGGGTGATTCCTGACACTAACCGGAATCTTCTCCGTAACTAGACAGGACGTCGTGGTACAAAAAGAAAGAGAGTGGGGCTGGGGTGAGGACTACAATCTTTAAATAACTCTCCTCTCTAACTAATCTTGGAACGCGAATGATTTTCGAGTTACTCACAAACAACTTATTTCCGTCTGTTTTAAGGTGGTTGGTATTTACAGACTTCGGTAAAGGAAGAGATCCCTTAGAAGGGCTGGGTCTCTAGTTTGGGGTCAGAGGACGTAACGTCCGTCTAAGAAATGGTAGACTCGGTGTTCCTTTTGGGTGAAAACATGACGTCTCCGTATCTATAATGACCCGTTGTATGTATGGGTGACTCCAAGGATACAAGTCTTCACAGCGGTCAACCTACCGTTCCGTGTACATGACCGACACACTCTCTTTGACCCAGTCATCTAATCCACCCTCTCTTACTGATTAGATATTTCGCTGGTGTCCCACAATCGGATAAGATAAACCGAACCTCCGTTTTTATCAGCACCTCGAGCCTTCATGATTACTAAAAATAATTTCATTTACTCCCCCGCACCAGGGAGTCTCATGTGATTGTGAAGTACTTCTTAAGACCCTAGTCAGGACTACTTTGTCAATATTTAAGTAGGACTGGGTGCGAAAACGAGGGCTTAATCAAACATTTTATTACTTGAGAGTGAAGGATTTAAAAGACGTCTACGATGACAACGACCCCTTTACAGTGACAATCTCTTATCTTTTGATAATAAGGTTTCTCGTGACTTCTGACTGACTTAGTCCAGACCTTCTAATAACTTTACCATTCTATTTGAGTTCGTGAAAGACTATTTTCTTTTTAAGAAAAATTTTACACACCAGGGAAGACTTAATACCGGTTTACAGTGGTATAGTAAAAGTCACTTTAAAATAGATAATTACCGCTCCTCTACCTTACTCCGAGACTCGAGGAGGACCCTCGGGGTCTCGACTCCAACGAGAGGGAACTCTAACGACCATTACCTTCGTCGACTTCGACCTCCAGTAATTGTAAAACTCTTGTGGCGTTTGACTGTGACACATTATAATACTGTAAAGTAGGGTTCTGTAAATTAGAGAAAATTAGTCACAAATACGACCCCTATGAAGTGTCAATAAACGAAAACGTATTTTTACCTCGTGAAACCGTACAGTAATTGTAGTCTGACTGAAAATAATGAGTAACTTTAACAAAGACTTAGAAAGAGAGAGAGAGAGAAGGAGGAACAGAAGAGAAAAGGATAAAAAGGGGAAGAGAAGTAACAAAAAACCGAAAACGAAAGTGACACGATAAAACCTTTCGGGAAGGTCAAAAAGGGAAACGACTATAAGAGGGCCCTACAACTACCCTACTTACAACGACAACTGGACTTCAAGAGACCAGTGGAAGAATCATTTGAAACTAACATCTAAGACCTGCTTTTGGGTAGAGTAGAGAGACTTTTTACGAGTGCCAGGGGTATAGTAGGACAAGAAGACTTACAATGAGGCACCTACTGAATGGACGAATAAAAAGGAGAACGGGTGATAGGAGGAGAGTAAACGAAGTCTATGACAACATTCAAAGATCGTAGACAGAAGTACAGAGATTAAGAGAAAGGGGGAACATTCACTCCACGAAATAGAACGAAATTTCGATGAATTCGGAAAGAAGGGTTGAGTTTTGGTAAAGTAATTTACATTTTGACTAGTAACAACTAATAAAATATACTTTCTTGCCTATATAAGGACTGGTATTCGATCACCAAGGTGTAAAATCAGGTACTTGAACCACATTAAAAGATATAAATTTTGTTTACTTGTTAATGTAACATGTACTATTTAGAAAAGAACACGGTTCACCAGTTCTAGATTAGAGTCGAACCTCTTCTCAAAGATTAGGGACTGTAACAACTGTAAACCCCGACCCACTAGGAAACAAAACCCCCACAAGACACGTGGCATACCCGAAGGGACCACCGAGTCTGCCATTTCGCAGACGGGCGTTACGCCCTCTGGGCCCAAGCTAAGGACCCAGCCCTTATAGGGGACCTCTTCCTTTAACGTTAGATGAGGTCGTGAGAACGGACCTTTTAGGGTACCTGACTCCTCGGACTATCCGATATCAGGTACCCCAGTGTTTCTCAGCCTGTGCTGACTTGCTGAAGTGAAAGTGAAAGTGAAACACGTGGCATCTCACAAGTTGTCGTAGAGACTGGAGACGGATAGTCTAAGGTCATCGTGAAGGGTCAACACTGGTGTTTTGTCCAGAGGTCTATAACGGTTTACAGACGATACCCCACTCTATCAGGGTGCACCTCTCGGGTACGTAAATCGCCTCACGGGACAGGAAAGACGTCTCACTACAGATTCTCTATCCAGTCTTGAATTCCGTCCTACCTCTTCCGGACAGGAACTTTAGGGAGAAGTAGGTGGATCTGAGTATCCTCCCCAGGGATAAGGGCAGGACTGAGACCTGGTGACACGTAGATGGTACTTGAAGGTTTACCGAGAGTCTCGTCGGGAGAGCCGAGACGAGAGCCCGTGTGTCGAGAACGATGTACTAACGTTTTACGAGACACTCCACCGGAGTCCGGACAAGACCACGGTGCGACCCCTCGGTCCGACTCCCTATCCTGTGTCCCTAGAACGACCGAGGTCCACGAGGGGACCCTGACCCCCGGTGAAGGCAACCTAGACACTAAGGGTCAAGGGAGACCCCTCTGGCAAGATATCCTGAGTCTCGAGTCCTTACGTGACAGTGGATTTGAGTCGAAGACAACACTGAGACGAACAAGGGGTGTCAGGACCAGTGGAAAAACATTAGACTCCTGTCCGACCGGGCCGAGAGAGAGAGACCGAAGGGTTTCTATTACAAAATACCGAATCTTCAATGTATAAAATAGTCAAGTCAAGTCAGTGAGTCAGCAAAGACTGAGAAACGCTGGGCTACTTAATGTCGTACAGTCCGGAGGGACAGGTAGTGGTTGAGCGCCTCAAGTGGGTTTGAGTACAGGTAGCTCAGTCACTACGGTAGGTTGGTAGAGTAGGAGACCATAGGGGAAGAGTAGAACGGGGGTTAGGAAGGGTCTTAGTCTCAGAAAAGGTTACTCAGTTGAGAAGCGTACTCCATCGGTTTCATAATCTCAAAGTCGAAATCGTAGTCAGGAAGGTTACTTGTGGGTCCTGACTAGAGGAGATCTTACCTGACCAACCTAGAGGAACATCAGGTTCCCTGAGAGTTCTCAGAAGAGGTCGTGGTGTCAAGTTTTCGTAGTTAAGAAACCACGAGTCGAAAGAAGTGTCAGGTTGAAAGTGTAGGTATGTACTGGTGAATGAAATATCAATACGAAAATTGTGGTTTTTAAAAAGAGACGAAGAGAGGATATCCTAGAGAAGGGGCTCCGTTACTTAAGATGACTCACTTACCTGACCCCGCCCCCTTCGACACCCCTTGCTACTCTTTTTTTCAAAACCAATTTTAACGTTAATAAAAAAATTTTTAACAGTGAACAAATAAGACCACGATATAAAGGTATTTCTTATATCTATAAACCTTTTGACGTATTTCTCAGTACAATGAGAGTCGGATATCTTCCTACTAATACTGACACTCTTTGGTTTCTTGGAACGAAACAGCTCCCGAGGTTCTGGTGTTGTGGGTGAACTTTAGGATGACACAGTAGAATTTAAGGGTTAAGGTAGTACTCTTAGGATGCGTGGCCTGTGGGTCGAGTCCTTGGGTGGTAGTGGACTCGAGAAACAAAAGGACCCTTAGAGAACCAAGGAGTGTCAGTATTAGTAGGAAGATATCCGACTCTCATCAAGACGCAAGACCCGTAGACCTTAGTAACGAGAAACGTTCCGGAGACGAGGTGAGGAGTGAGGATTGAGGAGCGTCGTATAAACTACATATAAAAAGAAAAGATTTCATAATCACATTCGGTACTTAATAAAGTACTCAACACTAAACACATCTATCGTAACCTAAAGAGAAAAAAATTTGAGTTATGAGACATAAACCTTATACTACCAAAAAGTGAGTTATGAGACAAAAATCTTACACTTCCTAGATTTCGTTATAAAGAGAAAAAAATCAAATTTAACGTAAGGAGACTAACGATTACTAAAAGCAGTGACTAATATATAAACCCGAAGAAACTGAGACTTAACTGAGTTTATAGAAAATGAGTAAAAACTTTAAACTCTAAGAATACGAAAGAAGTAACCGTACTCAAAGAACATATAAGATCTATTATTAAAGGAACACCAAAATCTGTACCGGTTTTAGTAGAAAGACGTGGTCGAAAATACAATCGAACTAAGTGTCTTTAAGAATTAAACTACACTAATTTCGATAATTGCTACTCAAACCTTAAAACAAATTCTTCAAGAAGGGATTGGGATTCCATGTAATAGAAGACGGGAATACCAAACTAAATAAAGAAACTATTTAGACCTGAAGTAAGAACATCCACTATCATACATACTTAAAAAGAGGTTTACTTGTCATAAGGATAGTAGTAAATGATTTGTTAGACTGAACACCGTAGTAGAAATAATATATTATTTGAGACTTTACACTCAGACAGAGTGTCAGTAGAACTAGACAACCAGTTAAAAAGATAAAAACACAATTATGATATGTCAAATATAATATTTACTACAAGATAATCATCATTCAGAATCATCGACAATCCGGCTCACAGGTAGAGTAAAAGAATAGTACCACTACAGAGCTCAATATTAAGTCCTGATGAACATTCGTAGGGAAACCTCAAATCCTAAAGTTGTACATATAAACCCTTCTCTATGTTTGTAAATTAGGTATCATAGATTACTATCTCTCAGGTCCTTAGTTCCCTTCGAGAATTTACAACGACCACTCTCATATGTGTCTATGTCGGTCATTCTTTTTGTTCAACCATGGTAAAATACTTCAAATTGTTCGTGTTAGATATATTATATAGTTAAGATAAGAACATACGTAATATATAGAGTTTATATGGACGAATACATAGGTTTTGTCTCTATCTACTTATAAACGTGGTCATTGTATTATCGTTGTTTAACCGCTATTGTATTACAGGAATCCTTTTACCTATTTGTTTAATATGTTATAAGTATTTTACCTCGTAAAAATTGTCACTTCAACTTGATGTTGTTACACACAGTAGTACCCATCTATAATTTTTCATAATAACTCACATTTTTCATTCTGACTTTCCTTACTTATATTCTAAAGATAAAATATTTAAAGTTTTCGATACGTCTTGACTGTCCATAATTTTCTCTTCTCACACTGACTTGACCTCTCCCATACCTCTTTTCCCTAGGAGGATGTGACAACCGTCCTTACATTTAACCACGTCGGTGATACCTTTTGTAATACCTCCGAGGAGTTGTTTGATTTTCATCTCAAAGACCTCCTAGGTCGTTAGGATAAGAACCCGTTTATAGGTCTTTTTTTGATATTAAGTTTTTCTAGATACGTGGGGATACAAGTATCGTCGTGATAAATGTCATCGGTTCTGTACCTTTGTTCGATTTATAGGTAGCCTTCTCCTTACCTATTTCTTCTGCACCCCACACACACACACAGACACACACACACATATGTGTACGTTACCTTATAATGAGTCGGTATTTTTACTTTATTACGGTAAACATCGACGTACCTACTTGGACTCTAATAGTGTTCACCTCATTCAGTCTTTCTCTTTCCGTTTACGGTATACTATGATATGGTATACCGTAGTGTTTATGGTATCATCTATGGTATAACGTGAATATACACTTTAGATTTTATACCGAGTTTACTTGAATAGATACTTTGTCTGAGTATCTGTATATCTTGTCTCAACACCAACGTTCATCCCACCCCTCCTCCCAACCTCACCGTAAACCCCAATCGTTCACGTTTGATAACGTATATCTTACCTATCTGTAATTCTAGGATGACATGTCGTATCCCTCGATATAAGTTACAGAACACCATTTGGTATTCCCTTTTCTTATTAGTTGATTTGCAAATAACAAAAGAAAACGTAAATAAAATCGAATTAAAACAATAGTCAACTGAGGTGAACTGCCATTCTAGGTACGTGGCTAATAAAAGGTAAACCAGGGGGGAGGACGTTGGTAAAAGGTAAAGAAACCGAGACGTAACAAGAGACAGTCCGATTTCTGACATAGTGAAACTTAGCAAAAGAGAGTATAAAAGTCAACATAAACCGACCAACCTTTGGGACCATTTGATCTCACACTCCTCTCCATAACTTTTTGAAAAAGGACGTCAAAGGTATAGAAACCCGTTATAGACATGGGGCACTGATAACAAAGAAGGTCCGTAGAGAAGGAGATTCAGAGTTTCACAGTAACCAAATTACAGTAGAGGGTGAACGGGTGAGTTGTAATCTACAACAGCATCGAAGAGTGAGAACGACGAGTTGAAAGGAATAGATAAGGGATTTGTAAAGAGTTATATTAGATTCGTCGAGAAAGTAATTTTGTTAAATTAAACATAGTATTTCCCATCCAAAGGGACTACCAAGTCTGCCATTTCTTTGACGCTCCGTCCTCTGGACCCAAGCAAGGACCCAACCCTTCCAGGGGACCTCTTGCTTTACCGTTGGGTAAGGTCGTAAGAACGGACCTTTTAGAGTACCTGGCTCCTCGGACCGTCCGATGTCGGGCACCCAGTGTTTCTCAACCTGTGCTAACTCGGTGAAAGTGAGTATACACCAATTCACAACAACAACAACAACAACAACAACAAAGGACGACCTTAGAACAATATGTGAACCAGACGGAGTCAATGACGACAAAGGGGTTGTAACCCTTATTATGGATTAGAGTGTCATCATTGCTTTTTCTAAAAAAATTTCTCGTGTTTATGTTTTATATATGAGTGTCATGAAATCTTAAAATTTCCTGAAATTAAAATTTCTTAAAATTTCCTGAAATCTTAAAATTTCCTATATACTAGGTTGAAAAGGATAATATCTACACCTTTACTTCGGAGTCTCTTCGGTTCAAGTGAGTCCTCCTTCAGATCCGAGAGTCGTGTCGAGATCCACGACTATCTACCTGTACTTATTGTGTCGTGTCCGTCAATGGTGTACTAACCCATGGTGGTGGTCGTCGTCTAATCCAGTCCCGACCTTTTGTCTGACAACATAATACCTAGGTAGATAACCGATCATCGTCGGGTACTCTTTAGACCGTACTCTTGAGACGGGTTTGTTTTTCTACTGACTTCTTGTGAGTAGACTAAGAGAGACAACCTCTTAAACTTACGTTTTATGTTTCTCTCATAAGGTTAACCACTACTTTGGACTACGACCTTTTCTGTACTTTCAGTCCATTGTCTCTACCGTCACCGACCTTCTGTCTGACTTATACGCCTCCAACACTTACGTAAGTTCAAGTCTCACGTCTACAGTACTGATTCGTCTTTGATTTTCTATCGGTCGTCATCTCGATCTCTCTCCTCGACTCAGTATTGTAACCGTTCTCTAACAGATTGATTTCTTACTGTTCAATTACAACCACCGTTTTACTGAAACCTAGGATTTAGTAGAAGATTAAGAGTTTGAGATAAGAAGAGGAAACTCCACGTCTTATATAGAAAATAACCAATCGTTTTTAACGGAATCAAGAAAAAAGGTATATATAAAAATGTTGTTTGGGAGTAATAGACTTCAAGATCGTTTATGTCTTTCCACCTTTTTGGTTTCGAGTCGAGACTGGAACAGTAAAAAGGGTGGTGTAGTTAGTGTAGTTCAATAGTTAGTTTAAAATTAGAATAAATACTAAGGAAAGATAAGAACACATCAAATCTCTTTCAAGTTTTTGGATAAGAGACTACTGGATCTCCTACCCCCTCCTACCCTCCCTCCGGGTTCTCCTCCTTTACGTACATATGTATGCCGACTAAGTACAACACCATGTCGTCTTTGATTATGTTGTAACATTTCGTTAATATAAGGTTATTTTTTGGTATAAGAAACTATCAAAATGGTATGGTAATAAAGTAAGATTATAAAGAAAAGAAAGTATAATAGACACACCCAAAACCTTTTATAACTATCGTTTGTCTTAAACCCATTGGAATTTAAGGAGGTTTAGGTACTATATATATATTAGACACCATTTCAAAAGAAAAGGACGACCTTAGAACAATATGTGAGTCAGTGACGACAAAGAGGTTATAGTTCTTATTATGGATTGGAATGTTATCATTAATTTTTTTACTAAAATTCCTCTTGTTTATATTTTCTATACGAGTATCACATCCCCCTTCGTGCGATTAACTTTGACGGGTGGGACCGGTCCGTGGTATCATTGGTAAACGTACTCAACAAAATGCTGTCCTCCAGGACCATTCCTTGTCCCTTGATTATTCGGAGGTGGTTAGTCTTCTCAAGCCCTTTCCAGTTTTCCTCTGCGGTGGACAGACTGGTGGAGGGTCTTAGGAGGAGAGACCGTAGGTAGAACCGACTTGTTCCGCACGTGGTGGTCCTTCCTGAGACTCAGTCTTACCAACCGATTTCTGTTGGGTCTTTGATTAGGGTAGTGGTATTTTGGGTTCTGACCTTCGGTACACTGTCTCGTCAAGAGGACCCAAGGGTATGGGATGACGAGAGGTGGACCGACGGGAAAGGGTTATTTTAGAGAACAAAACAGTCGTGTACACAGAGGAGCCTGTTAAGTAAAGGCTCACAATCTGTTCTCGGGTCAAACCCCGGGACCTTCCCCATGGGGAAGGACGTTGTTATCACGGTCTCTTAAACTTTCCTGAAACCACCTTTACCCTAAGTTGAGAAGGTGAATATCAACACTTTTGACCGAAACTTCTTCGGTTAAAGTGACCTCTCCTATATATATATAGATATGTCTACTAGATTCAAAATCCACTTCTTTATCTTTTGATCGTTACAGATACTCTACTGTCACTCCTTCTAACGTACTTTTTAGTCTATAAAGTAAGAAAGTTTTAAAATTAGAGATCATAGGTTTTAGGATTCGTCTTAACAAGGTTCTTCTCTTCAAGTCCACCTTACCTTCCTTGTCCTATCTCGTATTTCACTATTACGTACTTCGTCTCTCCTGAGTCTTCCATCGTGGTAATCCTGACATATGTCTCTTCGGATCGTTACGTAAGAAAACCCGTCTAAGTACTTTCTCATTAATCATACTCACTTTACATCTTCACAGTAAATAGAACTAACAGGGTTTCGGGAACTGTCTTATAAAAGGACTTCTGAGAAAGTGTTTTTCACTTGAGTTTAACGGAACTTTTAAACGACTACTCAGTTTTTTTTTTTTTTTTCTATTGATCGTTTACACAGATCAAAATCCCTTCATCGACTTTTACTGTTTCTTAAATATAGTAAAATAAAAACAGAAAAGTGAAAAAGTTTTCAATGGACTTACATCAAAATTTTTATCCACTAATCAATTTGAATACTACACAATCTAAAGGACTCAGTCACCGGTATATAAGACTTGGTCTTACTCCTTCCCATATGAAACTAAGACCCACGTTCTACACCGTTCTACGGTAAACTTCACTTCTCTTTACTTTTAACGAGTCAGCACAGACTGAGAAACATTGGGGTACCTGATGTATCAGGTACCTTAAGAGGTCCGGTATTATGACCTTACCTATCGGAAAAGGAAGAGGTCCTCTAGAAGGGTTGGGTCCCTAGTTTGGTCCAGAGGGTGTAATGTCCGTCTAAGAAATGGTCGAATCGATGGTCCCTTCGGGATAATCTTAAAGACCGTACAACAAATGACATATGTCCTTTCACTTTCACTATCGATGAGTCAGCACCCCTGAGAAACGGTGGGGTGTCTGACATCGAGTGGTCCCAGGAGACAGGTACCCTAAGAGGTCCGTTCTTATGACCTCACCTAACGGTAAAGAAAGAGGCTCCCTAGAAGGTCAGAGTCCTTACATTGGGCCCAGAAGACGTAACGTTTGTTTAAGAAATGACAGATTCAGTGGTTGTGATAACCTGTATGACATATGTCTTTAAAGTCCTGTTTGAGAATTTCTATTAAGATCTTTTAAGACCTGGTATATAATAGTTCGTCACCCTAAACACTAAGGATTATAGTTCCTGGACGAAGAACTCTTTGGATATACGTCCAGTCCTTCGTTGTCAATTCTTGACCTGTACCTTGTTGTCTGACGAAGGTTTATCCTTTTCCTCATACAGTTCCGACATATAACAGTGAGACGAATAAACTGAACATACGTCTCATGTAGTACTCTTTGCGACCCGACCTTCTTCGTGTTCGACCTTAGTTCTACAGGCCCTCTTTATAGTTATTGGAGTCTATACGTTTACTGTGGTGGGAATACCGTGTTTCACTTCTCCTCGATTTTTCGGAGAACTTCTTTCACTTTCTCCTCTCGCTTTTTCAACCGAATTTCGAGTTGTAAGTCTTTTACTTCTAGTACCGTCGACCAGGGTAGTGAAGTACCCTTTATCTACCCTTTTGTCATCTTTGTCACAGTCTGAAATAAAAGACCCCGAGGTTTTAGTGACGTCTACCACTGACGTCGGTACTTTAATTTTCTACGAATGAGGAACCTTTCTTTCAATACTGGTTGGATCTATCGTATAAGTTTTCGTCTCTGTAATGAAACGGTTGTCTCAGACAGATCAGTTCCGATACCAAAAAGGTCATCAGTACATACTTACACTCTCAACCTGACACTTCTTTCGACTCGTGGCTTATTAACTACAAAAACTTGACACCACGACCTCTTCTGAGAACTCTCAGGACTCAGAGAACCTGACGTTCCTCTAGGTTGGTCAGGTAAGATTTCCTCCAGTCAGGACCCTAAAGAAACCTTCCTTACTACGATTTCGACTTTGAGGTCATGAAACCGGTGGAGTACACTTCTCAACTGAGTAACTTTTTCTGAAACTACGACCCTCCCTAACCCCCGTCCTCCTTTTCCCCTTCTGTCTCCTACTCTACCGACCTACCGTAGTGGCTGAACTACCTGCACTCAAACTCACTTGAGGTCCTCAACGCTACCTGTCCCTCCGGACCGCACGACGCTAAGTACCACAGTGTTTCTCAGCCTGTGCTGACTCGCTGACTCGACTTGACTTGACTTGACTTATAGTTCCTCGAATCTTAGGTCCTATTCCTTCAATTTTACACGAGTGGTGTAAAATTTATACTATTGTGTTAAAGTCTTTGGACCTCTATTGTCTTGTATAATCGTAGTAAAGACTAAAAGAAAAAGAAGGGTAAGATTGGGAAAGAAGAGGAACATTAGACTCAGTCAAATGTTGCATTTGATCTAATACAGTAATTAGAATTTTAGGAAGGTCCCGGAAGGTAGTATACTTTTATTAAGTCTTTAACAATTAGTGACATAAAAGATGAACAAGGATGAATCTGTCACCATCCTTACATTACTTTTAAGGATAGTCATTTTTTCCAATTACACCGACTACATCTTTTGTCTGAGATTTTATAGTCTATAAAATCACGACCTCAGACCAACCAAGTGGTTTTAGTTCCTACATAAAGTAAAACTGGTACAATATTGGTGAGATTTTCCAATACGGTTAACACTAGACGTGTTGAAGTCCCCACACCTGACTTTCTTTTTACGTGTTACACTCTCAACACTGAATTCAAAATAAGTCCCAGAATGACTCCTGACTTCGGGTCTACTGTCGGTAAGTCAACTCCTTCGACCAGACTTTTCGTCTCTCTTCGGTCGACTAAATACTAAACCCCCAATCCTTTACGTGTGGGAGTCACAAACAACTAACGACAAATCAGTAAGTCAGTACAGACTAAGAACACTGAGGTACCTGACATCGAGCGGTCTGAGGAGATAGGTACCCTAATAGGTCCATTCTGATGACCTCATCCAACGGCAAAGGACGAGGTCCCCTAGAAGGGCTGGTGACCTAACTTGGGTGTAGAGGACGTTCAGAGGACGTAACGTCCACCTAAGAAATGGTAACTCGGTGACCCCTTCAGACGGGTGCTCACATGTAGAACCATTTTCTAATGACGATCAGTTCTTCGCTATAGAGTTAAATTACTAGAATCTCGAAAAGGCACATCCTCTTCTACGTTATTAGTCCCAAATAATTTTAGGAAGGACTCTATTTGTAGGTAGATCCCCCCGACGACCAGGTTTCGTGTCTCACGGAGTAGGACAATAGAAGTCAAAAAAAAAAAAAAAAGTCTCACGTGACGACCAGTCCTGACGTCGTCCAACCTTGAAATTAGGTACGTCTTGACTCATCATTTGTTTTTACGAGAGAAGAAACAAATATGAAGACTCACGTACATTGAGTGAAGTTAACACAGGTCTGGAAACAATGGGATACCTGGTATCAGACGGTCCGAGAAGACAGGTACCCTGAGAGGTCCGTTCTTATGACTTCACCCAAAGATACGGGGTGAGGTCCCCTAGAAATGGTGGGTCCCTAACTTGGACACAGAGAATACAGAGGACGCGACCGTCCGTCTAAGAAATGGTGATCGTGGTCGACCCTTCGGGACACGAATGTCAAGATGTTACCCATGTTTCCCTAGACTCTTGAAAGGGTATAACATTCTCCAGATACTCGAAAGCCCGGAACTTTCACCAACGAATTGAAATGAGTACAAAGATAAGGGGTTTCACAGATAATAAAATGGACTCCGACTTAACCCTTAATTAAGTATAAATAAATAAATCACGTTAAAATTTTATTAATATACACAAGAATATTATAAACAAGAGTAAAACTTAATGAAAGTCAAATGTTTGATGATAAAATTATGACGTATTAACCAGTCAAATAAATTTTTTCAGTTTTGTCTTAGTATCTTTACTAAGGATTTATGTAATTTTTTACAATTAATTCTGTACTTCACATATGTAAGTTGTTAAAAACCCTATCATGAGTCCGGATAAGAAATCGGTAAATCTGAGATAAGAAGGAGATAAGAGTACAGGTAACTATTTTAAAGACTAAATAAAATAACGTAATCAGTATTCCGTACTAGGATTTAAAGGTATAAGGAAATAGTCTCTTAAAAAATTGAAAGTTT
Organism: Capra ibex; assembly: GCA_006410555.1. Taxonomy (NCBI): domain Eukaryota; kingdom Metazoa; phylum Chordata; class Mammalia; order Artiodactyla; family Bovidae; genus Capra; species Capra ibex. The sequence goes on along the minus strand of SJYO01026388.1, from coordinate 65,343,066 downwards.
TAATAAATACATAAATAAACCGATATGGTATAGAATCAACACCGTGTATCCTAGAAATCAACGTCGTACTCTTGAGAATCAACTTCGTGTACCCCAGATCAAGGGATTAGTCCCTACCTTGGACCCGTGGAAAGTAACCACCGCGTCTCAGAATCGGTGACCTGATGGTCCCTTCAGGAGGTATAAGAACTTTCATATAATTCACTCTATAAAGACTATGTTATGACCGAGTCTTAGGAAATCCTAAATAATAGAAGAAGGAGAATTGAAATATGTTAAGAGAACAGGTGTTGAGTAAAGTATCACTTAAAAATTAACTACTAATGGATAAAAAGTTAGTAAGAGTCTGTAAGTTGGAGTTCAACTACCTTTGTTAAGATAAAGAGGGTGAATGTAAAAATCTAATAAGTTTATAATCATTCAAATTCATGTATTGTTATTAATATTAATAGTCATTTTGGGTGTATTTCTCAAACCCTTATCTGTGGCTGAGAATCGTATAATGAATTTATACCTTTTTCTTACAGTCGTAAGTTTTCCACATAAGTACTCGTAAGTAGAACATCGTCTTTCGACACCTACTTGTCTTAGATAATTGGACTCCAGTCAAACCTCTTGAAGATAACAAAGCATTAGTGTGATGTTAATGTCCTAATTGTGCTTACAGATTTATTACCTCAGATTCTCTCATTTGTGTTGTATAGGGTCTCTCGGAGTTATGAATTCAATGTTTTTTGAACTGTGAGACCTGTTGTGTGACCTGATTAAACTCCATACTGATACCAAAATTCTACTTCCTCACATCGATAATTTAAACCTTAGTTCTAGGAAACATGTGATAAGTAAATTCTTTCACAACTGAATTTTTTACCACTGATTCCTACCAAAAGTTCTCGTTCCCTTCACACTTGAAGTTTATATGAACACTTTAAGTGTTAGTAAATGTGAAACTACGATTACCACAATTACTTTTATTGAACACGTGTATCGTGTAAATTTTCCCAAAAGTCCTTGTAATAGAGTAACTCGGAGAATGGAACACTCGAGTCATGACACTCATGTCAGTAAGAAGATCAAAGACTCTACTCCCTCGAGTCCGCGTTCTTTTAATTCACTAAACAGTATCCAAAATGTTATAATTATGTGTTAACGTTAAGTTTAGCACAGTGAAGTCAAAAACAAAAAGGACCGATTTCGAACAAATCATTTAACAGAGCTCATCTCATCTAACAGAAAGACGTTATCCTTTTGTTATTTAATAATAATAACAAAGGAATTGAGGTAATAGATTACGGCTGATGGGATTTTGACGTAAAGAGGCATTTCGAGAGAGAAGGGATAATCTGACTTGATGTCCTCTTGTCACTGGAAGAGGAGAAACTTTCGATCAGGAAGAATAGATCATACTCAGACCACTGTAATTAAACCGACTCGACTTAAGATTCTCGTGAAATAGGTAAAATCTTTATTCTTATGTAAAATCCTTGTACATAATAAAGATTCGTTTTAAAATACGAAACATATTTACCCTCTTTCCTTTTAGAACCTCTAAACTCCTCCTTCTTATAAAGTCTCTAAAAACTTCTCTTAGAGTCCTACACCATTCATAATAGGAGGAGTGTGAGAAGTAGGAATACAAATGATCAATTTATATACCAAAAAGACCAAAATTAAGTGGTAAAATAACAAATAAAAAATAATTAAAGAAGGACGAAAGAAACACGTACGAAAATTTAACTGTACATTAACTAAATGTTATAGCTCACTCAAAGTCTACGTGCTGTATAACTAAACTATTAAATTTGAAATGTTTTGCTAGAGGTGTTATCCAGATCAATGGTAGACAACGGTATGTTGAATAACGTTATAATAACTGACATAAAGGATACGACATGTAATGTACGACACTGTAAATAAAATATTCGCCTTCAAACATGGGGTATTAAGGGAAGTGAATAAAGAGGGTAGAAGGGGTAAGAGAAGGACAGACCGGGGTGGTCAACAAGGGACATAGATAAGTTAGTTGGAGCCAAAACAATACAAAGAAGTACTTGACAAAAACGAACAAACAAAGTCTAAGATGTATATTCACTAGTGTATGTCATAAACAGTAGAAGACAGACTAAATAAAGTGAGTCGTATTCGTCATTCTAAAGTAAGAAAAGATACCCATAATAAGGGAACATACTTCTGTGGTATCAAAGAAATAGGTGAGTAGATAACTACCTGTGAATTTAACAAAGATGTAGAACCGACAAAATGTATTACGACTATACTTAAAACCTGTCATATTAATAAAAACTTAATTACAAAAATAAATAAACTTTTTTATGGGTTTCACCTTAATGACCTAGTACATCAGTAAGATAAAAATTGAAAAACTCCTTTGAGTCATGACTAAGACATCTCCGTCATAGTCAAATGTAAGGATGGTTGTCATGTGATTCCACAGAAAAAGAGATGTATGAACGGTTGTAAACAATAAAGAACAGAAAAAGTATCATCGGTGGGAATGTCCACACTCTACTATAGAAACACCAAAACTAAACGTAAAGGAACTACTAAATACATATAATTAAAATATAGGACGTTTAAATGACTTAATTAAATAATGAAGATTGTCCAAAAAACACCGTAGAAATCTCAAAAGATATGACAATAGTACATAAGAAGATAGTATATAAGACTATCAAAATAAATAAGGGAAGGTCAAACCTAATAATAATTAAGAAAAAGAATATGCTAACGACACAAAGATTGTGAGGGTTATGACACAACTTATTTTTGTCACCTTCACCCGTAGGAACAGAACAAGAAAGATAATCTCCTTTTTGAAAATCGAAAAGTAAGAATTCATACTACAATCGACACCTGAACAGAACATACTGAAATTTATACAACTCCATACAGAAGAGATATGAGTAAACAACTCTCATAAATAGTGTTTATCTGTAACTTAGAACGAAAAAGACGTAGAAAACCCTACTAGTATATTAAAAATAGGAAGTAAAACAATTACACCACATAGTATATCTGACTTAACACCTACAACTCGGTAGGAACATGGTGGTCTTATTTAAAGAGAACCGATACCATATATTAGAAAATTACATAATAATCTTAGACAAACGATCATAAAGTGACTTCTATAAAACGTAGATACAAGTAGTCCTTAGTCAAGTCAAGTCAATTCAAGTCAGTGAGTCGGTATAGGTTGAGAAACACTGGGGTACCTGACGTCGTACGGTCCGGAGGGACAGGTAGTGGTTGAGGACCTCAAATGAGTTTGAGTACAGGTAACTCAGTCACTACGGTAGGTTGGTAGAGTAGGAGACAGTGGGCGAAGAGGAGGACGGAAGTTAGAAAGGGTCGTAGTCCGAGAAAAGATTACTCAGTCGAGAAGCGTAGTCCACCGGCGTCATAACCTCAAAGTCGAAGTCGTAGTCAGCAAGGTTACTTATAAGTCCTGACTAAAGGAAATTCTACCTGACCAACCTAGAGGAACGACAGGTTCCCTGAGAGTTCTCAGAAGAGGTTGTGGTATCAAGTTTTCGTACTTAAGAAGTCACGAGTTGACAGAGACATTAGGTTGAGAGTGTAGGTATGTACTGATGACCTTTTTGTTATCGTAACTAATCTGTTTGGAAACAAGAAGGAAGTAGTCCTTATAACCGGACATCAAAACAAAAAAAAACACTACAGAAACCAATCATGGTCCCATTACGACTAGTGTATTTTACTCAAACCTTCACGAAGAAGGAAAAGATAATAAAACTTTTCAAATTCCTAACAATAATTAAAAAGAAAACTACAAATCATCTTAAGTGGTCATTTCGGTAAATCAGGACCTGAAAACAAACAACTTTGAAAAAACTAATGACTAAGATAGAGGAATGATCATTAACTAGACAATCAAAGATCCATAAATATATAAAGAAAATCCAACAGGATAAATAAAACATATATTGACAATCATCATCAGAGTACTAAGAAACATAAAGACAATATAGTCATTAAGAAAAAATAAAGACGAATATAAATAAACTCGGGTTTGAGAAAGAACTACTCAGAATAATTTTCAAATAGTCAAAAGAAACAAGTTACTTGGTAGAGAATCCAGGTAACTAGTAAAAATAACAAAACCCAAACGAACAAAACCAGAGATAAAGTAGAGACTAGGAATAATAAAAGAAGGAAAATGATTGAAACTCGAAACGGACAGGAAAAAGCTAAGGAAATCCACATTTTAATCTAACAAATGGAAAAAGAAAAAATAATCCATCCGAATATAACGACACTCGAAAGGAGAAGCTTGACGAAAACGACGAAGGGTATCCAAAACCTTTCAATATAAAAGTAAAAGTAAGTAAAGTTTCATAAAAAATTAAAGGAGAAACTTCGGTGACAACTGGGTGAACAATAAATAAAGGACGGCTCCTCGTATGTTGTTAATAACTAAGTGAAAGAAATACCACTTGATTAGTGTATTAGTGTAATCACTTTCCTACACACCCTTCTGACAGTGTACCAGACACCTGTAAGACAAACCCTTTCACATATATAAAAGAGGTGGTATTTATCGACGGGAACAATACCAACCAACCCTCGACACTTGTACCGTCTTAAATTAATCAGAGGTAGGGAACCGAGTAAGAGTAAAGGTATGAAATGGGGAAGTTAGCCATAAAACTCTTGTTATGTTAGATAGTGTTACGATAAAAAGTCTATTCCTTTGATTTCGTATTTCACCAGATCGCTCAGTCAGTGAGTTGAACTTGCAATCGATATCCAACACTTGTCTCCATTGGGTTAACATACGGTACCCGAAAAATAGTGATACGATATGAAAGAAATATCAGTATAAATAGCTTACGACCATTATGTTTCGGAACTCGACCGTCCTGTAGTATTATACTGAAGTCCTTTTCGTACCTTCAAAATCTAGATGTCAATTATGTATTCGGAGTAAATCGTCTAGAGAGTCAAATATACGGACGACTGTAAAGAGGGATGGGGGAGAGTATCCTCACGTTTGCCTTGACATTATCGGTTTTCCGTAAGTCGGTCTCTGTCGTCTTCCTCTTATCTCTATACTTGGTAGGTGTTTATTCTAATAGTTGAAGATCTATTAACTTTTGACTAATTTATCACAGTACTAAAGAAACAAGTAAAAGATCCTCTACATAGGTTCTGGAAGATCCTTATTAGATTATATCCAATCGACAAAACACTCAAAACAGTTACCGGAAGAGAAAATCCGGATAGGACGATTTCTATACCAATTTTCCTTCGGTAAGTAACAAGTTTGCAAGAGAAGTCAATAAGAAAAAAAGGATCGACTTCAACTATAAAAAGGTCCTATGTTTCTCGTAACACTAAGTTAACCGAGTCCCCTCGTTTGTCTCGTCAAAGGATATTGATGAGTCAGTTTCCAGTCAACGATCCTAAAACGATAAGTAGGAGTACCTCGTTCCATAGTTATAAAAATAAAAAGAAAGGAAATTCGAACTGTGGTTGTACTCCGTCACATTCAAGGGAGACGACAAACGTGACTAACTAAAGACTTCGTCCCCTTTGTAGAAAAGTGACGTACTTCTAAACTCAGATGATTCTGAACGTCCCCCGTGTATCGTAAATATAAGTCCAAACAAAGTCTCTCTGAACCCCGCCCCCTTGGGATGGGTATGTCAATACTTTTACGTTAGATTATGGGTGGCTGATGGTGCCTACCGTCTATGTCTCGTGGACTGGGGATGGAAGGACGTAGATTTGGACTATTCCAAGCAACCAGTCCAAGAGTATTGATAGGACACGAGTATAGGTCCGAAAGTTAATAAAAGTTATAAAGTATCCGATTATTATAGTGTGAGGTATTTCGATTCTAGTTTATTAGGCCATCACGTTCATTCGTTCATATGTTTTCGGATAAACTGTTGGAACGTATCTCGTTGTTTGGTGGGTCCGTCGGAAATTTAAGAATTGAAAGGAACAGCGTACATACTCTCGAAAATTGGTAAAACGTAAAACGGTATAACAAATCGAGTAAGGGAATAATGTGTTTACACACAAGTCAACGAATCAACACTGACTGAGGAACACTAGGGGTACCTCCCATCGGGTGGTCCGAGGAGACAGGCACGCTAAAGGGTCCGTGCTTAGGACCTCACCCAACGGTAAAGGAAGAGGTCCCCTAGAAGGACTGAGTGCCTAGCCTGGACGTAGAGAACGAAGAGGATGTAACCGTCCCCACAAGGAATGGTGACGTGGTGGACCCTTCGGGTAATGCGTTCATTCTTTTGAATTCGCTACCAGCATTAATATGAACAGTAGTTATGACTTATCCTCATGTCATGTTCTATAGAACTAGACAAAACTTCAACTGAAGGACTAAAGTCAATTTAGTGTCAGACTAAAGAAAGTATAGTAAATCTGAATAAAATCAGAGGACCAGGAGGAGAAAATGATACCTCTGTGATAATATTCTAATTGATTACAAATATTCTTAATTTTACAAGATTCGTAAAATGTAGTAAAGTAAATCATGGGGGTTCTTGGTATTGTTCTTAAATATTATTAAGACAAAGTCTTTATTCCTTTGACTCCAACTTGATCTTTCAACACTTTGGAGACATACTTTGACACTGAACTGAGTCCCTGGGTAGAAGGAAAGTCATGAGAGAGGCAGTTTTAATGGTACCTACAAAGTTAAATATATAATTTTTTTAGAAATAAGTTCATTTCCAAACCCTTCCTATAGGTATAAAAATATTTGGTAATTGTCAAAGTAACATTGTAAAGTATACTCAAGTACAAATCAAAAACATTCGAAAAGAACGAACCCAGAACAAGACACGTACCAGATGATGATACCTCGTACTGTACTTTCTTTACTCAGTTATAAGTTTTGGGGTATTGAGATTATGATTACGTCTATAGTTTAGGTCTATTATTTTCAGGGATACAAAAGTCTTTCCTCTTTTTTCTCCGTTTCAAATACATTTCTCCTAAGTTCTTTGAACGGGTTCGAGGTTTTCGTCTTCCCTCAGTGATAATCGAAATTGTTTCCTATTTTTAAACTTGTCGAGTATTTAAGGTTCAGATTAGATATGGAAAGGGTCCTTTGTGTATCTAAGAGAAAGGTCACTCACTGATCGTCACACACCTAATGAGTGACGGATATATAGAAAAAGGGTAACAAAATAAAGAAACCCGATCCTTCAAATATTAATAAACCTCCAGAAGGTACATTGCTATAAACTCGATCTTTGATCTACACTGTAGACTTTATCTACCATTTATCTCTCTTTTCCTTTTTGTTAATTGTAATCATCGTTCACTTCTTTTTGTATGTTTTTTTGAGTTCAGAAACTCTTCGTACTTTTTTTACGTTATCGAAGTATAGGGGTTTGAGTTTCTTCCTCTGGTAAAATTCTTCTAATGGTCTCAGTATACGATACATCTCAAGTTTTTATCATTCTTGACTTCTTTCCGGTACCAAACCTACCAATCCTCCAGTTATTAGAGAAAATTATTACGATCAAATCATAAGCAACTATCCCTGTTTTGACCCAAACTTTTCAATTCCTCTCTCTCCACTTTCACAATATGGTGGACTCGACACCAATACAAACAAGATAATAAAGTAGTAGGACTATAAGAAAGGGTTACTAGATTGGATTCTAGACTAGGTTTTAACTACATCCATGCATATACCGACACGACACACGACACGACACGAATCAGCGAGTCAGTACAGGCTGAGAAGTACTGGGGTACCTGACATCGGGTGGTCCGAAGAGACAGGCACCCCCAAGAGGTCCGTTCTTATGACCTCATAAGAGGAGGTACCCTAGAAGGACCGGGTCCTTAGTTTGGTCTCAGAGGACGTAACGTCCGTTTAAGAAGTGGTCGACTCGATGGTCCCTTCGGGTGTATACACCAGGTCAAGTCAAGTCAAGTCAGTGAGTCATCACAGGCTGAGAAACGCCGGGGTACTTAGCGTCGTGAGGTCCAGAGGGAGAGGTAGTGGTTGATGGCCTCAAGTGAGTCTGAGTGCAGGTAGCTCAGTCATTACGGTAGGTCGGTAGAGTAGGAGACAACAGGGGAAGAGGAGGACTGGGTTAAGGAGGGTCGTAGTCTCAGAAAAGATTACTCAGTTGAGAAGCGTACTCCACCGGTTTCATGACCTGAAAGTAGTAAGGAAGGTTTCTTTAGGGTGCCGACTAGAGGAAGTCTTACCTGACCAACCTAGAGGAACGTCAGGTTGTCAGTTTGCTAACTTTCTCTTAATATCTTTACGGATAAGATTGTTTTCAGATTAAAAGGAGGGGACTTCGACTTTTCTAACGTAATAATCCTAGTAAGACTTGTCTCCTAAATAATATACTCCGTGTTTATAGTGACCCATACGACCGATTTATTGGAGTAAATCTTTCTCTATCTAACAACCAAGTCAATGTGCTCTACTGACCCCTCATTTCTTTCGTCTTTTAATGTTTATTCTATATGACGGATTAGACACCCAAAAAAAAAGATAAATAAGGGGTGGGGGGTAGTGAGGGGGTGTAGATATTTTGTGTCACTCGGATTATCCTAATCCACAAGTATCGGGTGGAACACGTGACAGTTTGTCTGGTCTGGATCTTCAAGAGATTGACATCCGCCTACGGGGTCTCATTCCGACGTAAAGATCTTGATTGTTGTGATTACTATGGTGGACCTTTACGGTTCACTCGTCGAAATTCCTTACCCCGTCAGTCTGGAGGTCTCGTAGGTGAGGCATAAGTAGATCAATCTCGATCCTCGATTACTGTCTCTTTCCTGTCACTGACTTTACCTCTGAAAGGCTACCGGTCCCCTTCAATAACGTTTATCGGAGATTTAGTCTCTGGGCGCAAGTTCAGTACGACAGTGAACGTGCTAATACTCGTTCAAAGAATTGGAAGACTATATCAAAGAGGAACGTGTCTTCTCCTTACTGTATTACCGTAGACCTGGTGGTAGGATTTCTTAATATCTCTCTTTGTTTACCGGAGATGTACTTTTTGGATGTATTTGATGTAATTTGGATGTACACACGTACGATTCAACGAAGTTAGCACAGACTGAGAAACTCTAGGATACCTGACATATCGGGTGGTCCGAGGAGACAGGCACCCCTAAGAAGTCCGTTCTTATGACCTCACCCAAAGGTACGGGAGGAGGTCCCCTAGAAGACCTGGGTCCCTAGTTTGGGCGTACAGAGGACGTAACCGTCCGTCCAAGAAATGGTGATCGCGAAGGACCCTTCGGGATTTTAGAAGACCTTACCCAACGGTAAGGGAAGAGATTTTGGATGTATTTTGATACATTTTGGAGTCCGGTGACGAACTTTTAACAATCATAAATACAAGACTAGAGAGGTTACAAACCTAAATGTAAACTGTAATGTTTATAACAGACCCGTCTAGACGGTTCTCGAGAAATTTCTATTAGCAATTTGTGTTCGTTTGTTTGTTTTGACTTGATCATGTCTACAGTAAACAGGTTCATCATCTATCTTTTGGGATTTATTTTAATGGTAGAACCTGAAGGTCTAAAAACGTATGAGTATTTCGTACTGGTTTCGTCCATGAATTATCAATTCTTAAAGTTACTCTTTTGTCTTCATTCCCGGTAGAAAAAGTTTAGGTAAACCCTGGTAGAGAGATATTTTCTCTGAGTGACAGATTACAAAACAAATTTCTTCATCATGAAAGGGTAAAAAGAACAGACTCCTGACGATAGGTCACCGTCGTCCTCGTCGGTATAATACGGGAATAGACGAGGGGATTTACCCAGGTGTCACTTTACCAGTCTCTACCCATTGACGGGGATTCTTCACAGGATCAGTAAACGATAGACCTAAGGATCCCACATTCAACCATTTTGACTCATTGATAGTGACCCTAAGTTCCTAAGAAGTTATAAACGTGTAGTTACACTATATGGTATAATCGTGTAACTTTCTATTTTGGTCCAAGAAAATTCTACTTAAAGTCCGTCTGAGAAAGGTCACTAAATAAGTGGTACGACCAAAAGGGTCTAAGGGACTATCTGTACCACCAAACGTATACCCGAAACCCCTGGTCGACTAGCCTCGAACTTAGGACCTCTACGTGAATGACCGACACACTGAATCGAGATGTCGGAGTCAAGGAATGAGACAAAGTCCCCTACTTGATGGGAAGGGAACGTTCCAGAGAGAAGAACAACAAGTCACCGAGTCAACACAGACTGAGAAACGATGAGGTACCTAACGTCGTGTGGTCCGAAGGGACAGGTGGTAGAGGGTCTCAAACGAGTTTAAGTACAGGTAACTCAGCCACTACGGTAGGTTAGTATAACTATAAAGAGGGACGTTTTCCAGATAGATTTCGAATTAATTCTATGACACATATTTACGTATGATATCCGGAATATGTAATCTGTACATCATTTACCATTGATAATCTTAGAGTATCCAAACACCTAAATCTCTCACGACCTCGTTTTTCCTAAAAAAAAATCCTTGGTAGATCGGGTAACTAAGAGTATTCTGGAAAACCTCGGAATCACCTGTGAGATTCCTATTCTCCCCAGTGAACATGGAGTTGAAGGTGAAGTTTGTCTTTCGGAGATAAAAATACAATACAAACCCGAAGGGTTAATTTTTATTACGTTTCTTTCTCAAGATTTTTGTCTTTTATTTAACTTTTATAGAAAATCAAGTTGAAGAATTAAAATATTTATTTCGACTCCTTGTCATTCAGTTCACTACACGAGGTAACAAATAGAACAGTTTACTGAGACAATTCTTGTGTCTGAGGAGTAATTGTAGTAGTCGTTCAGGATCCCCCCAAACATAGGTACGTAACTCAGTAGAAGTGTTCATTAAGAAGAGGGACTATGTTTCGATGGTAACTCTCAGTGAGATTAGACGCAACGGGTAAGACTCGTGAGATTAAGACTAACTTCAACGTCTACCCCGGGAGTTAGTCTAATTAGTAGATTTTAATACTTCTGTTACCTATCCGTTTTTCTTTTTTACTCTTACTGATTTGGGTAGCACACTTTATTTTTGAGATATGACAAGAATGGTCAATTAAATTCGTATTAATTTTCATTCCTTGAGACTTCTTATATGACGTCCGAAACTTTAATTAAATATTAAGAATAATCTTTAACTATTTTAGGAATCAGTAAATGGTAATTTCCTTAACAGAGACAATATCAGGTCAGATCTACAGAGAAGTAGTAAGTACCAGACGACTATATCAAGGGTAGGAAGGGGTCCGACCCTACTGCAAAAGTGAAAGAAGTTAGTTCGAAAATCGGTATTAATGTCACTTTAAAATCAGAGACGTAGACGTTAACGAGTTTCTAATATGTCATTTAGTTGACTAAAGATTCTTTCGAAGTTAAAACTTTTTACGGACAACGGTCAATCCTTTGTTAGTACTAATTCTACTGTAATTATTCGGTACAAATAACTCGTGACGTCCCGAAGTCGGTCCAATGTTACCTATCCTTCTCTGGGTGAGGGTTCCGTGTATGACGTGACGACGTGTCAATCTACTTCAAGGATTAAATTAATCGGTTCCTACGTTTGGATTAGTCTTCCCTCCATCGGTGTGTCCTGTCCTCGTCTGTCGTATACGGTCGTACCGAAGGAACCGAAGGGGGGTTTTAGATTGTTCTCGGATATCGACGGACCCCGTGACCGGTGTGTTTCTCCTGCGTAGAAGTAAGAACGGTACAGTGACGGGAAATTATAAGTCCCAAATGCAGTAAAAGACCTTCCTAAATATATTGAAAAAACGGAGATCTTGGGTCGAGTCACAGACGTTCAAGAGTAGAAGGGCGTTCGACACAGACCCGGATTTTACCTTAGAGACGCAGACTCAAAGGTCCCAAGACCCTTTCAAGCAAAAGGTCGACCACAGTGGTCCGCCAGGTGAGACTACAGGAGAGTACATCGCAGAGTAACTTAGGAGTGTCTCTCGAGAATGTCCAAGTGTCAGTAATAGGCTTTGTGAACCCGAGTAGATTCAAAAACTTAAGTCTTTAAAGTCTAAAGTCTGTCCGATTTACCACTCAGATTGTAATCGAACATCGTGGGGGTCACTCTAGATTCCGTCATGGGGCATCCATTAAACGAAATACATATCCTATTTATGTCTGATACTTAACGGAATGTAGTCGAGTCAGTCTTAAACGACGTTTAATCAAACACGGTTTCTATATTTGCTAGTAAACCAAGATTCTTGAGGAGCCTATAACGTTATATTTAATCGCAAACAACTGGATATAATAATTGAAGTTGAATGTTACTCCTTTAACTCCGACCCCCTCAAATTCTTTAAACAGGTTCTAGTATTGATCATTCACCATCCCTTTTTAAGTGAATTCACACAGACTTAAGGTTTAAACGTAGAAATTATTGTCATGATATCAGATTGGAACCCACAGGAAGTTAAACGTTGTTGAAGAAAGGTAAAAGTACGATAAAGATTTTTCAAACCTGATCCCCCTCCACTCACTCCGTGGGTGAAACCCATATTTTATGTTCCCCCAATGGTTTTTTGAGTCATTGGTTCTACTTATTAAAATTTTACATCATAAAATTGTTAAATTTAATTTTGATTTAAAATTTTACCTTTTACATTTCGTAAAGTTAGTTCTGTACTACTCACAATGACTCAAAAGCAAAACAGAGTCTAGTTCCATAATGGAGAGGCCGTGACGAGAGATTGGAAACTCATAACGAGACAGGAAGAGACAAGAGTGATATCATTTTCCCGTCTACTACAGGGTAAAGGTAATCGTTCTTCTCACTGGGGTTACACTCTCGTTCCTCTGCGTCAAGGGGTCACATGTTTTAAGTGCTGGTAGTCATACGAGGGACTAATGGTTATAATTCCTAGGGAAGACCGATGTAATGACAACTTGACAAAGTAAAGTCGGAGTTAATGTGTTTTTCCTCACAATAAAAGTATCGATAAAGTTGTCTCAATTCGCTAACTTTACCCTTTCCAAATTCAACTACATGAAAGTTCAAGTGTTAAACTAGTCAGTTCTGGACCAACCTTTGTCTAATTTGAGGTTGTTTTCTCTCAAATTACGTCCTGCATTAAATGAACCCATCCCTTGTCTTTCCCATAATCTGTGTCTCTGATCGTTGTCGTCCTTCAACTACGGTGTGGGACCAGATTTCCTTTTATCCCCTCTTTTAGTACGTAGACCTTAGTCTCTCTCGAACTTTTTACTCTTCCTCGACATCAACAACCCGACCCCCACGGTGAGTCTCGTATCTCCTCTCCCTTTGTAAAAGGGTCGGAAGAATGAGGGGAGAGGAGGAAATTAGACGATACTCCTTACGAAGGGTAACTGACGGGGAGATCTCTAATTGACCTCGGACTGACTACGTTCCCGTCCCTAGTCAGAGGACCCGGTGTCTCTTTCCGTCGTTTCTGTCCTCTCTCTAGATCCCGTCCCTCTTTGACCTTTTTTGGTGTTACTCAAAACAAGTAACTAAAAAATGTTCGAGTCTATGGATAGTTATGAAGACAGACAAATCACTGTGTCGATTTCCTCGTTAAATAACTTTCGTCCTCTTTATGTTTCTATCATGGTGAATTACAATAGTGTTAGTGAATTTTAATTTATGAAAATACGTTTTGGTGATAACTAATGTGTTATCATAAGGGTAACACGGTTTCTGACTAAAGTAAGAAAAAAAGAAGTAGTATTCTACCGTGGAAATTTAACGTAACTTTTTTTAATACGTTTACACTCAGGGACCGTCATACCGAATCTGAAAAAATAAGAGGGTACGTTTTGTTATTGTTGTTGTTGTTTTTTCTAATCTCTTCTTCCGTAACTTCTAAAATTTGTGGTTTATCAGGAAGACTTAGTAGTAAGTTTCTGTTGTCTTCCAGAGTCGTACTTAAATTCATTTCATCGATAAAAACATGTATTAAAATTCTCGTACCAATTCCTCGTTACCAGTAAAATAAATACTGAGTACCGGTGACTGCACCTGTACAAGAGATTTATACACTCTTTAGATTGGACCCTATTGATATCTAAATAAAAGGTATATACAATTGAAGTGACCCTATCATAAATAAGATCCTATGACTACTCCTTCCCCCTACCCCTCCTCTCGTTCTGTCAGATGGACGGGGGTTCTATTAGTTTCTATCTCTAGGGTGGTACTGTCGTCTCGAGAATAAAGACTAGAGAGAAGTGTGGAAATTCAGAAGTGTGGTATTAAATTCTGGATTACCCAAGTAACCATACGAGTGAGTCGACGATTACCCGAGTCAAGGGGTAGTCAGTAGCCCTAGACTTGTCACCGGATGAAAAGTTTTAAAGTAAACCATCTCAACCTATTTAATGAGCTTCAGTAATATTCAGTAGAACACACACAATCGGCGAGTCAGCACGGGCTGAGACGTTGGGGTACTTGACGTTAGGTGGTCCAAGGTGACAGGTACTCTAAAAGGTCCGTTCCTATGACCTCACCCAACGGTAAAGGAAGACGTCCCCTAGAAGGGTTAGGTCCCTAGCTTGGACCCAGAGGACGTGACGTCCGTCTAAGAAATGGCTGACTCGATGTTCAGTAAAACATCTTTTGTGATAATTTTAAAAAAGGATATTTAATATAGTTTATTCCTTGTATACGTAATTTTTTTATCAAAAGTCCAATGGAGTGAAAGTTATTCCAAACAAAAGTCCGACTATCGTGACAAAGGAGAAAACGTACCTACGAGTTGGAATAAAATTTATAAGTCAAATAAAAAGACGAAATCGACGAAAGGGAAAAGATCCGTTCACCTTAATTTGTAAAAGAAAAAATGAAAAAACAAACAAAAAACTCTCCGTGTACTTCCTTCCTTATAGTTCCAATTAAAAGTCCTATTTAATCAAACCCCTTTTACGAAAAAGTAATTTAATACATATATCGGTTACAAATAACAAAAAGGATATATATTGAGCCCAATGGATGATCCTTAAATTTCTATTTATTCCGAACTCGGGAGTAAAAGTCTTTATAATTGAGATCACTCCATTTGTGTACATTTGTACTAAAGTAGATAACACAACTCCCATAATTTCCTTCCTATCTGTATGAAAGGGTCTGTTTTTGTAAGACTCAGTTGTCCGTATTTGTTTGCTATTTTATTTAAGTTCGTGAACAATAAAGAAAGAATCTTACAAAGGGTTTCGGAAATAAAGATTCCGATGGAAGGGGGGTGGGGGCAAGATCGTTAACACATCATATCATATCACCTTGTTTAATATACTACCTGTAAGTGCGACTACCGTTTTATCACACACTAAACACACCGTGCCACTACCTGTAAACACTGACGTAACATGGGAACTTTTTACTTTGAAATATTTATATCGACGACACCTTAAATTGAGTCTCCTCTACATCCATTTACGAACCCGAAACTTCTGTCTCAAGACCTAAGCTGAAAACCAAGATCGATATACGGACCCGCTCGATGTATTTTGGAAACTCCGATCTAAAAATTTAAAAATTTTATTCCAACTTTATGGGTATCTTGGTATACTAAACAACAACAAATCAACGAGTCAACACAGGTTGGGAAACTCTGGGGTACCTGACGTCGTACGGTCCGAAGTGACAGGAAGTGGTAGAGGGTCTTAAACGAGTTTGAGTACAGGTAACTCAGTCACTACGATAGGTCAGGCTACGATGACGACGACGACGACGACGATTCAGCGAAGTCAGTACAGGCTGAGACACACTGGGGTCTCTACCGTCGGGTGGTCCGAGGGGGTAGGACCCTAAGAGGTCCGTTCTTATGACCTCACCCAACGGTAAAGGAAGAGGTTACGTACTTTCACTTTTCACTTTCACTTCAGTGACTCAGTACAGGCTGAGGATCACTGGGGTACCTGACGTCGGATGGTCCGAGGAGGTAGGTACCCTAAACGGTCCTTCTCATGACCTGACCCAACGGTAACGGAAGAGGCTAGGTCAGGATATCACCATTAATTTATTATATTGTACTTATATTTCGTATTACGGACAGTGTGTTTGTAAGTTATTTACCAATAATATTAAACAACTGAATGTTTTAAATAAACGTGGTACGTAAAGAGGAAAAATTACGAAAGACAATCCAATAGTGTTCCCAGTAGTAACGAGTTAATTTATCACAAATATGGTAATATTTGAGTTACATACGTTCATATATCAATATCTCACCCATCGGAAAGGGAAGAGGTCCCCTAGAAGGGTTGGGTCCTTAGCTTGGGTCCAGAAAGTGTAATGTCCGTCTAAGAAACGGTCGACTCGGTGTTCCCTTCGGGTCATATATCAATATCTTAGTATTTAAAAAAATATCGTACTGACTGGGTATGGGTAAAACGTCTACTTTAATAACTCCAAATCGACCAAAGTAACTAAACGGGTGCAGTCGACAAATCTCGTGGGGACAGACAAGAAAGATGTGTCACGGAACGTAAAGGGTGGAGTGGGGTGGGAGGGACACCAAAGGTAGACGTACTATTTGTAGAGAGGAGAGTACTTGACAAAGACTAAGTACGAGGAAACTGTCACTTCGGCTCGACAAGATAGTGACTACTTCACACTTACTCTACGAGAATAATTATGTTTGTCTCCGTGGGAGACCCATAATATGTAAATAGTCTAAGTCGTAGTTTTATACTTTGATGCTTTTGTTGATTACTTTTGTTTTACTTACAACAATCGATTTAATTACGACAGTAGGAGGGGTTCACACAGAAGTTTTACTTTACCAGGTTGCCGTTTTTATCTTGTTCGACCCTTGTGATTCAAGGTGTCATATCTCCTAAACTTTATGTCTGAATAGAAGGTTACTCAATTTAACAAGTTGACAGTCACCACTCGCTAATAATCGGACACTTCTGGGGACTTTTTAGGTCATAGGGGGAAGAGTCACAAAGATTATCTTAGTGTTGTATAGTCAGTGTGATTGTTTTCCTTGGACACAAAACCTCGGACTGGGTTTCTGTGGGAGAAACAGAGAAGGAGTAGTCGAACGAGATCCTAAAAATTTCGGCGATGATGACACGGGTGGGTCCCGGTTTCATAAACGACCGGAAACGTTTCACGAAGGGACCACCGAGTCTGCCATTTCGCAGACGGATGTTACACCCTCTGGACCCAAGTTAGCGGCCTACCCCTTCTAGAGGACCTCCTCCTTTACCGTTGGGTGAGGTCATGAGAACGGACCTTTTAAGGTACCTGCCTCCTCGGACCATCCGATGTCCGGTACCCCAGCGTTTCTCAGCCTGTACTGTGTCGCTGAAGTTACAGTTACAGTTACAGTCTACCTCGTCCTTATGGTTTAGTTCTTTCGTAGAACCGTATAAATGAAAAACTCTACTTTATTACAAGAACTCTCATCACTTTAATGACAGACATGGTCAATTTGAGTAACAGAGACTAAAAGTTCAGTCACGGTAGGAAAATGACCAAACAGGGAAACCCCCAGTTACGAATATATTTCGTTGTCAGATCTCAAAGACGCACGACCCTCGTACCACCACCTAGTTCCGAAACCAGTGGAACAACGAAACCGAACTCCTGTCGTCACTAAACTTCTATTAACCAAATACCATTAAAACAATGTGTTCTTCACCCGCCCTTTACCAATGACTACTTGGGAAGACAAGAGGTGACAGGTCGTTCAGAGTCACTCCTACCCTAAAACGATCTTTATTAGATGTACTCTTGTCTATCACAGTAGGGTGAAAATTCTTTCTAGTTATGAGAAACGAGGACTTCAACTACCCCGTCAAATAGGATATTTCCGACAGAAGCTAGATGTACTTCACTTAAGACCGGTCCTTGTAGTCGGGTCTACGGCCTTTTACGTGTGACTCGTACTGAACGAGTAGTCGTCTCGGTAAGACTGACACCGAGTCCAGTGTCACTATGCAGTGATGTCTAAGTCCTAACGTCTCGTATCTAAGATATTTTCCCTTCCAAAGAACAATCTGTTTGTAACAAATTACGAAATAGACAAAACGTGACTCTTAAACCTGTAATTTACTTTACCAGAGACCGTAGGTCTACTAGTGTCAGATCATTCTTCTAACAGACGAGTCAACACAGACTGAGAAACGTTGGGGCACCTGACATCGGGTGGTCCGGGGAAACAGGCACCCTAAAGGGTCCGTTCTTATGACCTCACTCAACGGTAAAGGAAAAGGTCCCCTAGAAGGACTAGATCCAAAGTTTGGACGTAGAGGACGTAACCGTCCACCTAAGAAATGGTGATCGTGGTGGACCCTTAAAACCTACCTTATTTATACTCTTTGTAGCAATTCCGGTCTTCCCTTTCGCTTTTACTAAGGGATCACTTCCGACGTCACCACTCACCCTTCAAGGAGTCTCCTCCATCTTGTCACTAACTGTGTTCTTCCTTAGGAACTTCTTCATCCTTAAGACACTTGTTCCACCTTTTCATAATCTTTGTCTCCCCTATTACGTATGTTCCCTATGACAACTATGGTGATACTTTTTTGACCGATGACACTCCTGAAAAACTTTTCAATTTTAAGTCAAGTCAAGTCAGCGAGTCAGTACAGGTTGAGAAACGCTGTGGTACTTGGCGTCGTGCGGTCCGGTGGGACAGGTAGTGGTTGAGGACCTCAAATGGGTTTGAGTCCAGGTAACTCAGCCACTACGGTAGGTTGGTAGAGTAGGAGACAGTAGTAGAAGAGGAGAACGGGAGTTAGAAAGGGTCGTAGTCCCAGAAAAGTTTACTCAGTCGAGAAGCGTAGTCCACCGGTCTAATAACCTCAAAGTCGCAGTTGTAGTCAGGAAGGTTACTTGTGGGTTCTGACTAGAGGAAATCCTACCTGACCAACCTAGAGGAACGTCAGGTTCCTGAGATTTCTCAGAAGAGGTTGTGGTGTCAAGTTTTTGTAGTTAAGAAAAAGTGAGTTGAAAGAAATATCAGGTGGAGAGTGTAGGTATGTACTGATGACCTTTTTGGTATCGGAACTGATCTACCTGGAAACAACCGTTTCATTATAGAGGCGAAAACTTATACGACAGATCCAACCAGTATTGAAAAGAAGGTTCCTCATTTGCAGAAAATTAAAGTACCGACGTTAGTGGTAGACGTCACTAAACCTCGGGTTTTTGTATTTCAGTCGGTGACAAAGGGGTAGATAAACGGTACTTCACTACCCTGGTCTACGGTATTAGAATCAAAAGACTTACAACCCGAAATTCGGTTGAAAAAGTGAGAGAAGAAAGTGAAAGTAGTTCTACGAAAATTCAAGGAGAAGTGAAAGACGGTATTCCCACCACAGTAGACGTATAGACTCCAATAACTATAAAGAGGGTCGTTAGAACTAAGGTCGAACATGAAGAAGGTCGGGTCGTAAAGAGTACTATATGAGACGTATCTTCAATTTATTCGTCCCACTGTTATATGTCGGACTGTATGAGGAAAAGGATAAACCTTGGTCAGACAACAAGGTACAGGTCAAGATTGACAACGAAGGACTGGACGTATGTCCAAAGAGTTCTCCGTTCAGTCCACCAGACCATAAGGGTAGAGAAAGTCTTAAAAGGTGTCAAATAACACTAGGTGTGTCAGTTTCCGAAACCGTATCAGTTATTTCGTCTTTATCTACAAAAAGACCTAGAGTGAACGAAAAAGGTACTAGGTCGCCTATAACCGTTAAAATAGAGACCAAGGAGACGGAAAAGATTTTGGTCGAACTTGTAGACCTTCAAGCGCCAAGTACAAATCGACTTCGGACCGAACCTCTTAAAACTCATAATGAAATGATCGCACACTCTACTCACGTTAACACACCATCAAACTCGTAAGAAACCGTAACGGAAAGAAACCCTAACCTTACTTTTGACTAGAAAAGGTCAGGACACCGGTGACGACTCAAAGGGTTTAAACGACCGTATAACTCACGTCGTGAAAGTGTCGTAGCAGAAAATCCTAAACTTTCTCGAGTTGACCTTAAGGTAGTGGAGGTGATCGAAACAAGTATCACTACGAAGGATTCCGGGTGAACTCAAGTGTAAGTTCCTACAGACCGACATCCACTCACTAGTGTGGAAGTACTAATAAACCCAGCACTTCGAGAAAAAACATGTTAAGAAGGCACATAAGAACGGTGGAGAAGAATTACAGAAGACGAAGACAATACAGGTATGGTAAATTCTAATCAGTAAAACTAAAGACTACAAGTAAATAAAGTGTACCCCATTTTATTTAATCATTACCCTTTTTACTCTTTATATTTTGTATACAAGGAAGTCAACCATCCTGGATTTATATACAGTAGTATTTTAGAAATGTAAGTCCAGTGTGAATTTGACCATGAAAGACATTGACAACTTTATAATGTCTATAACGTAACTACTAATGGTAGGTCAGTGATGACTTCCAATTGTAAATATTTCTCTAAAAATATAAAACCATTTTCTTATTTACGAATGTGATAAAATGTTGACGTAGCGGAAAGGTTATGATAAGGTAATGATAATAAAGAATCCACTGAACTACGACCCAGTATAACCTATACTTTAAAGTACGACTTTGAGGGATTACACAAAGAGTTAAACTACAAACTTTACAGAGTCCTCTTCAAAGATCAGTCATTCGGACGTATTAAAGAACGGTGTCTTTAATTTCCTTGTCGAGAAGTACGTTTACTACAAAAATCGTACATCTTTTTCTCAAGAGAAACCCCAGTCACCCTATGTCCTTTATTTAAGACCCTTTAAAGTGACTATCATATATCTATAAGACCGAATCTTTCAAAATGGTTCTTTGATGAACTTTTGAGTTGACGATGACGACGACGATTCAGTGAAGTCAGTACAGGCTTCACTGTCGGGTGATCCGAGGAGACAGGGACCCTAAGAGGTCCGTTCTTATCACCTCACCCAACGGTAAAGGAAGAGGTTACGTACTTTCACTTTTCACTTTCATTTCAGCGAGTCAGTACGGGCTGAGAATCGCTGGGGTCCCTGACGTCGGATGGTCCGAGGAGGTAGGTACCCCAAAAGATCCGTTCTCATTCTGTACCTCTTATACAAGACGTGTTTATTCCCGATACAACTCTTCCAAAGAATAAGTCTTTAGGACTTTTACTTCGAATCTATGCTTCAGAGAGTTGATGAATACATTGACCCGTAATTCACAGGACTAATAATTGTTCCTTTGGATCCTTGATGGTCCGATTCACAATCCCTCCAACACCATAACCACTTGGACGGGGATTGATCGTACTTTCATTACCTACGACCCATACCGTATGGTGATTGTATGACAAAAGGTTTTCTGATAAACGGTTTTAATAACTTTCCTAACACACAACAGATCGTTAAATCGTGTGTAGTGTAGACAAAATCAAAGAACGATATACAATCCATGACGTAATCATATGTATCACGTTTTCTACTCTCTGTGTCAGAAACAGGACCCTCCTCCGTTACTCACGAGTCAACGATACCGGTCCTCAACACGACGAAGAAAAATATTGGTTCGAAGAGGGACAGTAGTATTAAGTCGGTACGTCTTTTGAGTAACCCTTTTTTTTCGGGAGGTATCTTAGATTTGTGAAACGGATACTAGTACCGAGTAAGGAGTCAGGAGAGGAAGAAGTGTTGGGTCTATAGACCTAGGGTCGTCCTCACTCTCATCGTCCTGTATCGAGTCTCGACAACTCCCGTCCCCAACCCCTCTCTAGTGCATCTTGGGACCTACAACATAACCCAAAAACAGGTGACGAAACTTACTATACCTTTTGGTAATGTCGTAACCTCTGTCTCTTCTTGTATCTTACTGAATTGAATATTTTCCTAGGTAGATCGATAACATACCCTTCTTATTTGACATTCTGTATTCCTAATTTCTTTCTTGGTACGTCCTCTGATAGGGTTATTAGGTGCGTTCTCGATTACCTTTGAACTTGATCGAACCGTCGTCATATGTACCACTTGTCAAGGGTCTAAGACTTTGATAAAACTTCCATCTTACTTATAAGTAACCTTCCTGACTGCGACTTCGACTTGAGGTTATGAAACCGGTGGACTACGTTTCTCGGCTGAGTAACCTTTTCTAGGACTACGACCCTTTCTAACTTCCGTCCTCCTCCTCCCCTGTTGTCTCCTACTCTACCAACCTACCGTAGTGGTTAAGTCACCCGTACTCAAACTCATTTGAGGACCTCTACCACTTCCTGTACCTTCGGACCTCACGACGTCAGGTACTCCAACGTTTATCAACCTGTACTGAATCGTTGACTTGTTGTCGTTACTTATTCTAAATGAATTCCAAACTTACACCCAGTACTCCCTTTCTCTTAAGTTTCTACTTCGGTGACTAAACCCCGTTTCTCAAACCTTCTCACCTCAACGTTACTTGACTCCCCCTCTTCTATAAGCCGTCCTGTCACTTCTACTCAGTAATCAAAATCAGTATAATTCAAACATTACGGATTATACATAGATCCACCTCTACACTTCACCCGTTAACGTATATCTGGACACAAAGTTCTCTTTCCCGACCTCACCTGTATTTTAGACGGTCAGTGCTTATGTCACGACACGAATCAGTAAGTCAACACAGGCTGAGAAACGTTGGGAGACCTGACATCGGACGGTCAGAGGAGACAGGTACCCCTAAGAGGTCAGTTATTATGACCTCCCCCAACGGTACAGGACAGGAGGAGGTCCCCTAGAAGGTTTGGGTCCCTAACTTGGGTCCAGAGGGTGTAATGTCCGCCTAAGAAATGGTAGACTCGGTGGTCCCTTCGGGTCACGTCTCATCCGTAAACTCTGGTATCCTAGTTTCTTACCGTCGGGTGAGGTCATGAGAACGGACCTTTTAGGGTACCTACCTCCTCGGACCATCCGATGTCAGGTACCCCAACGTTTCTCTAGTCTGTGCTGACTCGTTGAAGTTAAAGGGAAAGGTCATAAATCTTAAACATCTCAACTCTAGGGCTGTCTGTTTTAAGTATATGTGTTAACTTCAGTTACAAGTATTATTACAGTTGACTGTAGTTCAGTTTCTTTGGTTTCTATCATCTTTTCTTTATACTACTCGACTTAACATTTCATTTTGTTCAAAGTTAATGTACCGACCTACTAGATTGGATCTCTTAGGCAAATTGTAGACCTAGTTTACTACTGAAACGTTCTTTGTACAACGAAAAGTTTTACGAACTTTCGTCCGTGTCACTCAGTATTTATCTTTTAAGAAGTCAAGTTAGTTACGAATAATAAAACCATTCTTTTGACTAATCGGACTGAATAATGATGACAACGTTTAATCTCTCATAACATGTTTCCTTTTACTCTTTTGATGCACGAATTGGTACAGAGACCAAAACAGATATTAGACGTACTAGTGTTTTAAAATGACTACTGAAAACGGATTATTATTTGTATATATATTCATATAATATATATAAATACATATCTATATTAAACACCGATATCCAATTCAGTTTAGAAAAAAGAAAGTGAATGTTTTAAAAGTGACGTATGGGTTCTTAGATAATACGATTGAGATGACTTTCAAAACTAGAATCTTCATCGGGGACTCGATGGAGAAGTTTTCTGTATTTTGGGAAATGACTGAAGAACCCGAGGATTTAACAGGGCACAGAGTGTAATTATTTCTTCCCTCATCACTCATCACCCTTTCAGTCAATTTAAATTTGGTAATTATTCTATTGTATAAAAGATATTTATGTTCCACATAAAACGGTCCAGTTAACATAACAATAAAATCTTCTGTCAACTGTGTAATAGAACCGTTGTCTTTTGAAACGGTCCTCATTAACCGGACTCTCGAACCCATATTTAATATAAATCACCGGATTTTGATTGAAAAATTTTTTCGTAACGTCACATAGGAGACGGTCCTCTGAACTATATTTAGAATCTTCCGTTGACGACAAGAACTCTTCATTGATTCGTCCTTGAATACCTAAGACTAGTAGAAAACTCTCATCCGACTTAGGTAGTACTTAGAGAGTCCAGACTTTTTGATTCAAGATATCAGTAAATACTTTTAGTCATCGGTTTATCATAACTAATAAAATTGTACAAACTCACCTTAAGTACCCGTTCTTCGTGTCCATGTTACTGTGGTAACGTGACTTCTTCTAGGTGACCTCTGACCCTATGTCTGTATACCGAAGGGACCACCAAGTATGTCCTTTTATTAGGTGGACATTACGTCCTCCGGACCTAAACTAGGGACCCAGTCCTTCTAGGGGACCTCTTCTCTTACCGTTGGGTGAGATCATAAGAACGGACCCTTTATGGTACCTGTCTCCACGGACCACCCGATGTTAGGTACCCCAGCGTTTCTTAGTCTGTGTTGAATCGTAACACAGACTCTGACATTACTCTACTCTACTACTTTAATACTACTCTTTAATCCCAATAGATTACACTCCAAACTAAACAGACGGTTCGGACAACCCGATGTCTGTGTGTGTGTGTGTGTGTGTGTGTGTGTGTTTCCTCACCAGGTTTCAATGAGGACCTAAGGAAAGATTCGAGTCACCATCCTTCGTCAGTCAGCTCGACTGAAAACATACCTTGGTGCAGAAGTATTCACTGTGTCTTCAGACATAAATCCAGTTCGAATCGAAACCATTTTCTTTGTTCTGGATTGAGACCACGAGGAGGAGAAGTGAGTAAAATTGATCTCTCTCCGACTTCGAGTTACAACTTTATGACAGTAAATTGCGAACATAACTAAATTCCTCTTACAATCAGACACATCAAATATATTTATTATTACTATTTTTATAAAAAGGGTTTGGATCTAAAAAGAGTACCAAACAAATAAGAAAAGAACAAAATGACGATCGGTTAGTTATTTAGCATTAGTCTTTAATCCTAATAGGTTACACTCCAAATTAAATATGAACTAAACAGACGGTTCGGACCATCCGATGTCAGGCACCCCAACGTTTCTCAACCTGTACGGACTTACTGATTGTGAAACTATGTACACTCTATAATTTACATAACAATGACATAACCGTCATGATAACCCAAAGTGTAAAAGAGTTATTATTGTCTGTGAATGACTACCTTTACACTGTTTTAAGTAGTTTACAGAGTATCAAAGTTCCTTCCGAACTAAATTAGTAAAGGACCCTACGAAGGTCTCCTCAAGGATACTGGAGTCACTCATTGGGTTAAAGGGAATTTCACTTCTGGGGTCTATAATCCTTTTAGAAGGAGTAACAACCGAAGAGTTTCTTCGAGTTAAAGGAGGTAAGGTCGGGAAAAGTGAAGATTCCTCCACTGACGCTACCATGTCACTTCTAGTTCCTGTTTAAGATCCGGTGTAAAGGTTCTCACACCGTGTAGTACCCTAAACAAATAAAAGTGAATGTCCTTTAATGTATAATGACTTAACGGTACGACTAAGATAAAAAGCTTCATATATACCCTCTTCATTTATGTGTTGATCATTTTATATACAGACGGAAACATGGTGGACTTTAGTAGAACGTATTATCTTTTGTCTAAATATTTCACCATCAAACTGGTACGGGAGTCATGTAGTTAGAGGAAACGCCTTATCTACACCTAACAGTTCAAGTCGAAAAATCGGAGATTCCCAATACAGAGATGATATTTACAGAACCGAAATTTCATTCTTACAACTCGGTCTATTTAAGATTTCAAGGAAGTTAGCCACTTTGCAGTCCGAAGTCAAATCAAGTTAGAAACGACTTTTGTATCCAGTCGTCTATGACGTCCGTGGAACGTGGACAGACTTATGATAATGGACGGAAAAGAAACCGGAAGGGACGGGATCCGATCTACAGGTTGAATCACGAAAGGAAAAACTGAAAGTTTACGTCATAAAATCAAAAAGGTCACTGTGGAAAGACCGACATGACCCTTCCCCTTACACCTTGGTCTCGACTGTCACGCTGGTCGCGTCACATTTAGTGAGACCGACACTCGATGCTCGTGGGTACTTATCTGACTTCTCAATCGTTCATTTTTGTCGACTTCCTACGTTTTTTGGGGCTTCACACTTGAAGACTGAAGACAAAAGGTGGCATCAAAAAGAAAAATACTAATAGAAAGAAGGGGAGTGGGGTATATGGATAGAAATACAAAGTTCTACAGTGACCTAAGAAATCGTCAAGACTTTGTATTAAAAAACTCAGGTGTTCGTCTACAGAAGACCAAATCAATTTTTTAGACTTTCACCAGGGATAGGTGGATCTTAAAGAATAATCGTGCTATTTTTGGGGTCGCTATGGGAGCGGTGTCTAGACTCTTTTCCCGGACCTGACATCTAATTTCTCAATCGGACCTGGTTTTCTCAGTTGGAGTCACTCTGAAGACCTTAGTCTGGTCCGACTCCCACTCGTCTTATTTGTCCTTTTAGTTCAAAGAACAAAATACAGTACTTAATGAATCGATCCTTCGAAACAATCTTGTTTGCACAGGGTAAAAAGGTAATAGGACAAAAGTATGAGTAGTGTGTGTTTTTCCTTTCAACATCTTGAGTCTGTACAAGTCGGATTCTCTCTTTTACTCTCACAATGGTATTGTTAACTAGACCACGTCTCGACCGGTTCTCAATTGTTTAACACTCTTTGACACAAAAAGGTACTTGGTCCGTGGGACGTGCGAGAAGAAGTGTTTGACACACACACGAGTCAGTACAGACTGAGAAACACAGGGGTATGTGACATCGGACGGTCCGAGGAAACAGGTACCCTAAAGGGTGGGTTCTCATGACCTCACCCAACCTCAAAGAAAGAGGACCCCTATAAGGACAGGGTTCCTAGTTTGGACATAGAGGTCGAAACGTCCGTCTAAGAAATGGTGATCGTAGTAGACCCTTAGTGGGGGAGGGGGGGGGCGGGGGCTGTGACTATACAATCTGGTTTATGGAAGTTCACTTCTCTACTGACACCAGGAATCTCGACTCGTACATTCTCGTAGTGGGACTCTACGTACAAGGTTTCTGTCAAAGTCAAATCCCATGAATGGACGGAAGTGAGACGGGAAACACAGTCTGTCAGGTGAGGCTAGAGGAACCAATGATGTTGAATGGCGTACATTCCAAAAGGTCGTGTACATTTAGTGACACTAAAAAGTTGTAAATCTATTTATATCTAAGAGGATATCTCTCCTTTATCAGTGGAATTTAGGAAGGACAGAACGATGACAAAGACACAGTTTACTTACACAGTTTGAAATACAAAAGAAAATTTGGTTTTATATGGTAGGAGATGTAATGAAATAATCTTTTCTTAAAGTTTTCCACTTTAAGAATTATAAATATCTATTAAACACACATTATTTATATTTATAAATATACTAATATACTATATTATAAATTTGTATTTTATAAATATCTCTTAAATAAGTAAGTAAATTTTTATGAAAATTTTAAGTCCGTGTCAAGATCCGTAACCCATTTACCACTTATTCTTAAGGAATGACGGGACGTACAGTCAACCTCTGAGTATGACAATTGATTAACAACGTAAATAAACATTTGTGTTACTGAATACTCTTATAATTACCCGTGACTAATAAGTCTTTCATTAACGGACGGAACGCTTTACGGTGACAAATATTAACGCACCACATACGTGTACACGTACACAGACCTTCACAAATTTTCGTTAACTTGACATATGACATACAACAGTCATTATAAGTGTTTTGATACTTAAATCTAATCCTAAAACATGACAGTGATTTACGTTATTTAAACTATTATTTAAGTAAAGTCCCCGTGTCTACTCCGTTATACGTTACACCCCCGGAAATCATTAATATACACACCATTCTTATCCACTTTTTTTGTTATTGGACTTTTACTACTCACTGTACCTAAATCCGGTGGTTCCTACGGTTTTATCTTTAAGACAAATAACGGGACACTTAAATGACATCTTTTAGTTCTTGAGTGTTAAACGTATCGAAAGGAAGTATTGAAGTAACCGTATTGACCCCTTCTAGGTCCCTTTTCTGTAAATAGTCTACTCTTTCATTATTAGTCTATGATTTAATTAAAGAAGTTTAAAATCTATTTTCCCTTATTGGTGTTTGGATTATTTTTTACGGAACGGAAAAATAATGAACACCTTAGAGTCCACTTTAGACTCTGATATTTGTAATTGACTTCGACCATTGAGTTGTTTAGACCGGTATATTTAAACACAACTTTCGTAGAGGGAACTTGATTTTTTGAATGACCTTATTGTAAATGAGTACTTAAGGTCGTGATTGATGACTAAAGACGCATTTGAGTCAAACACACGTTATGTGTTGCAATCTCCTTTCTTCGTCTGAGAAGTCAAGTCAAGTCAAAGAGTCAGCACAGGTTGAGACGTTGGGGTGTCTGGCGTCATACGGTCCGGAGAGACAGGTAGTGGTTGAGGGCCTCAAATGAGTTTGAGTACAGGTGACTCAGCCACAACAGTAGGTTGGTAGAGCAAGAGACAGTAGGGGAATAGGAGGACGGGGGTTAGGGAGGGTCGTAGTCCCAGAAAAGTTTACTCAGTCAAGAAGCGTAGTCCACCGATCTCATAACCTCAAAGTCGAAATCATAGTCAGGAAGGTTACTTATAAGTCCTGACTAAAGGAAATCCTACCTGACCAACCTAGAGGAACTCCAGGTTCTCTGAGAGTTCTCAGAAGAGGTTGAGGAGTCAAGTTTTCGCAGTTAAGAAGCCGCAAGTCACCTGAGAACCAACTCTCAATAAAATTCCACTTTGTAAATTTGTAGTCTCTCTAGGAAACCATTTTACCGGCTCAAACTCTTACGAAAGAAAAGGATACAAAAGTTGATTCCACATTTGATACGAAAATGACTTATCTTCGTCCTCACGATATTGGTAAAGTCACACCTCATCTGACAAATAAGTATAATAAATATAATAATTAATAACGTAATTTACAATATATGTCTTATACGTTGAACGTTAATGGTGAAAATTTTAGACACGAAAACCTCTTTCTACTAATAGTCTCACTCACGTTGTCGAGAAGTGGATACTAAGGTTCAACGTTTCTTTTATCCAACTAGTCTAAGTTACTATGATAATATCCTCTTTCTAGACCACGGACCCTATCAATAAAACCGTCACGAGAAACTTCTAAACCTCTCCTTACTGTCGTTATCAGTTTACTTTCCGACCGTTTTAATTTTAACTACTAGTGTAATGAATAATATGGCTCCGAGTATGTAATATGAGTTACTTTCCTTGGTATTTTATGTTTATCCTTTCGGTAGGTAAGTCGACTAAGGATTAATATGGAAAAAAAGGGTAGACAACAGACAAGGTCGTGGAATTGAGTAAGATTGTATCTCCCTTTCTCCAAAGTAATCCTAAATTCTCCGTTGAAGTCCCTAAAAGTTTTACATTTTCCATTATGTTTATACTTTAGTGTTTAAAGTGGTGACAAAAAACTTCCCAGTCTGGACTTCCCAGGGGTTTTGTGGACCCTTATACTTCACATCACTCCTAATCACGTCATATTCCTCTTATATACCAAGAACGAGGTTCTACAATTATTCTCCAAAAACCAAAACTATACGGTTTGTGACACGACCGTGACGGTCCAAACCTCGTGTGTCATTAATTAAGAAATGAGTTCTTGTCTTTGATTTCAAGTTTACTATCTTAGTCACCCTTCCTTGGTATTAAAAAATTCAGGTTTCATTTGTTTGTCCACTTATCTGTTACATGAATGTTCAACATTAACTACCCCAGTGTATTACCCCTCATGGACGACCCCTTCCTTCCCCATTTTGAGTGATCGAAATTAAACCCCCAGTACCCTTTCATTCGAAACACTTCTGGATCACAATTCCTTCTACCCTCTGAGTTATGTCTTAGTAGCCATCTACGATATTGGTTTACAGGACGAGACTTCTGACTGAACATCTGTTGACACCGGAAGAGACACGTCAAATCACTATGGAAGATATTCCGTCCCCAAGTACAAGAATTAGAGGGGAGTTCGAAACGGGGTGTTTGTGTGTATGAATAAAATTATGTAAAACTACGAAAAAGATGAAACTAAGAAGTAAAGTGAGAAGAAAGACTCTAAGAATCGATAACTACATCGGAGTAAGTGGAGGGGTTGAGGGAAAGGGGAGTTCGGAAATAGTCAACACACAGAATAACGTTTTTATTAGAACACAAAAGTAGGACCTTACGAAGAAAATCGAGAAGACTGTTGGAGTAGAAAGTTCTAAGTCGAATCAGAGACGAGTCACGTGCTGAAGAGACTAACTAAGTCTATTCTCTACCACTGGAAGGGAGATCGGATGGTGCTTAGAAACATTTGTGACGTCAATGTCTTACAAGACGTTAAACGACGTTAAGAACAGATGCAACGATAAAGAGAAGGATCTGACGTTCGAGTGACTCATCGTTAGAAGAATGGTCGTGGACCAAGTTACGTATTGTACACTAACCAAGAATTATTTATAAGTTATAAATGATTCAAAAGGGTCCACCGAGTCACCATTTCTTACACGGAAGGTTACGTCCTCTCCGTTCTCTACGTCCAAGTTAGGGACGTAGTCCTTCTAGGGGACCTCTTCCTTTACCGTTGGGACCAAGTTACGTATTATACATCAACCAGGAATTATGTATATTTCATAAATGACTGATATTAAAGTCGTAAGTGACTTAATTTTCTGACTTACCGATATTCTTCCTAACTAACACATCATGGAGATCCCGATGTGACTAATCGATCGACTTGAGTGAATCGTCATCCCTATAAGTATTCTTTAACTGTAAAAAAAGTTCATACCTTAGATGAATCCTTCAACTTCTTACTTTTGTTGTTTAGTTATGAACTCTTCTCCGTCCTTCGATTTTAAAGAACTACGAGTTTACGTATCTTTGGACTCAGTCCTCTTTTCAATTTTTTGTCTTCACTGGAATCTGTTACAAATTGACTTGGAAGTTTCTCTTGAATGTACTTGAAAAGGTATCGGAGGGTGTCCCAATAACCGTCTCCTGTTTTTAGGTTCGGAGGAGAGTTAGGACACGGCACAGGAGACAAGAGTGACGACACTGTTGGGGTAAAGGTCACGAATATGTTGATCGTCTCTTACGTCTATTACACAAAGAGAAGGAAAAACCGAGAGTACTTATTAAAAGTCGTCGAGGGGGTTAACGAAAGATAACGGGACGACTCAAGTAGAAACGTTTCCTGTAGAACAGTGTATCGTCTCTCTTAGTGGGTCATGGAAAGGTTATAGGGAAGTCAGTCAGTCGGTTGTTCAATAAGTAAATCGTCAACGGTCACACTGGTTGTGTCCCAATTATACTACCTCAACCGACGAAAATTCGAGTTACGTAGTTAATTTATCGTGAAACGTACTAAAACTGAACCGTATGGGGCTTCCTGTTATAAAAAGTTCCGGTGACACTTGAGTCATTACCCTTCGAGTGGGGTATTAATTAAATTGTACTTTAGGACATAAAACCGGACTAAGAGTCACATCCGAAATTCCGATAGTCTATGTGTCGAAGGTCCTGTTTTAAGACAGGAGTCTACAAGTTTCTGGTACAGGTAGGCGAGAAACACAGAATACTAACTTTGACTCATGGGTCTTACGTTGTCTTACTCTCTCTATGAGAAGAGTTATACTTCAAAACTTACAAAAATAATGTGACTCTTAAACCCTGGTCCTCTTGCCACCCTCACTCTTACTGCGAAACCTCAAACATTGTCAAAAACGAGTACGAAATCTTAGGTTTATGGGATCGAAGACACTGAATCCAAAATTAACTTTATATTTGTCTACCTAATTTGGAAACCTGTCCCCCAATAGAACATTAAGTCTGGTGATTCAGTGTACCAAACCCGTGATCCGGACTCCTCAACGATAGTGTCCCCTCGTCAAACCAACCCTCCTCTCTCCTATATCCCTGTATTGGTAATCTCC
Source organism: Capra ibex (assembly GCA_006410555.1). Classification (NCBI taxonomy): domain Eukaryota; kingdom Metazoa; phylum Chordata; class Mammalia; order Artiodactyla; family Bovidae; genus Capra; species Capra ibex. Next base: position 65,311,069 of record SJYO01026388.1, on the reverse strand, counting down.
CGACTTGTATATATACAATTTTTCTTAACACAAACGGATATATAGTCTAAACGAACCCGAAGAATAGAGGAACCTTCTTTTCAATACTAGTTGGATCTTTCGTATAATTTTTCGTCTCTACAATGAAACGGTTGTTTTACGGTAGATCAGTTTCGATACCAAAAAGGTCATGAGTACATACCTACACTCTCAACCTGATGTTTCTTTTGATGATAAGTCAAGTCAACGAGTCAGTACAGACTAAGAAAAACTGGGGTACTTGGCGTCGTACGATCCGAAGAGACAGGCAGTGGTTGAGGGTCTCAAATGGGTTTCAGTACAGGTAACTCAGTCACTATGGTAAGTTGGTAGAGTAGGAGACAGCAAGGGAAGAGGAGGACGGGGGTTAGAAAGGGTCGTAGTCCCAGAAATGATTATTCAGTCGAGAAGCGTAGTCTACCACTTTCATAACCTCAAAGTCAAAGTTGTAATCAGGAAGGTTACTTGTGGGTCCTGACTAGGGAAAATCCTACCTGACTAACCTAGAGGAACGTCAGGTTCCTGAGATTTCTCAGAAGAGGTTGGGGTGTCAAGTTTTCGTAGTTAAGAAGTCCCCGAGTCGAAAGAAATATCAGGTTGAGAGTGTAGGTATGTACTGATGACCTTTTTGGTATCGGAACTGATCTACCTGGAAACAACCGTTTCATTACAGAGGTGAAAAATTATACGACAGATCCACCCAGTATTGAAAGGAAGGTACCTCATTCGTAGAACATTAAAGTACTGACGTCAGTGGTAGACGTCACTAAAACCTCGGGTTTTTGTATTTCAGTCGGTGACAGAGGGGTAGATAAACGGTACTTCACTACCCTGGTCTACGGTATTAGAATCAAAAGACTTACAACTCGAAATTCGGTTGAAAAAGTGAGAGGAGAAAGTGAAAGTAGTTCTACGAAAAATCAAGGAGAAGTGAAAGACGGTATTCCCACCACAGTAGACGTATAGACTCCAATAACTATAAAGAGGGTCTTTAGAACTAAGGTCGAACACGAAGAAGGTCGGTTCGCGGTTTCTTAACTACGAAAACAGGTACCTCAGTGTTTCTCAACCTGTGCTGACTCACTGACTTGACTTGATTTGACCCGAAGAATATAAAATTATATGATTTGGGATTTTAAAAACACCGAGTCCTGGAAGACGTACAGTCAATAATAAAGTCCGGTTCTATCTCGAAGCGTGTAATAATGTTCTGACTTAAGGTATGACGTATTGATACACTTAATCAGTATCGAGTAGACTATTATCTTCAAATAGTTCCAGTCCGAGAACCCATTATGAACTTACCTTTGACGGACTCTTATACGAAACGTAAAACCAACTTTTGTACTCAAACCTCAGTCCACTGTGCTTAAACCTAGACCTAAGACGGTGACCTCAATACACTGAAACCCGTTCAATAAATTGGAAGGACATGGAATCGAGGTAGTAGACACTTTCGACACTATCATCATGTCAACAGAGAACTATAGACGTACCCTAGTCAAGGTTCCGAGAGACACCTATGGGTCTAACCGTTTATGGGTTTAGGGAATACACTTTATCGTTGTGACAGTCGGGAGGTAGAGGTTACCAAGACGTTTATGCCTCCCGACGAAGGAACTATCGAGTCAACCATTTCTTAGACGGACGATACGTCCTCTGGGACCAAGCTAAGGACCCAGGTCTTCTAGGGGACCTCTTCCCTATCCGATGGGTGAGGTCATAAGACCGGACCTCTTAGGGTACCTGATGTCAGGTACCCCAGCGGTTCTCAGCCTGTATTGACGTACGGAAAGTGAAAGTGAAGGTTCATACAGATTGAAGTTCAACAACATTTCTAATTTACCTAATTCTATTATATTTACAAACCATGTAGTGTTTTTCGAAATATTTATAATCAATAATAACAAATATTCTGGGTGGATTTAAAAACCTATACAAAAATAAATAATTTTTGTAAAAAAATTTGAATCTGATGAATATTTATTGTAACTTGAGTTCCATAGATACAACTTAACTAAGTCACGTATCTTTCCATTATTTAATACATAAGGACTCGTAAATACTAAATTAACCAGTCTTAATATGTATTAACATTAACGTACTGGGACATGTAACCTCAGAGATACACTAAGGTTCAAAACAGTTGAAGATAACCTTATAGTGTGGTCCCCTTACTTTTACAAGATACTGTTTCTACATCCCTTTTCATTCTTGACATTTTTACTGAACTTTATAGTTATTTCGTTGGTATTCCATATTCACTTAGGTACTTCAGGTCCATTTCAAACGTAAATTGTTCCGTTACAATTTTCCTAGTCTATAGAGGATTTTAAGGGTCCTTTTAGACACTACTGATACTAAAGTCACACCTTAGTCTTTTTTTCTTTTACACTTTGTTATTCAAGTACTTGAGAATTATTCGTTACACTTACTTTTTAAACGACTTATTCTTTTGAGATCTGTAAAATCCTTTACAGTGTTCAGATTAAATTATATTAGTCGAATGATTTAACCTTTCATATTTATATTAAATTTTAAGACAGAAATCAGACGTATTCTTCTGAGTTAGAAAACCGAAAATTATTCGGACTGCATCACTGAAAAAGGTCGAAGTTAACTTTGTATTTACTTTTACTTTTATATTAAAGTAAATGTATATTTAATTTAATATCGGTCAATATCTCACTAACAGTGAACTTTAACCCCTTTTATTCTGTAAAGTTTCCAAAACCGTTTCTCTTAAAACTTCTCCTCGATGAACCTTAATTCCCAGATCACTGGTAACGTGTAAACGTCGGAGTCAGATTACGGATGCACCGACTCCGTCCAAAAAACTAGTCCCTGGAATACTAAGACATCCACTAATTCGGGAAGTCAAGAATATGTCTATAAAAGTTGTTGTCACAAATGTTTCCTGGGGAGGTGTTGTGTACTCCCAGTACGAGTTCAAGACTCTGGGAACCTCCTTAGTTGATCCGAAGGACCACAATACATTCTCGACGGTCCTTTATATCTCCTTGACCCCCATCAAGAAGTTATGAACGTCAAGTGGGAAGTTTCAGGGTCAAAGTACGATTTGTGGACTCCCCGTCTCCCCGACCCCGAGTCATTGGTTCATGAGTGGTCCCTCAATTCCAACTCTAGTTACACATACTTTTGTATGTGTAGTGAATCTTCCCGAGTCTCTCACAAACGGACAAAAGCACCGACCAGGAAGTAAGAGACGGAGTGTGGTCTGAATACGGCGGAAATAAAAGGTGATCTTAATCGAACTTACGAAATAGATTCTCCATGGACTAAACGAAGTTAGGTCAAGAACATATCTTGTGTCGTTATCATTTTAAAGTGACCTGAAAACTCATTCTTTAAACTGGATGAAAATCCACGGCTCTCTCTTCCTATTTGTGAATTACTTAGGGTACATAAGAAAACACACTCAACACAATAAACCTTACCTTACTTTTTTTTGAACTTCGTTGGATAATAACGAATGTCGACCCATTTACATCGTGTAATTAACAAGTCAAAATAGTTCGAAAAATCTTTTATACCCATCAAAAGGTCTTGAAGGAGACCTTTAAAATTCACGTAAGTGTCAAATTAAAGAAAAGGGTTCTGAGTACCTTTACTATTGTATGTAAACGAACACTATGAAACATGAAGACACTCGTACATATATTCCTTCACTAATTTCGTTAGTAAAAGGAACATACGTACGTTTACAACTTCTAGTATGTCGGCCCCGTCCTTGTTACACCCTGTTCATCTTTCGAGTCTTTCTTAATTTTAAACGTATCCACAAGAATCACTTTCCGAAACCCTCTGTCAATAGACTTGGGTCACGTAAAAAATCTCAAATAATACTTATTCTTACAATCCCTTCAAAATAAATGAAGACAAGAGATCTCGTCACGATGTTACCTGGTCTGATCGGTCGTTTAGAAAATTATTAATATTTTATAGATTTTATGAAACGTAAAAGTCACTTTATATAGTTTTATACACATGATAAAATTAGTTATGTTTCCTTTCCAATTAACTTAAAAATATAAAGAATTAAATATTTGAATGGAACGAATATGTTAAACGAAAACTTCGACAGAAAAAAAGGGAGAATTAAAGATTCGTTAAAAGGAAAGAAAGATGTTGAGAGGACCAAATACTTCGACTCAAACTTTGTGTACTGGGCTCAACTGTCAAGATAAATCACATTAGGACACTCCACCTCGGTATTCCAGTCCATACAATTCCCTGGTACCTTATTTCCTATTAATCCTTCTTAACGAATCGTTGACTCTTACTTTCACTTACTGTAAAATATATCAAATGTCAGATTTCCCTTTAATACTGTTAAGGTTTCAGAGGTACCCTCCAAAAATAAACACATAAATACCACAAATATTATTTCAATAGGACCTACTCCTTTTTCTTCTCTCACTTTTATCGGTTCTTTAATTTTTTTTTTACGATATTAAACGTGACAGGACACGATGTGTACAACATTTTGAACTTATGACGTATGACACCGTAACCGAATTCTTGTCTGTCTTGTTACCTTACCTTATCTTCTGAACCTTCGTCTGAGTCTACAAACATTTTATAACATTTACTATTTGTACTCGAAGATTTGTTACTCTTTTACCGTCTAGTAATTATGTACCATGACCCTTTTCTTACAAAGGATTTGGACTACAGTATTTGGTTTTATTTCTGGTTTACCTTTTTAATACACTTTTCTCACTTTTGTGGTCACTTACTCTTCTTATTATCGAGCTGTAAAAACCACTCTTGTAAGAAAGTTTCTTATTTAAGGAAAGAAGGAGGAGGGAGTGGGGTTAGGGTGAATGTTTATTAGAGAGGGGGTTTGAAGGTATTTTATTATGAATGGTATACACTTTTACTACTTAATCATTTTTATAATCACTGTGTACTGTTTCACAATTATCGGAATTATACGTTTCTCTGAAACATTTAAATACTCTTTTACTTACATTAAAAGGTACTTCCGTCTTTGGTTGTGTGGTAGAGGGGGGTGGAGGTTGGTGTTTTAAGAGAAGGGAGCTGGGTCGGTTGACAAACCGTGTATCAACTATACGTTATTTTTACACAATTTACTTGTTTACTTAATGACTTTTCCATTTATAGGGTTATCTTTATCCATCCATTTCTCAAACTCCTCTGATAATCTTTTCTTCATATTACTAAGTATTTATATACTATTCTTAGAGATTGAAAAGATCGTTAGTTTCTTTACGTTTACTCTTACGATACTGTAACAGAAAACCCAAACAGTTTCAACTGTGTCAATTATCACAAACTTCTCTTATTACTTGGTCTACCACCTTGACATTTAACGATATTCGACCTCTAAATAAAAATACATAGCTTTTGAAGTTTTGTAGAGATAGAAAACTAATTCTTTACATAAAACTACATTATAGTATTTATCAGTTCTAAATATTTGTTTCAATGTATAACAAAACAATAAAATAATGTTAACCTGGAACAGATATACAGGTATTCCATCCTACTAAATTTAATTAGCGTTACGTACATATTGTACTTTATTATACGTCGGTAATTTATACATATATAGACACGATGAAAGAGTTAAGCAGGGATACCATCTTCGGTTGTGTTATAATATTTCGTTAATAGGAGCTTAATTTTGAATATTTTTACACAAAATCTCTAATAATCACTGTACTCCTTTATTAATCCTGTCTATTACACGTTTCTCGTTCGATTTTGTTAAGATTAAGTACTCACAACAAAAATATCCACAAATACAAGCAACAACAACAAGTCAGCGAGTCAGTGCAGACTGAGAAACGATGGCGGTACCTGACGTCGTACGGTCCGAAGTGACAGGAAGTGGTAGAGGACCTCGAACGAGTTTGAATACAAGTGACTCAGTCACCACGTATCAAGCAAGTTAAGACACGTAGACTCTAAGTTTTCTCATCCTTCGTTGTACACATCATCTGGTTACCAGTGACTGTTTCCGGGACCGAGAATCCGAAACGTCTTTTCTTAAGGGTGTTTTCTACCTTTCATCACTTTGTGTTTCACAAATAATCCTCCTTTCTTTCTCATGTCATGCACATCTATCTGTGTACACACCCGAGTCTCTCTCTCAGCGACTCAGTGTGGGGACACCGTAAAACTTAATGAAAATACCCCGTAAAGAAGGTCCAAAGGAAACCGGTTAGTAAAACTAAACGGACTGAGACTCAGGTGTAAACCACATAGAGTCTCAGGAGGATACACACACACGTGTAGAGAATCGGTTCTACTTAAGATCACTTTTCCAAATACCCATCAAGTATAGTAAACGATACTCTACTGCGGAGGAGGGAAAAACTGGGGATTTCACGGAAAGACGTATACACATCAATCCCTCTAGAGGACTGAAGCTCTTACTCCTTTTACTTCAGAAAATAGAGAATAGACACATCCCGAATCGGAGGAGGTAGTAGGACGAAAAAACCTCAAAAACGATAATGTCTCAAAGACCGGTGTCCCCTCTTTGGTAAGTCGGACCTCTGTAGATAGAGGACGGAGTCTTCCTTAGAGGAGATCTCTAAAGTCTCACTTGTACCGGGACACTGTGGAACTAAAACCTGAGGACCGAAGATGTTACACTCTCTTTATTTACAGACCACAAAGTTCAGGGGGTCCAACACCAGTAAACAAAACCGTAGAGTCCTTTGATTGAGTGGGACCAGTCTACTGTTCCAGTCTCTTCCAGGTTCCTTCCTCCCCCGTGAGGACCCGGGAAATCACCACTGTCGGGAGTAGTGACGTCAACTGTTTGCCCTGACGAGACAGGTCCTGAGGTCGAGACGAAAGGAGAGAATTGTAGGTACCGGGAAACAAACGTGACAGAAGCATTTCGCACTCAGTATTTAGTTCGGTACGGAAATCCCTAGAGTACCTTTTCCACGTATGTAGAAAAACTTACGAACAAAGAACGTATTTAAACCTACTATAAGTAATCTCTGTAAATGTTCTGTAGTCCGTGTCTCTAATGGGAGTACCATAAAATCGGTTTCCTCATGGTCAAAAGGAAAATTAAACCATTTCACAAAGAGGCACCGGAAGTCCTTCTCCTTTTCCCTATAAACAGAAACTCCCTATAAACAGAAATAGTTTGACCCGATACTTCACGTTTTAAACTCCAGGTGCCCGAAGAAGACTTCAAGAGACTGTTCTACACGACCAATCGTCCTCTTTTTCCAGGTTCGGGGGAGACTTACAATCTTCTATTTACAGGCACGTCAAAATTTATTAAGTCTCTCTTATTACTGACATCCTTAAGGGTGAAACGACGCCAATCAGGAGGGTAGGGAGACCCCATTTACGGGTTTGGTCCGGACTACATAATAAAACCGAACTTATTAAGTTCGTTATACTCTAAAGTCTTTTAAGACTATAGGTATCCATCCCAAGTAGTGGAAAAAAATTTTCTTCAGAATCGTCACTGTTGACAAATATGCTATTGTCCCTTTTTATACTTGAACATTGATCCGTCACCATCTGTGATTGGGGTTTACCTAGGACGACGAACATCAAATAAATACCGACACGATCGTAGAATTCGTCTCGTGTCTCTTCGTCGATAACGACTAAATCAATAATCCGTATTCGTGTTTCCCAATCCTCGAAGACCCCGTAATAAGTAACTGTTATTAGTCATCGGACGATACTTGTTACGACGTACGACACGTTTATATCGTTCTGATGGAAGTATTTATTACGGTCTTTGTGATCGAACACGGTTCCGTCTATCCTATATAACTACCGTTCAATTACACAATCCGGGGACCCAAACGAATTAACACGTCCGACTGAATGGGATCCGTTCACTTCTCTTAACGAAATCGAGCTACGACCAAGACCTCAGGCAGTAGGACGAGGAGGGTCCGAAGAAGAGTATTACTACGTTAAACGAACTGAGAGTCACTTAAGACAGAAGAATGTTATATGTCACCACGACAGGAAGATTAAAACCACTACTTTTACCTTGCACAAAAGAAAAGAGCATTAATAGAAGATAGTCGTTGTCTTTACCTACAAATCAGACGGGTCTCTACAGTAACAGACGACAGACGAGTAACAATCCGAGAAATATACGTGTTCTGCATCGTCAACTTTGGGAAACGAGTTCAATATACTTCACTCATAATGAGTGTAAGAGTCCGGTGTCGTGTCTCCACCCTTTTACTCTCTGTTCTAATAAATACCCCTTAAGGAGAGGTCTTACGTTGATGTATCGTGTACAAACTTTCTATTCTCCAAAGACATCCTCATGGGTTCTGTTCCCACAAAACACATGTCTTAGTGTGGTTTACCGTTCCACCGTTCGTCTTGTTACTGGGGAGTTTCTACAAGTACAGGATTAGGAGTCTTGGACACTTACAAAGTACCATGTACCGTCTCCCTGAAACGGCTACACTAATTTAAGTCCTAAAAATCTACTCTTCTGATAAGACCTTTATAGGTTCATCTGGGTTATCTTAGGGTCCCAAAGGACCATTTACTATTGTCCTCCGTCCTCTTAATCACAGTCTCACTGAATCGTACTACTTCTGAGTGACCGGTAACGACCGAAACTTCGACCTTTCCCCGACACTCGGTTCCTTACATCCGTCGGAGATCTTCGACCTTCTCCGTTCTATTATCTAATAAGGGATCTTAGATTCCTACTTACGTCGGGACAGTTATAGAACTTAAGTCGGGGTACTCTGAGCACAATCTGAAGACTGGAGGTCTCGTTATATTTTATTATTGATACCACGAAATGGGGTGGTGTGAATACCTTTAAACAATATCGTCACGATCCTTTCTTCATGTCTTGTGTATTGTTTATTAAGTATGTCTGTGAAAATATTCCACTAGGTCAAGGGAGTGAGTCAATGTACTTCTTGTATGACTCGGAGTAATTCACGAGTGACATTATATAATAGTATACGATTTACTGTGTGGGTGTTCGTGATGTTGTCAAGACTCCGGATGGTATTCTCTGATTTTTCACCCGTCACCGGGTTAAGGACCTTTAGGGACAAGTCAAGTCAAGTCAGCGAGTCAGCACAGGCTGAGAAACTCTGGGGTACTTAGCGTCGTGCGGTCCGGAGGGACAGGTAGTGGTAGAGGGCCTCAAGTGAGTCTGAGTGCAGGTAGCTCAGGCACTACGGTAGGTCGGTAGAGTAGGAGACAGTAGGGGAAGAGGACGGGGGTTACGGAGAGTCGTAGTCTCAGAAAAGGTTACTCAGTTGAGAAGCGTACTCCACCGGTTTCATGACCTCGAAGTCGAAATCGTAGTAAGGGAGGTTTCTTTAGGGTCCCGACTAGAGGAAGTCTTACCTGACCAACCTAGAGGAACGTCAGGTTCCCTGAGAGTTCTCAGGAGAGGTTGTGGTGTCAAGTTTGTGTAGTTAAGAAGCCGTAAGTCGCAAGGAGTGTCAGGTTGAGAGTGTAGGCATGTACTGATGACCTTTTTGGTATCAGAACTGATCTACCTGGAATCAGCCGTTTCATTACAGAGACGAAAACTTATACGATATATCCAACAGTATTGAAAAGAAGGTTCCTCATTTGCAGATAATTAAAGTACCGACGTTAGTGGTAGACGTCACTAAACCCTCGGGGTTTTTTATTTCAGACTGTGACAAAGGTGACAAAGGGGTAGATAAACGGTACTTCACTACCCTGGTCTACGGTACTAGAAGTAAAAGACTTACAACTCGAACTTCCGTTTAAAAAGTGAGAGGTGAAAGTGAAAGTAGTTCTCCGAAAACTCAAGGAGAAGTGAAAGACGGTATTCCCACCATAGTAGACTTATAGACTCCAATGACTATAAAGAGGGTCGTTAGAACTAAGGTCGAACACAAAGAAGGTCAGGTCGCAAAGAGTACTACATGAGACGTATCTTCAATTTATTCGTCCCACTGTTATATGTCGGAACTGCATGAGGAAAAGGATATACCTTGGTCAGACAACAAGGTACAGGTCAAGATTGACAACGAAGGACTGGACGTATGTCTAAAGAGTTCTCTGTCCAGTCCACCTGACCATAAGGGTAGAGAAAGTCTTGACAGGTGTCAAATAACACTAGGTGTGTCAGTTTCGAAGCCGTATCAGTTATTTCGTCTTTATCTACAAAAAGACCTTGAGAGAACGAAAAAGGTACTAGGTCGCCTACAACCGTTAAACTAGAGACCAAGGAGACGGAAAAGATTTTGGTCGAACTTGTAGACCTTAAAACGCCAAGTGCATAAGGACTTCGGACCGAACCTCTTAAAACTCGTAATGAAATAATCACACACTCTACTCACTTTAACACGCCATCAAACTCGTAAGAAACCGTAACGGAAAGAAACCGTAACCTTACTTTTGACTAGAAAAGGTCAGGACACCGGTGGCGACTCAAAAGGTTTAAACGACCGTATAACTCACGTCGTGAAAGTGTCGTAGTAGAAAGTCCTAAACTTTATCGAGTTGACCTTAAGGTAGTGGAGGTGATCGAAACAAACATCACTACGAAAGATTCCGGGTGAACTGAAGTGTAAGGTCCTACAGACCGAGATCCACTCACTAGTGTGGTAGCACTAATAGACCCACCACTTCTAGAAAAAACATGTCAAAAAGGCACGTAAGAACGGTGAAGAAGAATTATAGAAGACGAAGACAATCCAGGTATGGTAAAGACAGGAAATAGCTCGGGTAGAAACGTACTTTACAAGGGAACAATAGAGATTAAAAGAACTTCTCTAGAGATCAGAAAGGGTAAGACAACAAAAGAAGATAAAGAAACGTAACTAGCGACTTCTTCCGAAAGAACAGAGAAGAACGATAAGAAACCTTGAGACGTAAGTCTACGAATATATAAAGGAAAAGAGGAAACAAAAAGTGAAGAGAAGAAAAGTGTCGATAAACATTCCGGAGGGGTCTGTCGGTAAAACGAAAAAACGTAAAGAAAAGGTACCCCTACCAGAACTAGGGACAGAGGACATGTTACAGTGCTTGGAGTAAGGTATCAAGTAGTCCGTGAGATAGATAGTCTAGATCCGGGAATTTAGATAAAGAGTGAAGGTGACATATTAGTATTCCCTAAACTAAATCCAGTATGGATTTACCAGATCGTCAAAAGGGATGAAAGGAGTTAAATGCAGACTTAAACCGTTATTCCTCAAGTACTAGACTCGGTGTCAGTCGAGGACCAGAACAAAAACAACTGACATATCTCGAAAGGTAGAAACCGACGTTTCTTATATTAGTTAGACTAAAGCCACAACCGGTAGACCACTACAGGTACTCATCTCAGCAGAGAACACAACAACCTTCTACCACAAACGATACTGGTCACGTAAAAGAACCGTTTTGAGATAATCAGAAACGGGACAAAGTAAGACCTAAGGTTCCGGTTTAAACGGACAATGAGGTCCACAAAGAACTGAAGGATGAAAACGTAAGGTCAGGGGATATTACTTTTCCTGTAGAAAAAACCCACAATCAAGATTTTCTAGAACATCCAGAAGTATCTGGGTAAGTTGAAGTCGAAGAATTCGTAATGACTAACCCCGTATCTGAACTTATTGACACTATAACTTACCAAACGGAACCTTTGCTTGTCTCTAGTAAGACAGCAAAAACTCTAACGTAGGTTCATGACGTAAAGCCTGAGAAAACAACTGGTACTACCGATGAGGTAAAGAAGACTCCCTAAGGACGGACGTCATCATCTATATTACCAGTAGACTCAATTTAAGAAGGTAACATCAGGTAAACTCGAGCGACTAAGGATCTTACAGCTGTAAGTGAGAACGGTAGAGAACAAACTGGTGAAGGTTATACGGAACTAAGTACCTGGACTGTAAGGTCCAAGGATACGTTATAACGACAAATGTCGTAACCTGGAACGAAGATAGTGGTCAGTGTAGGTGTCAACCCATGACAAAAACGAAACCGAGGTAGGGAAGTAAGAAAGACCTCAATTAAGAGGTGACTAGAGGTCATCGCACAACCCGTGGATAACTGGACCCCTCAAGGAGTAAGTCGTAGGATAGTAAAACGGAAAAGTATGACAAGTACTTTTCTTATGATTTCACCACACGGTAAGGGAAGAGGTCACCTGGTGTAAGACAGTCTGGAGAGGTGGTACTGGGTGGGCAGAACACAACGGGGTGCCCGTACCCAATCAAAGTAACTCAATCTGTTCCGACACCAGGATCACACTAATCTAACTGATCAAAAGACACATGGAATGGGGTTTATCAACCTCATCAGCAGGGGGAATGATCGGGTACTTTAATGGGTGGAGTATTTTTGATTGGTACGGATGTAAGGTCCCGACGGAATAGAAGACTCTACCTGACTCAAGTCAGATACCTTACGTACAGAAAGGTATTTTTTTTTTTTTCTCGTATAAATCATAACACAAAACCGTAACCGTCACGTAGTCATTTACTATATACTGGTAATTAAATAAGAGTTTTATGAACGAATCACAGACGAGAGACGGTCCGTGACAAGGTCTCTTATGTATCCCATTATTCTACCCCTTCTAAGTACAAGAGGGTATCAAATACGAAAACATGTTTTCTTTCGTCTATTTCTTGTTCACTTACTTATTCTAGTGACGTTCAACATAATTCACGATGTCCTTTTTAATTTCGTCCCATCCATTATTTCTAATTGACCCCTTTTACAGGGAATCCAGTCGACCTGTTCCTTTCGGAGTCGACCTGTTTCTTTCTGTGATACTTTTCTTCCACTGTAAACCCGAATCCGGACTTCCTATTCTTCAGAACCGTCAGAACTATTCGGACTTACACCTCGTATCTTACAAATTTCTTTCACTGCCCGTTTTTAGAGTACTACCTGTATTCGAATCGTTCATACTCTTTACCTCGATCCATATACTTATCTACTACCACACTTACCCCACTTTGTCTAGTGAGTCCCGAAGTCCGGTACCATTTCTTAAACTTAAAATAAGATTCTCTTTACCTTCTGGTTACCTTCGTAAAGTCGTACTTCACCGTACTTGATTACCTACAATGTCAAATAACCTACTGAAACTTTATTACTTCCGTAAAGACATCCTAATAAGTTTAAACCTCGGATTTCACTTAAATCTCTAATATATCGAGCTAAAAGAGTAGAATTACCTTTGACGAGAGAAGTAACTAATCAAGGGAACGGACCCTGTGTTCGGACAGAGAAGAAAGGTCAAACATACGAAAAATGACCCTAGAGGGTGTGGACATGTGTTCCAATGGTCAAAATAGGAGTCATTAAAAACATTAGTAAATTTTTTTAAAAATTCAAAAACAACTCTATGTTAACTGTATACTGTAACACGTTCAAATTCTACATGTTACACAATTACACTAATGTATATATAACGTTATACTTATGGGGGCATCACAATCGATTGTTTGTGGAGATAGTATAGTGTATTAATAAAAAATACACAATTGACAAATAAATTTTAGTATGTTCGAATAAAAGTCTAAGTCTATTAAAAATTAATACGTTTCCTTCTCCTTCCCTGACTGTCTTCTATGGTTTCTTACGTATTAAGGGTTTAGTGAAGAAAGAAGTCATGACTCGGAGACGAAAGAAGGAGGAACAGTGACTTGAGTGAGTCCTTGGGTCCTAGATAACTTATCTGTTATTTTTATAAGAATATTGATCACCCGGACCGAGAACCTTTAACTTTTCTTTTTCAGGAACTCTTTGTCTCGGAGGTGAACACGAGAAGTGGTACTGGAATTTAAGTACTTACCGAATAAGATCTAGTAAGTATAACAAAATACTTCGTTCAATAAAGATCATTGTTGGACGTATTGTAAAACCAAAAAAGAAAAATAAACAGTCTCTCTCTTTTTCAATCGTGACTTTTAACCCACCAACCGTCAACGATCCGTGGTTCCTCTGTAAGTCCTTCACCGTTGCTTTGTGTATGTGTGTGTTTTGGTAAATTTTTATTTGTCGGTAAAATTAGAAATTGGTGTTAAGGTTACTTCGGCTAATTCAATAGACTAATGATCATAAGAGGTTTGTCTCTAAACTGTTCTCTTCACCCTATTATAAAAACTTGAACGTCACGACATAGTCAACGCGAATGAATTATCTCAATAAAAAGAAGAGTTACAAACAGTCCAAGTAATTTTAAATGAAAATATTAAAAGTCCGAATCATCAACCCTTCCACCTACTAACAAACGTTTCGTTTCATTTTAGACACGGTAAATTTAAAGTGAGTACAACCGAGTTTATAAAGGGATTCCTCTGGGAACATTAGACCCATCTTTACCTCATCATTAAATAAGTAAAGTACTAGGGGCGACTAAAAAAAGATGGTAGTACATATCGAAATACTATTCTCGAAGTTGGAAGACTGGACGACTACATCGACTAAGACTCGGACTCTACAGAGTCAAAGGAGGTTTAGTAAGGGAAACGTGAGTACCGAGGGGATTTTTTTTATTCTTCTTCGTGGTGTAGAGGGGATACCCGACACCTTGAAATCATTGGAGACAACATTTATCACAGTCGAAACATATGACTTAAAATATGGAGATCAGTATTCGAGTTATTTACTCTATGTGGATTGACATGGCCCTTCTCGTTACTGGACTATTACGCAATGGAACGTCCGAATCATTGTGTCCGACTACCGTCTTTGTCGTAACACGTCACCAACTTGTGTGTCCGAGGTTTCGGTCTGACGAATCCAGACTTTGAACGAGACGGTAACTGCTCATACATCAGAATCCATTCAGTGAATAGAAAGAAAAAGGATAAAAAGAGTAAAAATTCTACCACTTTGATTATCATTGCAGGAGTAATAACAATTCTGCCAATGTTCCTTACTACAAACACTTTAAAACCTTTCACGGACTGTCTTAGTTGAAATATATTCAGTAGACTAATTCATTTTACACGTTTACATATATCCTAACTGGAGAATAGTATAGGATCATAAAAGGGTGAAAAGAAAAGTGGGGAAAAGAATTTGATGTGGATCTTTTTCCTCGAAAAATTTTTTGAAAAATAAAACATAACCCCATATCGGCTAATTGTTTGTCACAGCACTATCGAAGTCCACTTGTCACTTCCCTGAGTCGGTATGTGTATGTACATAGGTAGAGGGGATTTGAGTACAGGGTAGGTCCAACGGTGTATTGTCACTCGTCTTAAGGAACACGATATGTCATCGAGGAACAACCAATAGGCAAAACTAGTATCGTCAACATGTATAGGTAGGATTTGAGGGATTGATAGGGAAAGGCGGGGATGGGGTTGAGGGGTCGTTGGTATTCAAGTAGGAGATACTTAGAGAAAGACAAACGATTCATTCAAGTAGACATAGTAAAGAAAAGTCTAAGGTGTACATTCCCTACAACATGTTATAAAGAATTTCTTCGAAAAATTAACGATGGTTTTCTGTTCGGAATACTTAATTCTTTATTTATGTAGAGATATATATCGTTCAGTTAGGAACGAAAAGGTTCAAGGGAACACATGTCTCAAGTCAACAGTACCGAATCAAGTGTGAGTCAGAGGTTGTTGTTCTAAGTTTACTAGTACCGAATCAATTGTAATCTAGAGGTTGTTGTTCTAAGTTTAAAGTCAATGATATCGCACAATTGGCCTCTTCCGTTACCGTTGGGAGAGGTCATGAGAACGGACCTTTTAGGGTACCTACCTCCTCGGACCACCCGACGTCAGGTACCCCAGCGACTCCCAACCTGTGCTGACTCGCTGAAGTGAAAGTGAAAAGTGAAAGTACGTAACCTCTTCCTTTACCGTTGGGTGAGGTCATAAGAACGGACCTCTTAGGGTCCCTGCCCCCTCGGACCACCCGACGGCAGAGACCCCAGCGTGTCTCAACCTGTGCTGACTACACTGAATCGTCGTCGCCGTCGCACAATTGACTCGTCCACGTAGTCACGTCTAAAGGACGAACGAGAAGTCAGGTGTCAGTGAGTTGTCTACGGGTAGGACTACTCATTGGGTAGTACCATGAAGAAAGTCTTAAACAGTCTCCAGCTAGTGACGTACAGATAATAAGTCGAGTGCACTGTCGTTTCGTACGTCAGCACGACGAAGGAACAGAGGGTCACTATCTGAGTGTACTGTAAAAGGTGTTTGCCTATTACTTGTCTCTATACTTTTACGTTACTTCTCGGTTCACTATCGTATAACTTACTGGTATTTATCCCGACATCTTCTTTCTCGTCCCACACCCCTTACAACTGTGACCAGGTGAACTTCTTTGACATCTATACGTCGGTCTCACTGAATCACTTTTGAATCACTTTCACTAGGATAGTCATATTTCTACTTTCACACTGTTTTTCCTATTTCGACACTGTTTTTTCTATTTCCAGAATCTCTTTCACTGGAGGAGTGCATTTTTCTTGAGAGTCACTATAAGGTGTTATAACTTTCGTGTTTCAGACTTTATAAACTTCGACTAGTTTGGAATCACGATTCTGTTAAGGGGTTTCGTCCTTCTACGAAAGACGGAGATTTTAATAAGCTACTGTTCCTCTTCGTTTGTGACAAGTTTGATGAGAACTATTTTCGTGTTTCTTTAGTAAAATTTAAGAGTTATCAAGTTTATAAAATTTATGTTACATGATTCATTCATAATATAAATAAAAGAAAACAGAAAGGGAACCCGAAGGGAACATCCAGTCAGCTATTTCTTAGACGGACGTTACGTCCTCTGGGTCCAAGCTAAGGACCCAGTCCTTCTAGACCTCTTCCGTTACCGTTGGATGAGGTCATAAGAACGGACCTCTTAAGGTACCTGTCTCCTCGGACCACCCGATATCAGGTACCCCAGTGTTCTCAGTCTTTACTGAATATCTGATTTGGTGGTGGTGACAGAAAGGGATACCCGAAGGGTCCACCGAGTCACTATTTCTTAGACGGACGGTTACGTCCTCTGTGTCCAAGTCAGGAACCCGACCCTTCTAGGGGACCTCCTCCTTTACCGTTGCGTGAGATCCATAAGAAAGGACCTCTTAGGGTACCTGTCTCCTCGGACCACCCGGTGTCAAGCCCCAACGTTTCAGTGTACACTGACTCACTGACTCGTGTGTCACTATAAAGGGATATGCAAATAGTTGATACGACTCTCCCAAAAGTTCAAAACTGCTCGTAAAAATTTTTAGAAAAAATTTTTAATTAAATAGAAAATTACTAATTCTAGTGAAACACATCAGAGTCGAACGTACGAGCAAATGTACCGGGACCTGATGACCCGTTTCATTCCTGATGAGCATGATAAAACATCTGTCTGTCACGATTACGTTATTCTCCCACCCTTTTTAGTAGGCTCGTTTTACTAAAACGATCGACTCCTTCTCGGAAATTTTGTTTTCAAAATAAGTTTGTAACGTTTAATAAGATAGGAACCCTATAAAGAACTAGGTCGTAAATTAGTGGTAACTTATGACAGTGTTTTAACATAAATAACGTAATGAGTCTTGACTCCTAAGAGATTTATGTAGTTTTATGGACTTCAGACGTAAGAGTAAAGGACCGGGATATAAAAAGTACCCTTTCCTTAACTTCTTCGGAAAAGAAAAAGGAATTCGTCAAGTTCTCTCGCACAGTAACCTGTATTTAATATACGAGTTATATCTTGAACTTAACATATTCTAGAGTGTCATTTCCCGTGACTTACAGTTACAAGTAGACTTTATTGTCCCTCGTAATATCAGTAAACTAGGCTGAACTCTTACTTGTGTTTTAAATTTCAAAACATTCATCCGTAGTTATAATAAAACTATAAATATCTGAGGAATTACAAAAATCCAACCTTTATCAGACTTGATAATCAAACCAATATAGAAAGGGTAGGTAAAACTTGTAAATTTATGTTGCTTGAACATTAATCCTCAAAACTGTGTAAAATTTCTAACGAATATCCAGTAGTAAGAATTCTTATTAGGAAGAATTAAGTTCTAATACATTATAATTGAGAAGGAAAAAGTGTGACTCGGGGTCAATTTCCCTCTGAATATCCAAATAACTTACCTCGGAGACGAAGATATAGGAGGTGATTCCCCCTTCTCTGTCCTAATTTCAGTATTAATAGTGAGAAGTTCGACATTTACCAGTTTCATTTTAGAGATTCCTAGTCCTTCACAGTTATCTCAGACCTCGAAGTACCAAGACCAATGACTCAGAGTAACAGAATGTAACAAAAAAAGAACTAAGAAAGAGAACCCTTCCAAAAGTTATAATCAATGTGGGTGTGAAACCGAAGTACGATGAACCCAAAAATTCAGTCAATTTTAACGGTCCTTTGTGAATACTAACGTTTATCGAGTGTTTATATTGTCCAGGTAAAGATTAGTGTTCTTCTCTTTACGTTATGTTTCAATCGTAGTACATTATCTGTTTCGTGTTTACTATCTGTGGTACAAATCAACCACCATCTCACCTTTTTCAGAAGGAATTAACAAACGAATACTCTGACATTTAATCACAAATGGACGTTAATCCTTATCTTTCACTGTATTTGTAGTTAAATCGTTATAGGTAGTTTTCAGTTTTACCCCTGAGAAATCGGTGATTAAGGTGAACAATATGAATAGATTGTAGAACTTATAAATACTTTAATGTATTCATGTTCTTGGGAGTGACGTCTTAGTACATATTATAATTTGATAACTTCTCTGGTACATTGTCCTATGTTTTTCGTTTAAAGATGGTTATACTGTTATTTTATTTTAAATTTATGGTTCGGTCAAAATTTCATCTAGAGGAATACGTCTGAAATGTTTCTTCTACAATGTCTTTACCAAAACACTGATACTTGAGTGGTCGGTGCCTGTTCCTAGTGTTCCTTCCCAGTCTCTAACCTCTCTACAAGATGTTCCAGTAATAAAGATTCTCCATCCCCTCTATATTATCCAGAGGATCAACCCACGAGACCTCTCCTGGTGAGTCTTTATGCAAGGAACTTCAACTTACAACTACCTCGAATCACGGACCAGTACAGGTTCTTTCGAGTTCACCGGACACTATCATAAACGAACAGACGTAACCATAGTCTCTTGTGAGACAAACTCGTTCGTTCTGTACCCATAAAGGAAACCAGCCTATACCGGGTGGCCTATCGTCCATCTCACTGGAGTATTCATTTCACCGTCCCCTTAATTTCAACATCTATCTTGATTTAAGCCACTGGTTGACTGGAACTCCATCCCTCTAATAGAACCTAATAAGAACCGGGTTACATCATCTTTCAAATCTAGGACCCTTCACGACTTTTTATTACTTAGAGACAGGTTACCCTCTCTGTCAAACAAAAAATAAATAAATAATATAAAAATTTAAAAGCCAACGTGACCCAGAAACAACACGTCGGAAAGAGATCAACGTCTTCCACCCCCGATGAGAAGTAATGCCACGTACCAGAAGAGTATCGTCACCGCAGACAACATCTCGTGCCCGAGATCTCAGACCTAAGTCATAGACCCCACGTGCCCGAAATAGTAAGGGACCGTGCACCTTAGAAGGACCTGGTCCCTAGTTTGGGTACAGGGGATGTAATCGTCCTCCTAAGAATAGTTGAAGTGGTGGTCTCTTCAAGTCTCCCTCTCAAACCTCACACGGACCCACACACGATAAGTCGAACAGTAGGGGAAGTCAGTGTCCCTAAACACAATCTTGGAGTCTTTCTCCTCCTTCAGTGTCGTGTGAGTGTCGACCAACACTCACTTTCCGTAAAGAGGGGAAGTCGTTTCATTGAAAAAAACACAGTTCCTCTATTCTGTTCCTTCGTCGTTCACTGTGATCTCGTCAGTCAAAGTCCTCGGTCTCTTTCGTACCAATGGACCTGTCCCGTCGTCTTCCGAAACCCCACAGTACGTCTCTGACACTGTAGTATTGTCCCCGTTGACTCCTTCCTGTCCCCTCGTCCTTACTGGGACTGTTTCGTAGTGGCAACGGGTGAGTGGTAGTGCCTTAAGTAGGTAAGTGTGTAAGTCTTCGAGTACGTTTTAGGTATCCCGGAAGAAATTACTCAAACCCCCTTAAACCTGGACGACCTTCTGTCCCATACCGAAAGACTTTACGACGACCTCCCCTGACTCAATCTTTTTATTACAAAACCAAAAAAAATTTGTTGTTAAAACTCGTAAGAAATCGAGAGTAAATCACACTAAATCCTTTTATACCCATTTTAATGTAATCCTGGTTAAGTCTGAAATCTTTAGATTAAGGACGAAATGAAGATAGAAGAGATAATTCTCCTTATTAAAAGTGTAATCCTTCTCGTCTCAGTGATACCAATTCTTTTTATAGTTCATTGTTAGATCCACTCCTCTACTAATGTCGTATAAAAAGAGTATTACTTCTTCAACGACTATGCTAACACTTCGGTAATATTTAATAGAAGTTTTTGAATGTCTTTTATCTCCTCTAAGGAGTCTAAAGAAAGAAATAAAAAATTCAAAAGATTTTCCCTTTTCCAGACGACCCCAGTATATACACTAAAGTTACGAATTATGTGAAAGTTTTTCCTAATACTCCTATAAAAACCTAGTGTTTCTTGATTGTACCTAAGTGGTTCTCATACAGTACACTAGACTATGAGAACTTATTTCATATAAACAATATCAGAAATTTTAATAAGTACTACTCTGTTACTTTATACTGAAACTAGTATATAGTCGACGGGAGTTTGACTCATACACGAAAACTTGAAAAAATAGGTATTGAACTTACTACTACTTCTGTAATAAGTTTAAAACTTTCTATATTTGTATTCTAAGATTTTCTACTTGTAGAATCATCGTATTTTATTACTTAATTTTAATTACTCTACGTTACGTTGTTTTTTACTTACATTTACCGGTATAGAAACAAACTTTGTTATTCACGTTTCACGTCTAAACCCCTTGAAATTATATTACGTTTAATTACATTCCAAAATCAACCGGTCACTTTTAACTCACCTACACTTACTACTTTTCCGAATACTTTAAAACAAAACGTATTTATTTTAATCACGGGTCTTGTTCCTTTCATTTTCGAGTGACAAGAGACTTGTCGTATCTGGAATAATATTACAACTTAAGTCAAAATAGCCTAAAATAGTTCTCAACTTGTGTAATCCCATATTAATAACTTCTTACCGGTCTGAGTCTCTTTAATTGGACCTTTTATTTTGTGAACCATTATGTGTTATCGACGTGAACTTATAAACTCTCTACCAGTACTCCTTCTTCGTAATCTAAAAAAAGAGATCTGAAAGTGAACTTTTTGAATATCGTACCACCACTCAACTGACGAAACTGGACTCCACCACTCTCTACGTCGCCCTCCCATTTTTTCCAGGTTTGCACTTCTCCCTCGGTACAATTTCTACCACCTATTCTCTTGTGTCTTCCCGACATTCACCTTCTTGTCCTCGTTCAATTATAATTATAAAAACCTCTTAGAGAAATCGGTGTAACCCTGTCGTCTCCGACTGTTTCTAGAACACTTCTCCCGTCAAGGTTACTCGACGTCAGACCTCTGTTATTAGAGGTTCTGAACACCTAAAATTGCTGTTTACAGGTTGAAACCTCTTTTAACTTCGTGATGAATTAACGGAAAGGTCTTAATAGAACACCAGTGTCAACGAGAATATTAATTGTCTTTCCGTACCAAATATAAAGGAACTCTTTTAAAGTTTTAGGATTAGACATTTATCGAGTGTGTCTTTATGTCACTTACGCTTTTACGTTGTGATTATTTAATATTTGACCTTAAATTAATCGTCTCTTTTGATTCGTGTTTTGTTAAATTTTGTCAGAAGGAACTCTGTCTAAAATCAAAGACTTCGAGATCTTTTATTCGAATGAGTATGTGTCTTTTTAAACCTTAATTCTATAACAATGGTGGTGGTGGTTGTTGTTTTTGTATTTGGGGTTGTGGAGGTGTTCGTGATAATCGTATTAAACAAAAAGGAGAGTTCAGTCAGTCAAGTCAGTGAGTTAACACAGGCTGAGACGCTGGGGTACATGACATCGTGCGGTCCGAAGGGACAGGTAGTGGTTAAGGGTCTTGGACGAGATTGAGTACAGGTAACTCAGTCACTACGGTAGGTTAGTAGAGTAGGAGGCAGTAGGGGAAGAGGACAGAAGTCAGAAAAGGTCGTAGTCCCAGAAAAGGTTACTCAGTCAAGTAACGTAGTTCACCGGTTTCATTTCATCTATTGTTATTTTATTAGGTTCAGTACAGAAACGTTTCTTGTCTAGACAAATAATGGATAACACTCCTTCTGATTTATCTCTGGTTTTCCGACTTAAACAATTCATCCCAGATATGAAGTAAAGAGTCGACCTTAGTGTAGTACACAATCGAACCTGATTGAAGTACCAAAAATAATCGAAATGACCACTATGGATGGTCACTTATGTCTATACACACACTAGAAAGATTCGGAAAGGAAAATGTCTTTCTAACACCCAGTCGGTCATATAAATACGGGATAACTCGATTGTTCACCCCTACTTTACCGTATCATCTTACCTATGACCTAATTGTCTTCCAAGTTAACTCACCTCAGTACCAATTCATACCCATGAGACCTTAGTCAGACTCACACCAGTTTAGAACTAAGACGATAAATGTTTCGATAAACTGAACCGTACATAATGAGTTAGAAAGACACGCTGAGATAAACGGATAGTTTACTCGAGAATTCATGGAGTATAATAACAATTTTACAGTTTTTTCAGTTTTATTCATTTTAGAATATCGACACGGTCTATGTACTATCCATTAGTTTACTCCAATCGATAATGAGAATCAGGACTGACACCAAGTTGAACAAGAGCACGTCTAGTTCTAGTAATTAAAGAAACCCTAAACCAAAGGACCTAAACCTTCGGTGAACTTGTCTCGACCGTTTGCTGGGAAAGTTTAACGAATCAATTATAACAGTAGTAAAGAAAGATTATAAAAGTAAATACTCAATATATAACTGATGAATAATACATAATACATGTACCTTAATACGGAACCTTATTACCTAAAATACCTATAAAAGAACCGGAAGTTCTCAAATGTCTTATATTTCCTCTATTCTGTACTTACACATTCGGGGTACGTCAAAGGTACCCCGTTGAAGACACACGAGGTATGACACGTATTCCAAGTCTCTCTTGTCCTCTCACCTTTTATTTTCTCTTTATAAACCCACCTCTGTTATGTCTCTCACTTTTGCACCTCTACCCTCTCCTGTCTTCTACAAATCCCTACCTCGTCAAATTACACATTCTCGCGGACAACGTTCTCATCTCACGATCAAACGTCATTCAACACGGTGGGGCATCTCGTACGTCTTACGGACGGACTACGTACCCAGTAAGACATTTGTTTTTCTTCGACAACTTCCAAAGTCCTGTCATAGAACCAGGACCAATTCTTCTCTCTCTCTTGTGACCTCTTTCTCGAGTTTAACAACGACAATCAGTAAGTAAGCATAAACTGAAAAAACACTGGGGTACCTGATATCGGGTGGTCCGAGGAGACAGGTGACCTCCCCCAACGGTAAAGGAAGAAGTCCCCTAGAAGGGTTGGGTCCCTACCTTCTGTACCAGGGAGGTAACCGTCCGCTCAATAAATGTTGTGACTTGGTGGTCCCTTCGGGGGTTCTCTGGTCTATTCTTCACTATATTCGTCAGATGGGAACTGGGATCCCTACCCGTAGGAAGAGTACTTAAAGGGACTGACCCTTCTGACCGACGTATATAGAGACGACGATGTTCACAGGGAGGGAGACTACCACGTGGAGGACCTTCGGAGCCGAGATGGTCAGGTACGAAGTAGGTCGGCGAAGGTTAACACGAATCCACGATTATGTTCATTGAAGTATGAAAGAGGATGGACCCCGAAAACGAAACCTTGGAAGAAATGGAAGACGGATCTCTTGAGTCAACCCATTTCATCTTTGGAGTTTTAGAAAAGAGGAAAGAGAATTTTGGAATGTGCATCGGATCAAGATTTATCGGGGAAAAGGCGACAGGAGGGACCAGGAGACTGGGAATAGTCTAGAGACCTCGACTTCTGTGTGTCGTCGTTCTCCTTGTGGAACGAGGTTTAGAATGGCTCTGACTCTCTTTCGTCCTCCTCCCTCTTTCTTAACCATTAGGTAACTGAAAAGAGGGTTTCCAAGGCGTCCGGTTGGCGCTCGTTTCCAAACGACTCATAACGACGTCCGTCGAGAAAATCCAAGGACTAACTTGAAAGCATAGACATAAAGGACTTCTCCAATTTCACCTTTTCCGGTTCCATTTACTTCGTTTCTTATGGGACATTATTTCTCGTACTTGAAACCTTAGTCTGTTTGAACAGACCTAAGTCTAAAATCTAAATATGAAGGACCACTGTTAAGATAAAAGAGTAGACATTTTACCCGTTCCGTGGTCGGTCTCAATAAAACTTTTGAGTCACTTTCCTACACTCGTTTTGGTTTTTTTGGGATGATGGACTATCCTCGATGAGAGGGGTGATGAAGGACGTCGTTCCGGGAGAAGGGGGTAAAGAGTGCTGTGAACCACGTAACACCAACCAAACAATCGTTAAGTTTGAGTACCGTCTTTTCTCGGACACTAGTTAATCAACCTATTAAAGAATTTTATAAAATTATCATTTTATTTTATAAAATAAGAAATAAATTTTACGAAGTTCGTAAAATGGGAAAACTACATGAAAACTTGCGAAACCTTTAGTTTTATAACGTCATTGGTGGATGATATTGAGGAAACGACGGACCACTGGTTGGTTAAAAATCCTCGACAGAGGAGTCTGGGCAGAAAAGAGACTAGAACGAGGGGTGGGTCCATTTCAGTTAGTCTATAAGAAACTGAGTGCGTGTGTAGAGACACTCTAGTCCACGGGTCATAAGAACGGACCTCTTACGGTATCTGTCTCCTCGGACTACCCGATACCTGGTTTCGGAACGTCTCAGCCTGTGTTGACTTCGTTGAATTGTACGTGCGTGTGCACGGAGTATTATCACATTCGGACACACAATGTAGACATAATGGAGAGGACGGAGTCTGATTCGTCAACCATGAAAGTATCGGGTGGGTAGGGGTGAACCAAATGTTCCACTCGTACGTACTATTCAGCGAAGTCAGTACAGACTGAGAAACACTGGGATACCTGACACCGGGAGGTCATAGGAGACTTGTACCCTAGAGGGTCCGTCCTTATGACCTCACCCAACGGTACGGGAAGAGGTCCCCTAGAAGGGTTGGGTCCCTAGTTTGGGTGTAGAGAATGGAGAGGACGTGACCGTCCGTCCAAGAAATGGTGATTGTGGTGGACTCTTATCCTCGACAGGTTGGTAATCTGACTAAAATAGGTCCTTCCCCGTCGAGAATGGTGTTGACATAGACGGTCTGTCATTTACGAATGATCTAAACACGTTATAATCAAGAATTCCTCTCCTGTAAACGTAGTCCATCCCCTTTATAAATTTTATATGTTTTAAAATATATTCATCATTTTGTTTTTGAAATCCTAAAATACCTAAGAAAGGAAAGGCACTACAAACTTTTAGTAACAAACGTTCGTACTCCCCTACAAAATTCCCTTAGGAAACGAACCTCATAACGGATATCATAAAAGACTTCAGCATACTCATGTACAAGAAGAAGGGAAACACTGTCTGAGACCTAGAGTAAGTGAAATTTGGCGACATGTCACAGGTTCTCTCGTCACGAAACGTATACGAACGACTTGTTTACCTGTACACCCTCTCCCGTATAAGAGATATAACTCGGTTTCCTTGTTTGAGACTTTCATAAGTCTTATTAGGACGCACAGAACTGATAAGTAAATAATTCGTAAAAACCACACAAACAAAACTAAAAAAACAACAAACAAATTTCTTCTGATCGTACCTTTATCGTTCTGAAAGAAGTACGACCAACAGTGTTTTTAAGAAAATATAGTTAACACCACAATTGTTTAAGTGTTGTAATTAACGACGAAAGAGACGACACCAAACAAATGACGATATTTTAGTGTTGTGTAGTTTAAGAACAGACGGAATCAGGGAACTGTTGTAAGTGATCTCTTCGTTCCCCTAATCTTCGATAGAGTCTTTATACACATGTACTTGAAACCAATTAACTCCTCTCTTGTTATGTAATCAGTTTAAAGTACAACTCTCGTTTTATTATTTTTGATACCTATAGTAGTTTATATAGACTAAATTATTCGTGACTAGTAAAGACTTAGTAGATTGAAGGATCTTAGTTAATTTTAAATCACTTATACGCTACACATATAATCAACGGAGGGTAATATTTAAATGAACTTGGATTGACCACCGAGTCACCATTTCTTAGACGGACGGTTACGTCCTCTACGTCCAAGTTAGGGACCCAGTCCTTCTAGGGTACCTCTTCCTTTACCGTTGGGTGAGGTCATAAGAACGGACCTTTTAGGGTATTTGTCTCCTCGGACCACCCGATGTCAAGTACCTCAGTGTTTTCTAAACCTGTACTTGCTCGCGGTACAACAATGTGTTGTTGTTTAAAGTACAAATCTTTAACACCCTCTCCCGAAGTACTGAGAAAGAATTTTATTCAAAATACGTATAAACCCTGATTTAAATCCATAAAAGTATGGTTATCGTACCGTATTTACCTTCATCATAAATAGAAGAGTATATCCATTCTAAAATGATCATTTTAAGATGGGGTAGAGTCCAAGAAAGACTCGAATCTTTCATGTCAGACGTCATCGAATATATAAAAATTAGAATTATAAATCTTTTACACCAATAAACACCGACAACAGGTAACTGAGATGGGAGTCCAAGGAGACCCGTGGCACAGAAAGGTGAGGGTTTCTTGGTATGGTCTGGTAACGTCCCAAAAAGGATAAAAGAGACAGAGATTTGAAAAAAGGTAGATCAGTTTTATCGAAAATACTCTAGTTCTAAAGTTTTAGAAATAAACTGAGACGATGAAACTACGAACCTTTGAAAGTAATTGTATTGTTGACGAATACCTTATTTTAGGTTTGAGAGAGTGAACCTCGATTTCCACGAGGTACGAATACTGTAGTGGATACAAACTTCAGAAACTTTCTGAAGTGTTCACCGTGTCACCATTTCTTAGAGGGACGGTTTCGTCTTCTGACCGAAACTAGGGACCCAGCCCTTCTAGAGGACCTCCTTTACCGTTGGGTAAGGTCATAAGAACGGACCCTCTAGGGTACCTGTCTCCTCGGATTACCCGACATCCCCAGATACCCCAGTGTTTCTTCCTGTACTGAATTACTGACTTGTTGTTGTTGTTGTTGTACAAAATTCAGATCGGGGCTTTCACAGACTTTACTTGGGTTCACTATAACATGACAAACGACGTGTATACGAAAGAACGGAGTATAGTGAAATAAAGTAAGAGGGTTTAATGTTACTGGGAAAGAGAAGGATAACTTTAGGAAATTTAAACAAATTGAGAGTCAACGAGACATAACGATAACGAGTCGTATTATAGGTCTTTTTGAGAGAAGGGGTGTGTAGAGTTCCTAATGTCAAAAGAACAAAGGAAGGAAACCTCTCTGACGGAATACAATGGACTACAGATTACAGACTTTTGTAAAATATACAAACGAATGAAAAGATCAACACATGTCGTCCTCTCGACCAGGACGTAGTCGACTACACACTACCGGTTTACACCCCCAAGTATAAGGGGTTTATGTTAATAAAATTAGTCTTAAAAAAATTGAACTTCCTTAAAAGTAGACCTTTTACATTAAAGTTTTAGTTAAAAATTACAACGTATACGTCTGTGAAAAAGTAAAAATTTACTTGATAAGAAAACTTATTTAATAAAGACACATTACAAATCTTCACTACTGAACTAGGTAACTATTTTAACCACGTATAATTTAAAATGACCAGTATCGGAGACGTTAGATGGTATGATTAATCGAGACCGTTTCAAATGGTTACTGTATTAATACCCGTTTCTGTTACAATAGTAAGTCAGGAGTAGAATAAATTAAAACTTTAACGAAAAAGGGAAGGGAAGGGTTAGTACTGAGAGAGGACCATCAGGAGGCAGGATAGACTTTTGAGGAGAAAAGGATTAAAGAGAAGAAGATCACTACCGAATTCACAAACATAAGAGGTCCCGAGACGAAAAGGAGGTCACTCGGAGACACCCGTTCGAGTAAAGAGAGACTCAAAGTTCTCAGTGGAAACGACTACTGATAATTCAGACGGGTCTTTAGAAAAATAGGTAGAATCCAGAGAGGGAGGACTCGAATTTTCATACACAGAGTTGATAGACGGAACCTCTGTACAAAGTATATGAAGTGTTGTACAGGTCTTGACTGGAGTAACAGAAGGTGTTTGGACGGAAAGGAGGACGTAAGGAGTAAAATCTTCAAGTGGTTCGACAAGTTCGACTTTTCGGTTCTCAGTTGGATCTGAACATAGAAAGAAGACTAAAACTATAAATTAGTAAGGATTCAGAACATTTAACATAGATGATTTTAAGGATGAAACGATCAGAACTGAGTCCGGGAAGAGTAGAGAGTGGAACTGATACCGATACCAGAGGATTGCATAAACAGGCATCAAAGTGTAAGAGAATACTATGGGAAGTGTGACACCAATAACATTTATACATTCCTTTAAAGTTATTATACACTATGAATGGACGAGTTTTTTTATAGTCAAAAGGCTAGTACCTGTTTTAGGTTTAAGGACTCATGTCGTAACTTTTGGTAGATGTCAGACAAAAGTAGATGTAACTGAGACTGGGAAAAGGATGAGACCCTTCTTTGGTTCTCTTAGTGGTATACTTCGTCTCACGAAGTAGAGGGGTTAGTAAACTATGAGAGAGAGACTTTAAAAGAGTCGTAATGAAATTAAAAGAAAAATGGATAAGGGTGGGGTTTCTATGTAAGTATCACGACCTGTTTCCTCCATGTAGTCCACTTTTTTATTCACTCATTTATCATCTCTTGTCTTAATGGTACCTGTGAATCTCGTCATGACTTTTGACTTTGAAAATACAAAGGAATGTATACTTGTATTTATAACATTGCAAGAATTTACGACAATCTTAAAAGTATCATAAAGGTACATGTACCAAGGTTATACCGGGTTATTTTTTTAACTGTTTAGTTTATTCGAATCTTTCTTATAAAAATGGATATTATTTTATAATAAGACAAAACAAATTAACCAAAATCTAGTCTTTTTCACTTTCCTACTCTTAGAAAATAGTGTATGACAAGGGATGTTATATATATATACTATAAATGATATATATACGTTTAATGGTAATTATTATTTGTGAAACGGTAGTGACTGAATAAACGTCAAGAATCGTAGTAAGACCTCGTAAACAATTGGTAATAAGACTTTACTTTCATTACGTCTTAGACGTGACTAGCTTACTCATGAACCAATGTCATTGGTTTAACCATAATATATTGATAAAATTTGTGAAACCGTCACTTAAACAAGTATCCTTTACTTTCTTGTACACTTTATCTTATGGAAAGAGAAGGGGTAGAAAGAGAAGTAAATAAATATCTATATCAAAAGTGAAAGAGTCTTTACGAATATCTTATTTATGGGTCGTGAGAAACTGTAATTCTGAAAGTAATGTCTTAGACATTGTATACAACCTTCCTTTTCGAACAAATTTATTATTGTGTATATACACACACATAAAATTATAAAATTAATTTCCGAAGAGAGTATAACTAGGTGTCTAATTCGTATTTCCTTTTAGATTTTCCCCTTTTATGTCTCTACGTCTCCCCTGTATATTATAACTCCTTATAATCATAAGTACTAGTATTTCGTCCACTTACCTTTGATTGACGTTTCTCTATCTAGTTGACAGATTTGTTGACGAATCAGTCACGAACGATCGTTGTATAACCGATAAGATTCTAGTTTACACTTCCCTTTACATGAGAGTGCCCACCCAAACTCGGTAGACCTGCTAGTGACTACACGGGAGTCGTGTGACCATTTAATACTAATTTCGACCAAGATATTTATCTCTCTCTGTGTCTCTTATTCCCACTCACTCTTTTTTCTTTGTCCTTTTGTGAGTGGAGGACAATCAATATATTGTTTCTATAGACTGACTCGTAAACCAAGGTCAGACGTCAACACATTTCTTTTCCTTTTCTTTAATTCTCTAAGACCGTACATCTAGTAAGGTAGTATAATCGACTTGATATTTAAATTATACTTTACTAACAACGATTCGATACTGTGAGTTATACCCGACGTCCTTCCTTAACCATTTTGACACTCCCTAAAAGTCCCGTTTCTGTTACTTGAACCTGCCCTCCTCCTCTTTCTCTTGCCTCACAGTCGGGAGAAGACACATTTAACACAACTTAAAAGTTTTTGTGTGTGTGTTATTGTCGTCCTTGTAAAGATTTTACTTGTTTTTCTGTGGAAGAATACTATCTGACCGAATGAGGAACTACTCGGTACTTTAAGATATAATTTTTACTTATTTTCAGTTCTATGATTTAATCTAAGAAACGTCGTCACAAAACAAAGAACCCGTCCGGAAGGAAAATGGTTAATAGTCTAAGGAGGTCCACCCTATTATAAAAAGTTTTGTGAATAAAGTTCTTTTTCTTTTATATTTTATGTTTTGAGTCCGACATTGGAACTATTTTCCGTGGAATTGTTCTTGTACAGAGGTTGGTACGTACTGGGAGAGGAACAAAATGGAAAGTTTGGTCTGAGTGATAAGTCTATAGAAACACCCTGTATTGGAGATCGTGTTTTTTATGGACATTATGAGTGAACAATTAGTGAGTGGGTCATGTTAACGTAGTGTCAATACCACCACCGTTTAAGAGACGAAACCCCTCCTCTAATCTTTTCGTTTTATTTGTCTGGTGTTTTGACCTTCTTATCTATGTTAGAAACTCGGTATACCTGTAAGCATTGATACCAATCATTTTCTTATCCTGATAATATTGAACCATCATTATCGTCAACAACAACAAATAAACGAGTCAGCACAGACTGAAAAACGCTGGGGTACCTGACGTCGTTCGGTCCGAAGGGACAGGAAATGGTAGAACTTCTCGAACGAGATAGAGTACAGGTAGCTTAGTCACTGTGGTAGGTTGGTAGAGTAGGAGACAGTGGGGGAAGAGGAGGACGGGAGTTAGAAGGGGTCGTAGTCTCAGAAAAGATTACTTAATCAAGAAACGTAGTCCACCGGTTTCACAACCTCAAAGTCGAAGTTGTAGTCAGGAAGGTTACTTATGAGTCCTGACTAAAGGAAATACTACTTGACCAACCTAGAGGAACGTCAGGTTCCCTGAGAGTTCTCAGAAGAGGTTGTGGTGTCAAGTTTTTGTAGTTAGGAAACTGTGAGTCGGAAGAAATGCCAGGTTGAGAGTGTAGGTATGTACCTATAACTTTCGCTATCGAAAGTGATTTGCCTGGAAACAGTCGTTTCATTACAGAGACGAAAAATTATACGACATATCCAACCAGAATTGAAAAGAAGGTTCCTCGTTCGCAGAAAATTAAAGTACCGACGTCAGAGGTAGACGTCACTGAAACCTCGAGTTCTTTTATCAGACAGGGACAAAGGTAACAAAGGGGTAGATAAACGGTATCTACTCTGGTCTACCTTCATTAAGAGTAATTAACTCAGATGTATCATTCGTTGACTTGGAGTACGAAACGTATGTGAGAAAAGAAACTGTATCCATTCATAACAGTACACCCTAAATACCTACTTCATTGTCCAAGTCTCGTCGTTGTACCGATTCCTGAGAACCGGTCATTTAAGACACTGACCTTAAGTTTAAATTGGTTAAGGTCAGAACTTAGAAACGGAAATATATTGTAATGAAGGAGAAACTTAGAACATCTAACAAATGTTACTCGTTCATCTAATACAATTTATTTGGATTTATACAAATATTTCAGTTTTTATTTTAAAATTCCAGATTAACGTTTCGATTACGAAATACAATTATAAAGTAAAATGATAAGGACGTCGTAAAAGTGTTTTGATTATAAAATATAATTATATAGTAAAATGTCACAAACGTCGTAAAAGTGACTGGGATCCAATAAACTAGAAATATTATAGGGTCACTATATCCGTTTCGGTAATAATAATGTCCACTTCTTCGATATTAAGTCTCTCTACTCACTTGAACGTTTGACTCTCAAACCACGTCCAGAATTCCAACGGTAAGGGAATACATAAGGGTAAGAAGACCCCAGGACCCATCATATATCACGTCCGATGACTATAACTAAGGGAGTACCTACTCAAAATGATACTTAAGGGGTTCATCGTGGTGATTCCTCCACCACAGATCTCCCAGGTAAAGTAATACGAAGGTAATCTCAAATTTGTTGGGTTATAATAAGTTTAAAGTTGGATCTATCGTTCTATTTACTATCACTAAATTTAATAACGATTATTAATAATGATTAACGACTGTAGACCTTTCACAGGGGACTTTCCGTACTTACGAAATAGAGGTTATCCACGTCTCAGTGAGCTCTCACTTGGTTGTTGATGAGATTATTAAAGTTTGTAGAAGTCTTAATCAATCACGTAGGAACAATACTTTCTCTAAAGAGGTTGTATTGGAATAATAGAGTTGTTACCCCCATTTAAGATGAAATCGACCATTTTCGGTTGGTGAACCGAATAATATCGGTGAGTCCTCTTCCTTTACCGTTGGGTGAGGTCACAAGAACGGACCTCTTAGGGTCCCTGTCGCCTCGGACCACCCGACGGCAGATACCCCAGCGTGTCTCAACCTGTGCTGACCTCACTGAATCGTCGTCGTCGCCGTCGTCATCATTTATCTACTTATTTAATTACTTATCTACTATTATCATCGGTCTAGGTAACTATAGGGAACGATATGGTAAAAATCCCCAAAACTGTAAAAGAATACCTGATTAAAAGAGATTAAAACTAGATTAGACTTCAATCATGTAATTACCACGATAATCATATGCACATGTGTGTCTTATACAGTCACTTCATTTACTCTCCATATTCGTAAGTATAAATACTCTTATAACAAACGTACATTTTAACACACACTACGTTTACTTGACGACATTATAACGACAACAAAGTCAGGGACACAGTACAGACTGAGAAAACACTGAGGTACCTGACATAGGACGGTCCGAGGAGATTGGTACCCGAAAAGTTCCGTCCTTATGACTTCACCCAACAGTAAAGGAAGAGGTCCTCTAGAAGGGTTGGGTCCTTAACCTGGGTACAGAGACCTTAACGTCCGTCTAAGATACGGTCACTCAGTGGACCCTTCGGGTGGTTTTATATTGTTAGGTTTTTTGAACTCTTACATAAGTGGATCTTTAAGGAAATGAACTTCTATTACTTCTTCGTATTTTTGTAAATGAACACACTTGTAAATGTTTCACTACAGTGTTATATAAAAAAAGGACTGGATTGTAAAGATTCTTAATTCTTGTGTAAGAGGGTTATTGTAAACGTTTATCTTCACTTCACCTGATCCCTCCCCTATCCGTAGTCTCTACACGAGATTGTCGAACACGGTCACTAAGACTACACGAATAGAAGGGACTGAAGAGAGTGACTCTTAATCAACAGTTATAGAGTGACATGAATTTTAATATCTACATAATTACCCTTTAAAACGGAGTAATTCAAGACCGGACCCTACTAGGTAATGTTAAAATATTGTTACTACAATCATTAATAGTATGTAAAACTTTATAAACGTATGTACGTAATATACACGACTTTAAGGTGAACATAGAAACGACAAGTCAGCGATTCAGAGCAGACTGAGACGTTGAGGTACCTGACGTCGTGCGGTCCGAAGGGTCAGGAAGTAATAGAGGGTCTCAAACGAGTTTGAGTACAGGTAAAATTAAAGGTTGATTATTTGAACATAGACATGATCAGCCTTTAATTTTGGGTGCACCTTTATTTAGGGTCAGTAAAGTGAATGTTGACATATTAGAACCCCTTCATTGACTTGGAGGGACTAAGAACCAAAGATCATATGAAGGTATCGGATGTACGAAGAACTCTTATAAGTTAATCTTTTGTCCAACCTCAAAGACCATACTATTGACTGTATAGTATGAACGAGTTATTTTCCGAGTTATTTATGAAAGAGAAAGAATGTAGAACCAGTCAAGAGGTCTCAATTAAAATCATTACGAATGGATCACCCGACAAAGTCAACAATATAAAGATGTATAAAATTTTTGACCTGTGCCTCACCCCCAAAGACTTACCTCGATCCGGTGTCGAGGTTATGAGATTACCATTGTTCTCGAAGGTCCCTTGTTACATAAGTGGCCTGAACCCGTGTCCTCCAGAGTTCCATCGGTAACAGTTCTCGTTCTAGTCTCTTCAGTTACGAGGGTCCGGTTTCGATCTGTCGATGGGACAGGTGAGAATAACGGTAGAAAAGGTATAAAAGGACTAGAAACGGAAATAATAACACAGAGAAGAGTGTATAAGACAGACTTTGTTCGTGTTAAAGTTAGGTTCTACAAAAAGAAGGGAACCAATACAAAAACTTAATACTTTGTGTACGACAAAACTGGTAAAGGTACAATTAGTCAACAACGACAAGTTGGCGAACCCTATACTCTTACGTGAATACTTCTTCACTTAAATGAAAAGGAAATCACCCCTTCTTATTCCTTGAATTAAGAAATCGATTGGGTCTTTTTCCTTTGTGTGCAGTCCTAGTTGAAAAGTCTTAAAACAAGGTATAGGAACGAGACTCAGTTCGTAATGAAAAATTTACCTTGAGTAAAGAACCACGAAAGGACCTTGGGTAGAGATGAGGAGTTAGAAGTTTGTTGTCCAGTAACCTTTTAACGAGGATAACACAGTAGAACCTAAAAAGAAATTGGAGTCTTACATCGAAAACACGAACAAATAGGTTAAAAGATAAAGAAGAAAAGGGATGCGGTTTTCTTCACCGTACCAGACTATCTACAGGTTAAATTCCGTGTTCGTATCTTTTTTACCTAAGTTCAAGTCAACCAACAACCCTATCTCTCCACAATGAGTACACGAGTAAAAAAATAGACATATCACCTCTATCATTAAAATTATATTAAAGAGGGAAATTAGAGGGTCCATTGAGGAACACCTACCACGAATCTTGTGAGGTCCAAGTACCACTAACCGAAAGTCTATGGAGGGTCACGGTGAATCACTGTCGGGATCCCTGAACCTCCCTAACGTCGTCGACAAAGGAGGACCGAGAAGTAGGTCACTCTAGAGATCCCGATTAGACTGTTGGTAGGAATAGTTGTTATGTCCAAATACTATATGATAACCGACACCTAGTGAAGTTTTCCATTTTATCCGTAAATCAACTAACCTACTATAATTCTAAACCGTAAGACTTCCTGTCCCCTTTTTTATTTTTAAAAGTAACGATCATAAAAATAATATCTCACCATTATTGATAGAGTTCTAACAAGATCCACGGATTGACTAATTCCTTTGTTGGTAAATATTAGACAATTATTTTTGAGTTTGGGTAATCTCGGTTGGAAATTAAGAGACTAGAATTTTACTAGAGAAAGAATTCTGAAACCAAACTTAGAATGAGGGAACACTACTCTTTTTAGGAGTAGAAGTAAAACGAAACATTCCTAAAAGATGGGAAAGGACACGGATAGTGGTATAGTGAAAATTTTAGTCGAATCGTCTCGTTGGCTGGTACTGGAAAGGTTAACTTTGGTTTGTAGAAGGAAAAGTAGTTGTCCTCCAAAGCGAAAGTCGTACTTTAATGGGTTCCACTAAATAAATGGTCAAAAGTGTAGAATTTTATCCGAGTGGGGTTCGGTGGATTGACTGTTCAAGGACCTATTATTTCTTTTTCGAGTAAAGTCTTATCTTTGTTGTTGACGTTTAGACTCGACTTAAACAAACGTCTTAAAGTTAACCAAGTGTAGTCAGGGGAGTGAAATGTTGTTTAAGGTTCAGGTACCAGTCTTTTATCCACTCAGAGTCAGTCGATCTTCTCTTGGAATCATTTTGTCCTCGGGTGTCGGACCGTAAGGTGAGCCGTCACGTCACTTTTGTGTCCGTTAGTCGACCTACACCTTAACAGAAAGACCCTTATAGACATATAACGTCTTCCGAGCAAGAAAGACGTCATAGAAGACACGAAAGGACACTCTGTCGTCATCTTTTCGTCCGGAGTGAGACCAGAACAAGAAATTAGTGAACAC
The DNA here is from genome assembly GCA_006410555.1 of Capra ibex. Classification (NCBI taxonomy): domain Eukaryota; kingdom Metazoa; phylum Chordata; class Mammalia; order Artiodactyla; family Bovidae; genus Capra; species Capra ibex. The sequence continues at coordinate 65,274,754 of SJYO01026388.1, read as the reverse complement.
GTCGTTGTACCCTGTTATAATAACAGAGTAGGTCGGTCGACTGTTCTTCTCTAATTTGTAATAAAGTTGTCGGTATGTAATTTCGAGGTTTAATCAGGCGCCTTGATCCCACTGGAGGTTACTTGGAAACGATATACTGAGTCTTCGCTCTACGCCGGTCCAATCCCGGTTCTACCTAAAACTCTTTTCCGTTTAAACCTGAAAGACGGAGTGACTTAAGTCATCTCCGACGACTGGGTCTCGATAAGGTGTGTTTCTCTCTTTAATCGTCCTCTCAGAGACTTTCGTTCCAATGATTTTCCCGAGTTTCTTTTAAATAAAAGTTCCTTTTCTTACTACCGAGTAGCACAAAATTTTAGGATTGCCAGTGGTGTCCAGAGGGGACTTATGGTGCAGAGACAACTCGTGAATAACACACGGTCTCCACCTTTGGGTTCCGTCTTCCCGTCGGACCTTCAAAGAAAACAGGAAACAAGAAGGTGTACCGTCTAGGTCAAAGACATGAAAGTCAAGTTCAGACGGTTAAACGTAATCGTGTAGTAGGCGGACCAATGGTTCTTTTACACGGACTTCTTTTTTTTAGTCTCGCACAAGTACCAGTAATCCGACCCTCGTCCTCGTACTTAGTCGTCAAAACTTGACGTGTCGACCCCTTCCTTGTCCGGACCCTCGGTCGCCTCGAACGCCCATCTGAGAGGTGACGGACCGTTCGAGACGGTTCAGGTGACACGGGACGCAGGTGGGGACCGATGTCTTCCCCGACCCCTCTACGTCCTGTGTTCGTGGAGTAAAGGTACGTAGACGCAGAAGGATCAGGACTCACCGAGTCCACCATATCTCTTGGGTGGATACTACGTCACGTGAGTCCAAGCTAGGGACCCAACCCTTCTAGAGGACCTCTTCCTTTACCGTTGGGTGAGGTCATAAGAACGGACGTCTTGAGGTACCCACCTCCTCGGACCGTTATGTCAGGTACCTCAGTGTCTCTCAACCTGTACTGACTTACTGATTCGTGCCAGGAAATTGTTCCCGGTCGACATTCTGGTTCTGTATGTAAACTGTCATAAGTAATATATACCTAGAAAATGAAAATTTTCTTTGGCTTTTTTCCCACTTTTAATTAAATAGGACTAAACGAACATGTAAACCATAATAACTATATACTTCCGTTATGATCGTCACAATGTTTACGTGCTCTGCGTTTGTACTAAAATTCGAGAACATTACAACCGTCATTATTTTTATTACCTGTCAGACGAAAAAGGAGAGGATTTTGTTGGACATTCAGAAGTAAAGAATCTACCTCTGGACTCCCGTTCCGTTCACCGAAAGTCTAGATTTTACTCCTTTCAGCAAACTACCATTTGGTCCAGAACTTAGGTCTAGAGACCTAAAAATCTCGAAAAACGATATGGTGTTGATTGTTCCGATAGTCAGTTTTTGAGAGATGGGAACGGTCGTGAAACCCGATTCCGAAACCCGGTTTCGTAACGTAAAGTACCCCTCAGACACTAGTCCCCGTTTACTAGTCAACTGACTTACTAGTCAGTACTTGGGGAACCTCTTGAAGTAACGTGTCTGACGAAAGATTCCTCAGTCTTTCAACTCTCGCCAACGGAGGTCCTGATCGTAGATTTCCTCTCCACTCCTGATCTCGTCTTTACCCTACTACAAATCCTCCACTGAAAGTACCCGTCGTACACCTACGTCTTATGAGTGTCCTCCCTACCATTCCCTCGCCCCCACTCGTTACGAGTCCGGTCTGGGGTGAGAAAAACTCCAAGACGGGTCCGCTAGGAAGTGAGGGACCAAACAAACCCCACAGTAGAAAGACACGGAGTGGGTCCACTAAGAAAATATGAGTGTTGAGGTACGACTACCCGAATAAAACTACCGAGATACGTTTCTTACAAAGATAATTACTATATGACCACTAAAAAGTTTACGAAACTCATATTTAAAGAAAGACGTAACCCAGGGAATCTCGTCACTCTCTAAAATAAATAAAAGTTCAGTTCACTGGTGTAATACTCAGAGAAGAGTCCTACTCGTACTTGGTAATTACACCGGGTGATCGTTTTGTATGTAACTTTTGACGGGAGTTATATAAATAAAAAATAAATTTTTTAATTTTAAAATTATATGAAGTCATCTTAATAGTCTGATAGGAGATTACCGTCTTGTCGAGACAACGTTTCGGTCTGAAGTATACCTATTTCTTTCTCTATTTTATAACACTTCTATTTAGTGTACGTGAAAATACAACCGAGATCGTCGTTTCGTTGAAATATTTTACATCAATATTTATTGACTTTTAAAAGAACTTCTATATTTTCATATTTATTTTCAGTAGATCTCCCCCTTTTAACGACTCAACACACGTAATTAACTAAGTATTTGATCTTCAATTTTGTTTATAAATAAATCTACGAACATATATTTTATAAAAGAGTCTTTATTATTCTTACCATCGACGAAAAAGAATTTAGGTTAAATTTTAAATTTTAGACCCCATGGTGTCACACCCTAAACAGTGACATTTCTGAACCCGTGGTTAACAATATCGTGGTAAATTAGTTTTGAATGAGGATTCGTGTATACATACGAACCGGTCAAGACGACCCACCCCGTTTTTACACTTCAGTCTAACACGACAATGACAAGGAGTAGGTAATCTTGAGAAGAGAGTCCCGTGAGGTCGATTCTTCCATGCCTGTATAGATAGTCAAAACTTCCTCCAGATTTACATAGAATTCGATTTCGTTCCTAATGAACTTATACTTCAGTACGTTGAGTTCGTTACTGAACTCGTTATTCATCAAAGATGAACCCTTATAAACCACAGGAATAGATGTCTCGTCTTTATAATTATTATAGTTGGAGTATCCCATTCTCATTCCCATCTTACAGTCGTACCCACACCTTCGGGAAACATACTTCTTACATCTTATGACACGTTTACAACCGACAGAAATGATTGATCTCCTATTTCTCGAATAACACTACGACCACCTGACGACAGGAGACTGCCTTCATGGTATTAACATGTTTGTACTCTCTAGAGAGTTGTGTTTTCACCCAAATTTGTATAAGTTACCTACACGTACTAGAAGTGTATGGATAGACACCTTGATATCCTTTTAATTAAACAAATACCTCACCATTTACTTTCATTATTTATTGACCCATGACAAGTGATAGAAGGTGTTTAACCGACTCATTAGAATACATCCAGTGAATTGGATTAAATCTCCGGAACAAAAAGAATAAATATTTTGTATTCTAAACTTAATCTCATGTCTTGTAAAAAAATTTGGTACTTTGACTTCCTTAATACTTCTCAACTGGATGTCTAGTCTTCTATCGAGTAGCTTATATCAAATCTCGGAACTATTATCAGTCCTCTTTTGTCGAGTTAGGCGAAATTAAAGAGTTTTTTTAGTACCAAAGGTTTTTTCCTAATACTGAGGAGTTCTCCTCTATTTTTTCATCTTCTACCTGTGACGTCAGACGTTACGTCAGGTATCTCTCCTGTATATTAAATGGATTCCTCCGTATACAAAATAAGTTTACCGGGGAAAATCTTGGTTTTTGTGAATACGAACACTTCTGTTCCTCTTTTGACTAGATCTTAAATAGAAGCTCTTTCTCGAATCGAGAACTTTACCTTACCTTACGGGTAAACCTATCTTAAATTTACATTTTTTAATTCACACTAAATCACAGTTATCACTATACCCGGTATAAGGAGGATTAAGACAACTGACTTAAGTCGAAGAGGGGAATCTACAGACGACCGAGAGCCGATATCCACTTGTACACCCTTCTGAGTCTCCGACCTTCCTCGGACAGTTGGATGTCCCTGTACCCCTACTCCCTTCTCGTCACTACTTGGTAGGTCAATACTCTGTGGACCTCTGCTTCTGAATCTCTGTTTCTACAGTTCGACTTTCCTGGGGACCCTTATAAGTGGTACCTGTCGTCTTCACCAACAGATGCGTCCTGATCTGTGGGTAGAAGTAGAAATAAGGGACCTATTAACCCTTTTATATATAATAAGACACGACCAGTTTACAAACAAAAGTCAAAAAGTCACCTCCCTCCTTATTATTTTCCATCCTTTCTTTTTCAACATTTAGTAAATGCTTCTTCCGTCTCCGAGATCTTTATCAGAAACACCTTTCTTATAGTATACTATACAAATGTTCTTCCATTTAAAACAACGTTCCCTTTACTCCTTGTTTAGTTATCTTCCATTTCCTTCACGGTTTCGTATCCTTTCTCCTCTCTGTCTTTATAAAAAGACTTGAACAGTTTTGTTGAGTAATAAAGTGAGAGACACGGTTCCAGAATTCTCAGAAATGTAAATAAAGACAAACGAGGAGTCTGGTGATATTGATAAATCAAAGTCGTAAGTGAAGGGGGATGCCTGTCTATAACGAAATAAAGATTTTATGAATAATGGGTATGACACTTCTGATATAATATTGACCTGTATGAAAGGATATTCATTGACAGAAACTAAAAAGATTGGTACCAATTTTATAAATTAAAAAAGATTGTAACTGAAACTCTAAAAGAGGTTTAAGAACCTCTGTAGTGCACGTATCAGTCCCATACCGTGTAAAGTGTCGTTTACGCAAACGACGGTCTTACTAGTTCTTAATTTTCTCTTTAGTGTGTGTTTCCGGCTGTCTCCTTGTTTACAGGTTGAACGAGAAGAACTCTTCATGTGACGAGATTCACCTACCATAAGAAGATATGTTCACATTTACCCCTTCCCTGAAGTAGTAGTCCGTTGGACGACAAGATCGTTCAGACGGAGGTTTCTACCGAGGTTTGCGTGTGTTTCCTGAGTCCGGGACATTCAGTCTCTCTTACAGTCCTTTTTCTCTCTAGTCAGCTATCGAGTCTATCAACCACGGTTCTCCTACCTTCATTTTTAACTCTCCTTGTTAGATATCGGTCTTCACCTAAATCTTCTTGTAATCATTCCTTCATTTGTGACTTTTAAGTCTCACATTTACGGGTTCTCCCTCGGTAGAACTGTCTTTACCACAGTATTTCCCATTCACTCTTTCCAGTAAAGAAATGTAAAATATGACCGTAATGACGTAAAAGAAACGTCCAATAAGGAAATTTTAAAGAAAAGAAAAGAAAAGAAAAAAATTTAATACTTTCATACTATTGTGTAAAAGTCCTCTGAACCTTTTATTGTCTTGTTCCAATGTATATCAAGGTGATATATAATTTTAATAAAAAATTTATCTATTTAATTCTAAAAATCAATCTCAAGGTTATAGTTTGAGAGTTTTTAATTATCTTACTTATATGTCTTTTCATCTTCCCACATCATCTGAAGTTTTCGTGGTACTTGGTTAAGTTGTATTAATTCTAAATAGGTTAAAGTGTGTTGTCATCCTATGTTTAAAATGAGTTTAAGACTATCTAATATTTGATCCTTCGTGACTTTGTATAGTCCCTGTATTTTGTTTTTAAACGTCTAACAAGACTACCTCGATTTAATATATAGAATTGTAATTTACCATTGGTCTATTATTATGAGTACAGGAGAACACGTATCTGACTTCAATGAACACGAATTTGTCTGATCAGACGTCCTGTACCATAAAAAGGTTCATAGGAGTCGAAGGATTTTCTTCGTAACATTTTTTTTTATTACTTAAATCAAGTGTCTTATGATTTAAGCTATTTCTTCGAACGTGAAAATAGAGTGAGTAATTTCTTTAAAATAAAAGGAGAACACACAACCTTTCCAAAGGTCGGGGAGGTTCCTTGGATCCCTAGATTCTGGGAGGTTCTTTTACGATAAAAATTTCGTCTCAACTAAATGTTACAACAGAAGTAAAGACGACGTGTCGTTTCACTAATTTCGATATTCATATATCTGTAAGAAAAAAGTATAAGAAAAGATAATACCAAATATTGTCCTATAACTTATATCAAGGGACCCGATATGTCACCTGGAACAAAAATAACTGAGATATGTATCATTAAACGTAGACGATTAGGGTTTGAGGGTTATGAGGGATGAAATAACTGATGCGGTTTCTGAGACTGACACACCTAGTGTTGTTTGACACCTTTTAAGAATTTCTCTACCAATATTGTCTTGTGGAATGAACGGAGGACTCTTTAGACATGTGTCCAGTTCTTGTTGTCAATTTTGGCCTGTACCTTGTCTGACTAAGGTTTAGTCCTTTCCTTATGTAGTTCCGACATATAACAGTGGGACGAATAAATTGAATATACGTCTCATGTAGTACGCTTTACGACCCTACCTACTTCGAGTTCGTCCTTAGTTCTAACGACCCTCTTTATAGTCATTGGAGTCTATACGTCAACTGTGGTGGGAATATCATCTTTCACTTCTCCTTGACTCCTCGGAGAACTTTCATTTTGTCTCACCTTTTCGACGAATTTTGAGTCGTAAGTTTTTTGATTCTAGTACTGTAGGTCAGGGTAGTACAATACCGTTTATCTACCCCTTTGTTACCTTTGTCACTCTCTGAAATAAAACCCCCCGAGGTTTTAATGACGTCGACCACTGACGTCGGTACTTTAATTTTCTGTGAACGAGAAACCTTCTTTTCGATACTGGTTGGATCTGTCGTATAATTTTTCGTCTCTGTAATGAAACGGTTATCTCCAGGTAGATCAGTTTCGATACCAAAAAGGTCATCAGTACATACCTACTCTCTCAACCTGATATTTCTTTCGACTCGTGGTTTCTTACCTACGAAAACTTGACACCACGACCTCTTCTGAGAGCTCTCAGGAAACCTGATGTTCCTCTAGTTTGTTCAGTCAGGATTTCCTTTAGTCAGGACTTATAAGTGACCTTCCTGACTACAACTTCGACTTCGAGGTTAGGAAACCGGTGGACTACACTTCTTGACTGAATGAACCTTTCTGGGACTTCGACCCTTTCCAACTTGCGTCCTCCTCTTCCCCTGTTGTGTCCTACTCTATCAACCTACCGTAGTGGCTGACCTACCTACACTCAAACTCGTTCGAAGTCCTGAACCACTACCTGTCCCTTTGGACCACACGACGTCAGGTACCTCAGTGTTTCTCAACCTGTACTGACTCGTTGACTTGACTTGACTTAGGGATTGAGGGTTAAGTAGGGAGGGTGTGGGGAGGAAGAACCGTTGGTGTTCAGACAAGAGACACGGACACTCAGACAAAGTACCTATTCAAGTAAACACAGTATCAAAACTAAGGTGTATATTCACTATAATATGACATAAACAGAGAAAGACTGAATCATACTATTAGAGATCCACGACGTTTATACCGACGTTTACCGTAATAAAGTAACAAAAAATTACCGACTCATCATAAGACAACACACACACACACACATGAAGGCACCACCGAGTCACCGTTTCTTAGGTGAACAATTACGTTCTCTGTGCCCAAACTAGGTATTCAGTCTTTCTAGGAGACTTATTCCCTTACCAATGGGTGAGGTCATAAGAACGGACCTACTAGGGTACCTGTCTCCTCGGACCACCCGATATCAGTACCCCAATGTTTTCTCAACCTGTACTGAATCGTTGATTCGTTGTTATTGGCGTAGGAGAAATAGGTAAGTAGATAGCTACTTGTAATTGTAATGAAGGAACAGAACCGATGACATTTATCACGACGATACTTGATTCCTACGTACATACAAAAACTTAATATCAAAACAGATCTAGATACGGGTTCTCATCCTAATGATCTAATATAGGTTGAGGATAAATCAAAAAACTCCTTGGAGGTATGACAAAAGGTATCACCGACGTCGTTAGATGTAAGGGTGACTGTCAAATCCTCCCAAGGGAAAGGAGGTGTAGTCGTAAACAATAAACATTTGAAATTTACTACCGGTAAAACTGGTCATACTCCACCATCCATGGAGTGACATCAAAACTAAATGTATTCTTTTACAATGTAAAATTCTCTGGTAAGGGACATCTGGAATCTGTATATCGACCAAGTATATATTAAGTATGATATAAACATTATTTTTACACTAACTCAAAATCGATATAAACTTTCTACTCGTAATTCATTATAAGAGGGATCCCTTGGAGTCGTCTCCTTATGAGGTAATGAGACCTACTCTAAGTCTTGGACTACGTCTAAATACGATTGCGAGGTTTACTAACCCGACTAACGAGAAACTAACTGACCAATATAGATCATCCACGTACGATTCAACGAAGTCAGCACAGGTGGAGAAACACTGGGGTACCTGATTTCGGCCGGTTCGAGGAAACAGGTACCCTAAGAGGTCCGTTCTTATGACTTCACCGAACAACAAACACGGAGATCCCCTAGAAGGGTTGGGTCCTTAGCTTGGATTCAGAGAATACAGAGGACGTAACCGTCCACCCAAGAAATAGTGATCGGGGGGACCCCCTTCGGGATATAGATCATATCAACCTTATATGACGTGACCAGGGTTTTCTTTCCCTTGGGTTATAATATTAAAGTCCCGTCGGATTCCGTTGTTCCGTGTGTACCTTGCGGAAGGGTGAGAATGTGGTAGCTTAAGGTCACATCTCCACGGTAGGTAAGAGGTCTGTCTGTTCTCACCTGAGCTGAAAGAACTCCTGGATTCACAGGTTTTTAAGGTGAGGAAAGAGTCGACTTTTGTACTCCTCTTTCTACTCTTTTGACCTTGTCGTATGAGAAGACGAACCGATTCCTTGAAGGAAAGTCTTCCGAGTCTCCGTCATAATTATTAACACAAAATAGGTCAGGAAAATTCAGACTTAGAGATACACTTCCCAGTTGACAAATCCCTTTTTTTTTTAGACAAGATCGAGTAAGTCAAGTCAAGTCAAGTCAGTGAGTCAGCACAGTTGAGAAACGTTGGGGTACTTGATGTCGTACGGTCCGGAGGGACAGGTAGTGGTCAAGGGTCTTAGGTGGGTTTGCGTACAGGTAGCCCAGTCATTACGGTAGGTTGGTAGAGTAGGAGTAAACAGGGGAAGAGGAGGAGTGGAGTTAGAAAGGGTTGTAGTCTCAGAATACTTTACTCAGTTGAGAAACGTAGTCCACCGGTTTCATGGCTTCAAATTCGAAGTTGTAATCAGGAAGGTTACTTGTGGGTCCTGACTAGAGGGAATCCTACCTGAAAAACCTGGAGGAACGTCAGGTTCCCTGAGAGTTCTCAGAAGAGGTTGTGGTGTCAAGTTTTCGTAGTTAAGAAGTCACGAGTCGGAAGAAGCGTCAGGTTGAGAGTGTAGGTATGTACTGGTGTCCTTTTTGGTATCAGAACTGATCCTCCTGGAATCAACCGTTTCATTACAGAGACGAAAAATTATGCGACAGATGCAAACAGTATTGAAAGGAAGGTTCCTCATTCGCAGAAAATTAAAGTACCTACGTCAGTGGTAGACGTCACTAAAACCTCGGGTCTTTTTTACTTCAGTCGGTGACAAAGGTGACAAAGGGGTAGATTAAGAGTACTTCACTACTCTGGTCTACAGTACTAGAAGTAAAAGACTTACAACTCGAAATTCGCTTGAAAAAGCGAGAGGAGAAAGTGAAAGTAGTACTCCGAGAAATCAAGAAGAAACGAAAGACGGTATTTCCACCACAGTAGACGTATAGACTCTAATAACTATAAAGAGAGCCGTTAGAACTAAGGTCGAACACGAAGAAGGTCGGGGCGCAAAGAGAACTACATAAGACGTATCTTCAATTTATTCGTCTCACTGTTATATGTTGGAACTGCATGAGGAAAAGGATAAACCTTGGTCAGACAACAAGGTACAGGTCAAGATTGTATGACGTCTTTAACTTATGTCCAAAGAGTTCTCCGTCCAGTCCACCAGACCATAAAGGGTAGAGAAAGTCTTAAAAGGTGTCAAATAACACTAGGTGTGTCAGTTTCCGAAACCGTATCAGTTATTTCGTCTTTATCTACAAAAAGACCTTGAAAGAACGAAAAAGTTACTAGGTCGTCTACAACGTTAAACTAGAGACCAAGGGGACGGAAAAGATTTGGGTCGAACTTGTAGACCTTCAAGTACCAAGTGCATAAAGACTTCGGACCGAACCTATTAAAACTCGTAATGAAATGATCGCACACTCTGTTCACGTTAACACGCCATCAAACTCGTAAGAAACCACAACGGAAAGAAACCGTAACCTTACTTTTGACTGGAAAAGGTCAGGACACCGGTGACGACTCAAAAGGTTTACACGACCGTATAACTTACACCGTGAAAGTATCGTAGTAGAAAGTCCTAAACTTTCTCGAGTTGACCTTAAGGTAGTGGAGGTGATCGAAACAAGCATCACTACGAAAGATTACGGGCGAACTGAAGTGTAAGGTCCTACAGACCGAGATCCACTCACTAGTGTGGTAACACTAATAGAACCAGTACTTCTAGAGAAAACATGTCAAGAAGACACATAAGAACGGTGGAGAAGAATTACAGAAGACGAAGACAATCCAGGGATGGTAAACACAGGAAATAACTCGAGTAGAAACGTACTTTACAAGGGAACCATATTGGTTATCTGTTCCTTTATGATGACTAAAATGTCCCTTTTATCCAGACGACGAACTTGTCTTTAAACTTGTACGGTAGACGAAACTTTACGGTTTTTTCAAGGTAAAGTGGAAAGTGTTAGGGTTTCGAGAGGACAAATAAGAAGTTTCATAAACAACTAACTTGATTTCCATTTGAGATTTTTGTTTTTAGAACAAAAGAGTAACGGAAATCACGGACTAACTCCCGTTAATGGAGTACAAACTGAGCTAAGTAGAAAGTTATACTCTAAGGTGGGTGCACAATACTTTAGAGGATTCCAATAATTGTTTCGGGTCCAAATGTTCTACGAAGGAACCGAATTGTTACTCCTCCTTTTGTTAGAAACGATCCATAAATTAAGATAAAAATACTACGTAAAGAAAGTTTCTATAAAGTTCACCTTTAGTTCCTGAAACGTTTTAATAAAACTTTTTTTTAGAAACAAGAACCGGAACCCCCTATTGCAACTTCCCTTTTATACTACACCCTTTTGGTCCCCCCTCTTATCTACCCTTTACACTTCTATGTTTTTCTACCGTAGGAACTCGGAGGTAGGCACGGACATAAGTGGTTCGGTGGAATTTATTAGTGTATCAAATTCATTTTGTTCATCCGAATCATACGTTTCCGTTGAAATTCTGTTAGGGGGGTTGAGAAGAAGGTTCGTATAATGACGAGATCTCAGGTATGATTCATCCTTAATAACATTAAACATCGAAAGAGTAGAGGAAAAGACACAACAATAGTTCAGTACTATTTAGAACTTAATTTCGTTAAATGTTCACCTATTATAATTATTTCTAGTGTAATCGTTATTGTAACCAATTCGTGAAGAAATACACGAATGATATAATTCACGAAATAATTCGTGAGTGGTATCCGGTCAGAGACAATTCATGAAAAGCACGAATTAAAGTGAACAAAGAGTACCGATGTGACACACTTCATCCTTACTAATAAAAAAGGGTAGAATTATTGACTCTTTTGATTTAGAGACTCTTGTATTTATTGAACGACTTTCAATGGATCACTCCCCGTCTGGACTCTCCAATCGTGTCGGTCCGGTTGTCGTTTTTAGTTCTGTGGTCCGCTATACGGTTCTGTCACTTCTCCACAAACTTAAAAGTCAGACGAGTGTGTACGTCAAACTACCGATGACACTTAACTTTATCCTTGTATCGAACCGAACACGTCCCGTCATTTTACAAATAAGACAAAAGATCCTACATCCGACCACTGTCTTTCATCTGGGATCTCTTGTCTTCGTGAACCAAAGTTTATTTGATAGACGTAATTTATAAGTCGAAAGGACGTCGAATTACGCTCATGTCTTGGTTGTCTTACCCGGTCAACCGTTCCCGAGTCCGGACTAAACTTGTTTAGAGACGTAACTGGGACAACTGTCGGATTATGGAATAGTTGATCAGTCTGGGTCCTCCCCCGGGTCCCTCGGTATCAAAGAACCCCCGTAACCACGACGGAGGGATCAATCCGTACTACAGACAGTCTGAACCCGAGACCCACCCATATATACCTACAACCACTCCAAGTGTGTCGATTAAAAGACATGGTGGCCGGTTTACGTTCTTTTTACACCCGAGAACCTGTGATACTCGAGTGATGGATACGATAACGAACTCCCAATCCACACAAATAAAGAGGAGACTATGGACCCGTTCGTGGGTCCCGGTCCGGAGACCGATTCCTTCGTCCTCCGTCTCCCTTTAACGGTTTCCTGACCGAGGTCGTTTACCAAGCATGATCGTCGATAAACTAGTAGTGTTTGTAATTCTCCTCCCCTTTCTCGGTTTAAGTAAAACGTTGACCTCAAGAAACCCACAAGTCAAAGAAACATTATATGACAATTACACTAATTTTACCTCCGTAAGTCTGAATTTGCCAACAACCTTATTTAATCTCTGTAGTTTTAACCGTCTCAAATCCAAGGCTTCTTGAGGTAAGACAGTCGAGAGGAACTTTAAATTAGTGAGATTATAGTTCGATAAAAAGAAGTACAACACTTTAAACCGTCGTTCTTTTTAGTTGTCCCAGTGTCGAAACTTCTTCTTAAGCAACGTTGAACCGTCCTCTTACTACCTCTAAGATTACGGATTCTTACGAAGAAAGTTTCCTGGATCCTCTTTCAGTGATAATTAATAAATCTAATGACGTCCCTCATACCTTTACCAAACATAAACATTCACACACACATACAAGAGCACATATACACGCAAGTACATTCATATCAGTTGTCTGTGACTTCAGTTAAACCACTTTGACTAAAAAAGACATTAAGACGAGAGAAATTTGTGAAAAGGCGACCGGAAAGTTTTTCTTCGTCTTCGTTTTTAAGTTTATCTTTTTATGGGAATTTGTATGCACACTGTCTCTTTTGTACGTCCCTTACTCTTACCCTCTCTACGAAAGCATAAAGATGTGTGTGTCCGTGTGTACGTACTATTGTAAAGTCAACGGGAGTGTCGTCCACATTTCTCCGAACTAGTTCAACTCAATTGGGACAGAACCACCAAACAGTACAGAGTTCGTAAAGACCCACCGAGTCTTGGTTTTATGAACTTCTTCCGTTTAAGTTTCCAAAAAGAGTGACCAGAAATATGGAGTTTGAAGGTCTAAGAAATAGAACCAAACACAGATGTAGGAGTTGAGTAATTTAGATTACGTCTTCCCGACTTTATGTCTATGAACTGTGACCGATTACTTGATTTTCATTGCGCGTTTTAAGAGGTTCGGTCCGAAGTCGTTATACACTTGACACTTGAAGGACACAAGTTCGACCAAAATCTTTTCCGTCTCCTTGGTCTCTAGTTTAACGGTTGTAGGCGACCTAGCACCTTTTTCGTTCTCTCAAGGTCTTTTTGTAGATAAAGACGAAGTAACTGACACGGTTTCGGAAACTGACACACCTAGTATTAGTTGACACCTTTTAAGACTTTCTCTACCCTTATGGTCTGGTGGACTGGACGGAGAACTCTTTAGACATACGTCTAGTCCTTCGTTGTCAATTTTGACCTGTACCTTGTTGTCTGACCAAAGTTTATTCTTTTCCTTATGTAGTTCCAACATATAACAGTGGGACGAATAAATTGAAGATACGTCTCATGTAGTACTCTTTCCGACCCGACCTTCTTTGTGTTCGACCTTAGTTCTAACGGCCCTCTTTATAGTCATTGGAGTCTATACGTCTACTGTGGTGGCAATACCGTCTTTCACTTCTCCTTGAGTTTTCGGAGAACTACTTTCACTTTCACCTCTCACTTTTTCAACGGAAGTTCGAGTTGTAAGTCTTTTGCTTCTAGTACCGTAGGCCAGGGTAGTGAGGTACCCCTTATCTACCCCTTTGTCACCTTTGTCACAGTCTGAAATACAAAACGTCGAGGTTTTAGTGACGTCTACCACTAACGACGGTACTTTAATTTTCTACGAATGAGGAACCTTCCTTTCAATACTGGTTGAATCTATCGTATAAGTTTTCGTCTCTGTAATGAAACGGCTGATTCCAGACAGATCAGTTCCGATACCAAAAAGGTCACCAGTACATACCTACACTCTCAACCTGACACTTCTTTCGACTCGTGGCTTCTTAACTACGAAAACTTGACACCATGACCTCTTCTGAGAACTCTTAGGGAACCTGACGTTCCTCTAGGTTGGTCAGGTAAGACTTCCTCTAGCTGGGACTCTAAAGAAACCTTTCTTACTACGATTTCGACTTTGAGGTCATGAAACCGGTGGAGTACGCTTCTCAACTGAGTAACCTTTTCTGAGACTACGACCCTCCCTAACCCCCGTCCTCCTCTTCCCCTGCTGTCTCCTACTCTACCGACCTACCGTAGTGGCTGAGCTACCTGCACTCAGACTCACTCGAGGCCCTCTACCACTACCTGTCCCTCCGGACCGCACGACCCTAAGTACCCCAGCGTTTCTCAACCTGTGCTGACTCGCTGACTTGACTTGACTTACTTGATTATCCTCAAAGATCCGATCAATAAAGGGTTTCTTGGGAAGAGAATAAGGAGATTTGTATGTATGTGTGTGTGTGCTTATGTGTGTGTGTATACGTGAGTCTTGATAGACGACAACATATACACACACAGGTGGTCTAATCTTTACCGTAAAGAAAAGTCCAATAAAATTTCTAAAGGGACGTCCAATAGGTTTGTCGAAACCTTTTTTTTTTTGTTTTTGGAGTATTTACGGGTGTAAGTCTAACAGAAAACTTACTACGGGAACGATTGGTACTTTTATTCGAGAGAGGTCGTACGGACCCCGTCATGATTTTTTCTTAGTCCGTCACCGGAATTACTTTTAGGTCAAAATCCTGATCCTCTTTGAATTATATTACACAGAAGAGAGACTCCAGTACCGAGATAAGAGTTCCTCCAATCTCGTTTATTGCAAATTCCTACTTTTTGTAGTGTACATTTTATACGTGACCTGTCTCTCGAATTTAATGTGAGGATCTACACGTTACCTCCTTTTACCTCTGAAATCAAGGACACCATACAGTTAAACCCCGAATATGTGTTAGTCGGTTTTCCGTCTCACCCGATACCCGGACCCCTAGTTCAAGAAAGGTAAAGTCCGAAACTAAGACAGATCAAACCCAAAAGGGTCCATCGCGTCACCATTTTTTAGACGGACAGTTACGTCCTTTACGTTCTCTGTACCTAAACTAGGGACTCAACCCTTCTAGGGGCCCTAGTTTACTTTTACCGTTGGATGAGGTCATAAGAACGGACCTTACAAGCTACCTGTCTCCTCGGACCACCCGATGAGATCAAACACTGGAGTCTGTTCAGTAGAGGGGATAAGTCCTAAGAATAGACATTTTCGTCCTACTTGTATAACTAGAGGTATGGTGACACTGACTTTTCGTACTTCTTCTAAGAATCTGTAGTTTCATAAAACTTTAATTGTTTCATGAAATGTTTACAATCCTAAATGTGTGTCCTTTTGCTTACGTACATTTATAATTATCTTTCCTTTCTGGAAGGAGGGTCACTCCCTCTCCGAGGACTTTTCCACCTTCTCTGACTGACGGTAATAAATTCCGGACACCGTACTCTGACACATTATTCATGGAAAGGGTAAAGACAGAGGGTTCACCGGTGAACCAAACTCCCGGATGTTCCAGTCACACTCAACTTAAAGGTCAGACGACTACACACAACTACAGTACCAACGACTCTTTGAACATAAAAGGGGGTCTCTACTAAACTATACGAAAAGATATCTAAGGTTTAAGGACTAGAAGGAGAGGTGGGGTGGAGTAAACACGATTACATTACTTTTGTCTTAATAAAGGATTACTAGGTTTCAGGATCAATTAAGAGGTCGACTGACATTAACACTAAGAGACTGGAGTTTTAGGTGTCACTTCAGACAGTCACCACCTCGTAAGATTGACCTCGGGTTCTGACGTCACCCGTCATCCTCTTTAAGTTCACTTTTCATAGAAGAAAATTAAGTGTAATAATGGGTGGTTGTTTCCTTTCCTCTCAGGAGAACCCGGAGTCTACGATTGCCCTAGTTCCAATCACTTGGAGACACAAAAGTACAAAAAAAAAAAAGAGATTTCTCAATGGTCGAAAAGTTTAATGTTCGGACGAGTCAGGGGATTGTTGGATCTATCATCAGAAAGATATTTATCGAATATAGTAATGTAAGGACAAATAAGAGACAGATTTACCAAAACACGAAGTAGGAACGGAAGACAAGTATTTAAGGATCCGAGTTTCGGTCGAAACATAAAAGTAGGAAACCGAATTCGTCTCATATCTCACCTTTACTACTCCTACTTTCGTCACTAAGGGAGAGATATGGGTGGTTGTTCACAGGATAGGAGTACCGGGATTCCCCGGTGTTATTCACTTTGAAACCAGTTTCTACACTTACTCGATCCATTTAATATCTTGGAATCTATTTATATGTACATATACGTATATACTCATAAGTAAACGTACACATATATATATGTATATAAGTACGTATATACACGTATACATGTACGTATATACAAGTAAGTATAAGAAATTGATTCTTATACAGTTTTTGAATCATTTTCCATTCCTTCTGTTACTCACGGTAGAGCACCTTTATGATTGGTGATGTAAAGGGTTTGATAGAGATGTTGTTTGTAAAAATTTTTACGGTTTGGTTATAAGGACCCTCATTTCTAAAAGAAGGATAGAAAGGTTCAACAAGTAGGTTTAATATTACACAGACGATGTATGTGTCACAGTGTCAGGTCACACGGTCCTATGTGGAATCCCTTACTTGGTACAAGGGGCACTACTCACGACACTACTGAGTTCTCTTTCACGAAAGTAATGAGTGAGGTCGAGTCCATATTCAGAGTTTTCAGTACTGTTATTCACCGTTTCTACTATTGAGATCCTGAGTGTCACAAGATATGTACTGTACCAGAACACTGGTCAACTACAACTACGTCGGTTGAAAAAGATGATACATTTTCACTTTCACTTTTTCAGCGAGTCAGCACAGTCTGAGAAACACTGGGGTACCTGTTATGTCAACTACCTTAAGAGGTCCGGTCTTATGACCTTACCCATCGGAAAACGAAGACGTCCTCTAGAAGGGTAGGGTCCCTGACTTGGGTTCAGAGGGCGAAACGTCTGTCTAAGAAATGGTCGACTCGGTGTTCCCTTCGGGTTCTTATGACCCCACCCATCGGATAGGGAAGAGGTCGTCTAGAAGGTCTGGGTCTTTAGCTTGACCCCAGAGGACGTAACGTCCGTCTAAGAAATGGTTGACTCGATACTCCCTGCGGGTTAGTAGTGTAATAAGTGTGAGACGAGTGTTCGTTTTGAGTTGACTAGATAGGATTCTGTTTATAAACATTAAAGTTATTTGACTGTAATGTTATATCATCGGATCGACGTCCATATCATGACGTTCGTCAGCATTGGTCACTGGACTCTGTGTCTGCATGTCCTTTACGGACGAGTATGAACAGTATAGGTCTATACGTATTCTTCCACTTGACTGAAGACGGACCACGTTTGTGCTGGTCCCTGTTCCGAAAGAAAGGTCCCCTCACACTCTCAGTCACCACTTCGTCCCAAAGACAGTTTGCACACTCGTACTAATTGATTATCCTCGAGTTGTGAGTCGTCTTCTTTCACAAAAACATCGATAATGTGTTTATCCTTTACGTCTTCCCATCGACGTAGTCTCGAATAACGTCACTCACTTTTTTCTCGTGATTATAATTCTCAACGATTCTAGATGGGAAAGTAAGTGAGTAATTGTTTATGATATTTTACGATACACACATCAGACGTTCTCTAGTTAGGTCCGTTCTTGATTGTTTCAAGGGATGGAATTTCCCCGAAGGTAGGATGGACCATAATGACTGTTATTTATTCACTTTGTAAGACAAACAAACTCCTACTATCCTTGATTCCTCTTTTCATTTCGTTTCTTCTCCTCTCTTTTGGAGCTCCCCGTCTCACAACGTTAAAATGTATTCCACCGGTCCCTTCCGCAGGACTCTAATCCTTTAAACACAACTTCGAACTTCCTATTTTCTCTCGTTCCAAACGTCCTTACACCCCGTTTTTCGGTTCTCGGACTCCGTCCGGTTCTTTAAAGGGTCGTAGTCCACGATCCAATCCAAGAAAAAGTGTAATATGGGACAGATGTTGGGACTATCTTTAGGGGAAACTGTCACTTTGTAGGTAATGCGGCCCTCTGACGGGTTACACGGGTTCGACCACGAACCATCTTAATCCAGTCTTGGGTCGAATCGGGACGAGATCTACACAAAAATGGGTGATTTGGATCATCGATTAGTTTACCCAGAGAAAACCTCAAATCCCTCATCCTCGACACCGTCTTAGTATTTCCTTCCTACCACGATCCCGGTCTCGGATCTTTGTGGATACTACAACAACAAAACGTTTTTTTGTTAGCCATGAAAAGTATGTCTGATACAAGAACAGTATTCAGGTTCCATATCTTATAATGACACACCGGTTGGAGTAGACTATAAGGTGTACAAGTAAAAATTTTGTCATAACATTTCATTTTATTTCATTTTTATTTTAATTTTTTTTTAATCTGGAATATTTATTTTAGTTTATAAGATTGGGGTATACCTAGTCATTAAAGTTAATGGTTAGCTCACTAGGAGGTGGACCTAAGCACCTCTCAATAAACTTACCTTCCTTACTCCTATAATTTCACTCACACACGGATGGTCTGACTTCCTTAACTGGGAACAGGGAGGTATAGTGTCTCAAACCCAAAATCAAACTACAAGTTACATATCTTCTTTATCTAGTGTCGAGTTCTCGCGTGCGAGTCTCATCTCTACGAGGTCTCATCGTGCACCCGAGACGTGAGACAAGTCCCATCCTCTATGTCGGGGTGTGTGTAGAGTCTGTGGTCTATCAACCGTACCCCCTGTTCCCCGTGCTGGTGGCCGGTCGTCGTGGCGTCGGACAGGACAGAGGATCCTGCCTAAAGAAAACGGACCCCGACCTTGTCAGTCTCGTTTCATCACCACCGACATCTGACGAGGGACCATAACCACGACGGCCCATACCTGCCGGGGGTAATATGTCGAGAAGAAGAGGCGATCTAGTCGGACGGGTGACACTCACCCTCCTACGTTTGACCTTGACGAATTTACATCTACCCCAAAGCATCCACCGTGTCACCATTTCATAGATGGACGGTTATGTCCTCTACGTCCAATCTAAGGACCCACTCCTTCTAGGGAACCTCAGTCTTTACGGTGGGATGACATCATAAGAACGGACCTTTTAGGGTACCTGTCTCCTCGAACCACTCGATGTTAAGTGCACCAGTGTTTCTCAACCTGTGTTACTTTCTGACTCGTGTCTGTACGTTTGCGTTTACTCCAATAAAAAAGTGTAACATCCAGGGTAATGAGAAATCTTTTGTGAAATTCTAAAATGACGGGACTCTAAAATTTTTGTGAAATTCTAAAATGAATTTTTGTGAGATTCTAAAATGATGGGACTCTCACAGTGGTCCGACCAGTAGTTCCCCTGAACTCTTGAGCGGACGACTGGGTCAATGTTGGGTTTAGTAGTGGCCACTCTCAGTTAAGAGGAGGTTTCAGAAAAACTCTTCTAAACTGTCGTGAAAACTAGGGGTAAAGCTATTCATTGTTATTATCTTTACAAAAACCTTGTAAAAAATGGGGAGAACAGGAATTTTTTTAAAAACGGGGATAAAAGTTTTCTTTAATGTCGAAGGTTTCAATTAAGTGACTGACGAACTTTTGATAAGTCAACAGGGCTTCTTAGACCACAGTTAAGTGTTATTCTAGATCTTTAGTGTAAAATATGTAAAACAAAATTTTTCACTATCTACAATCTATACAGGACGCGACAGAACCGGAAAAAAAACTGAAACAAACAAAACCAAGAGAATAGAGTAACTGAAGATAGAGAATACCCATCTTAGACAGTAATATATTTCTTAGTCATGACTCAATTTACAGGTATACGTTAAAATCGAGTCCTCTTAGACGGTGTTCGTACCGACATGGTTCATCAAACAAACGTCTTCCCTTCGTCAACCCCGTCCCCTTCACTCCCTTCCCCTCAACTCCGGTATGTTCTTTCACTGACCCACTGTACCCGCCCTGTCCTTCACTCGACGGAGCCCCACCCTATAGGCCCTACAGACGTCTCCGACGGAAACCGGGTCGTGTCCGACTTCTCCGGACAAATTGGAGGAGAAGACCCACTACACGGAAGAACGAGGGAGGGACTCAGGACGAAAGAAGTCCTAGAAAGAAAGAGAGAGTTTCAAAAGTCTACTTTCTACGGTGATTGTTGTCGATGGAAATGAACTCGTACACACCGTCAATTAGGAAAATTTTTAGGTCGAAACCGGTATATTTTTTTCACGTCTCTCTAATTCTCTAGACAGGATACAATGTGTTAAACATTCACCGTCTCGACCCTTACTTAGGGTTTAACCCGTCTGAGACTCGAGTAGAAAGAAGACAAGGGACACTGGTGAAACACGGACAAGATCTTACTGACGCAAAACTAAAACTAGTATAAGTTTCACAGGTCACTCAAGGTTTGAACTTGAAGGTCTGTGAAAGTCTTCGACCTCTCCTACCCTCATTTTGTCGTCACGGAAAATCTCCCAGAAGAGTCACAGACAGGGATTCCGTCGTATGCCGGGACAGACATAGTCAAGATGATCGTAAATTTCTGGTGTAGACGGTTCGAGACACACTCCGAGACCTTTACTATTGTTGAAGGGAAGAGAACGGGAGTTATTGAATGGGAAAAGACCTTTCAAGTTCAACAGTTCGTTACAGAGGTCCTAAAAATAAAAAAGAATAATTTTCATTAAGACTAGAGTGGAATCGCTTTAAGATACCATAGCCAATGATCTCTATAACTTTTAAAAATAAGGGTACGAGTTATAACTGAGGTAAAAAGTTTAAATCTCAACTAGACAAATAGTTAATCTTTTGTCATTTGTAGATCATAAATCATACAAACCATAATTCGAATATGACTTCATTTCCTGGACTTTCTCAGATTTTAAACAGTGGTTTACTTTAGCTATCTCCGGACCGGTTCAATGTTGAAAAAGTAAGATCCAATGATATACTATAACTTATATCAAGGGACACGATATGTCATCCGGGGACAACAAATAGACAAAATATATATCATCACATATAAACATTTAGGTTATAAGGATTAAATAGGAAGGGAAGAGAGGGTGAAACCATTGGTATTCTAACAAAAGATACAGACACTCAAACAAAACCAAAACATTCATTCAAGTAAGTATAGTGAAAAAATCTAAGGTGTTTATTCAATATCGTATACTATAAACAGAAACTGAAAACAGTCAATTATAAAAGAGTCGAGAAACTCCACAAAAAATTAGAACCAGTATCACCCCTTCTAAGGCCATGACTACTTTTTTTGAATCAGTACACTACTTTTTAACAACTTCAATTCTCCGTCCACGTATCACCGAATAAGACGACAAAATATAAAAAAGTATACGTACTTTAAAAGGTTTAATTAAAAATTTTTTATAATGGGTACATAATAGAAAAACAAATATAGGTCCGAATCGGTAGAGTAGATTGTTATGTCGTTTTTGAAACGGATTACAAAACGACTTTAGATTTATTGGAACCAGTTCTTGTAAGGAGAGTCAATGAACAGACCGTTTAGAAGTCTTAAGGAGGTTTTACTTAATTAGTAATTTTTCAATTTACTTTTCTTTGAAATTTTTTAATAGTTTCAGAGACAATCAAACCGAAGGTTAGAACCGGTATTGAAACAGTGTATGTCGTTTGTCATAAGAACACAATACAATAGTGACGGTATCGTAGTCTCAACATGTAAAAACATATAAAACCTTGGAATCAATAAAAGACTCAGTTCCTACTCTGTCGAGTAAGTAGATACTTCTCTTGATTTCCAGTGACCCATGTTTCTGTAGTTACCTTTATATTATTCTCCCTCAGTATAAATGGTCTTAAGGAGATCCCTTTTTATCAACGTTCTTCATGAGACTATTCTGAGACCCCTACTCTTATTTCTGAAGGTTCTGAACACGAGTCCAATGTTCTTTTTTTTTTAGAGATTGGACTAAGACTCCAATCACCCAGTCAATTCCCACTCCTCTACATGTCGTCACAATTCAAGTAGTCCCCACTCGTGACTTAATCAGTCTTGTCGAGTTGTGTCGACCACGTGGGAAGGAAGAGATGGAGTGGGGTGTCTTGCATATTGAAGAGATATCCACAGTTTGTTTATATAAATTTGGTAGTCAAACTTTCCCATCGTTTAATAATTCAGTTAGAACCCAGAGTCTTAAATTAGACGTTTTTTAATTTTACTATTGGTCTAATAATCTTTCTTTTTCTTGTGCAATAGCTACGAAAAGATTTCTAGAGTGATAGTCCTACTAAAGTGGATTAAAACGAAATCCTTAATATTTACAATGTCCAAGTCTCTCCTTGGAGTCCATCCTTTCCTTTTGTGTGTTGGTTTTTCTTCACTTTACGGGTTCTTTTACCTGGCTCAGTATGTATCGAGTCTTTGGGTCTGTGTTGGTCCCGTTTCTCTCTCAACAGGTCCTCCTGAAATAGGTGAGTAACACGGGTTTCCTGACTTCATAATCATCGATGCTCCACAAAGGTGAGTAAAAGTACCCGTGACACTTGTGTCAACGACATCTATGTCTCCTGTACTTTAAGTAGATTGATCGAGACCCAATTCTTTTCCCGTCCATATCTGTACTCTTACCAATCTTTACGGATTTCCTGAAGAAAATCCCACATAGCAGGTCTTGTGTTTTTACACTCTGGACTGGAACTATCTGGGGGTGTAGACAGAGTAGTCCGGAACTCTTAATCAGAGGAGAACAATTTATCCTTTCCAATGACAAATTATCAATTACTTCCGGTCCCTTAGACTTGTCTATTCTCGGTCTAGACACGTCTGACGTAAACCCTGTTTGGGTTTAGGAGAATAGAGAAGAGTCTTTCAGTCGACAAGTCTTCTATAACGAAATTCCTCTCCCTCCTGTCCTTGTCTTCGTGTCTACTCCTCTGGGTGACAGAAAGACTTTCTTGCGTCTGGGATACTTCTCCACTACGAGACGACGAAATACCCCCCTATGTCCCCGTACGACATAAAAAGGGGAGTTATGTGACGAAGGGACATATTGAAATTTTGTACACGTGATAACACTTACATAATATTCTAAGGATGAAAGAAAAATGACGAACGCGACGAGACACTAAATATAACAAAATATGGGTTCACTGAGTATCAGGAGTATACCCCTTTACAAGACTCGACTCTCTTCGGGTCCTCCTTTACCTCTCCTCCACTTCGAAAGAAAGAACTTCCGTAAGTCGATAGTACAGAAACCCGAGTCCCAATAACTTTCCGTCTGTCATTCTTTCGATAGAACGAGGTGAGTCTGAGGTAGTGGGATAGGGTGGGGTGGAAAATACGGAGAGTGAACTTCGTTTCGATAAGTTCGGAGAGATTAAGGGACTTTCGAGATAGTTGTGTCCAGGACTAAAGGACCGCTGATTTTTCTACGTGTTACACTCTCAACGTTCAAAATAGACCCCGTTTTACTCCGGACGTCAGGTCCTTTGTTGGAGTCTCTCGAGACTCTCTGACGAGGTTTCTCCGGTACTCTCTTCCAGTTATATATTGTAAAACCACTTTACCCTCAAGTCACGTCAGTCTGTGAATGAAATGTTCCAAAAGACGTTCCTCAACTACAGTGGTACTTCCCTAAATCACGAAAAGATCTATACTCCTCTACGTTCCTAAACCCTAGTACTTTAGTCAAGGATTTTTATAGATTGGTCGATTTCTGGACAAGGTGGGTAAAGGGACCTCGTGTCTCACGGAGTAAGAGGTGGGACTTAAGGGGAATCTCCCACGACTTCGAGTCGTCGACGTCAGTATGTCCCAAGTCAGAGGTGTCTCCGTCTGCAGTCTACGGGAACAACAAGTCAGCGACCGTTTCCAAGAGTCGTTCACGGTAAAACATCGACTGCGAGGAAGGTACCTACGAAAGGGTAGGAAGGAACTGTTATAAAGGGAGGGTAAACGACCCCCAGTCTACCTTTTTTTACGGAGGACGGTGACGATGAAGTGACTGACAAGTTTTACCCTCGAGGAGAAGGAGAGGGGGTAGAAAAGTAGGGGTTTCCTAGGGTACCACAAGAAAGATAATGGAGCGAAAAGAGAAGACGGGAGGGAGAGGTCGAAAAAAAGACACAGGAGAGAATACGATATAGGTGTTGAGGGGAAAGGGACTCGAGAAAGTTGTAGGGAGGGTGTAGGAAGGAATCGATCACAAACTGACACTCCTATAAAAAGGGGTGGTTCACCTCCATCGGGTCAAGGGGTCTAGGTCACTGAACCCATCACCTGAAGAGTAAGAGTTCTGACGAAAGTCCGTCCTCAGGAAGGGACAATAAATTTTTCGGAACGAGAAACCTCCGAACCCTGTAGGTTGATTTAGGGGTAGGATGAAATAGAGTGAGGAAATGTTTTAAGGAGACAGAGGAGGAGTAAGAACCCTTCGTGGACCAAATATCTAAACAAGAGATAACACCCAATGAAAAAGACAAGTGTACCTAATGAGTACGTCGGGGGACCAGAGAACTTAAAAACTAGAAGAGTCTAAGTTAGTGGAAGGCAAAAGATGAGGTCGAAGAGTAAGAATCCTAGGGTGTGAATGGTTCTGGGAAGAGACTAGTGTCACTGGAGACGGAAGTCGGAAGAGTTGGATACACCAACAACAAGTCAGCGACAAAATACAGGCTGAGAAACGCTGGGGTGCCTAATATCGGACCGTCCGAAAAATGCAGGTACGCATCGTAGGAGGTAATCGTTGTTGTAAGTGGTCTTATCATGTAAAGATTGTTCCTACTTTGGTGCAGCTGTGTAGTAATGGGTTTCCAGTAACGAATGGAATCCCAAGTGACAACCACAGGATGGAAGGTACCCGATCCTGATTACATCTCACTGAACGGGAAGTAATTCTATCTCTCATAAAAGTGACAGGAGTTTGGGAGACACAAAAACGGGAGGAGATTGAGTTCTTAGTCAAAATCAAGAATATACTCTAAAGTGAGTACACTATTTGTACTTAAATTCGATGAAGGAAGAGAAAGCTACGAAAGTTAGGAAGTCACACTTTACCTCATCAACAGTGTTATGGGCTTTATAACTAATATCATACGACTAAGATCCCGTTTTAAATTAAACTTTCGTTAAATTTTAAAAATAAAAATCTCAATCTAACAGGGAGAGTAAGAAAAATATCCTTATGTAGGATTTTAGATAAAAGACGTATGAAACTATATAAAATAAGAGATATAAACCTTGTCTTTGTATTTCAATCACACATAACGACAAACTCTTATTAGGAAACGAAGTTAAGGAACTGATCTCTGAATTTTTGGAAAGAGGAAACATAATGCACTTGTTTTATATGGAGTAAGAGAACAATTTATTGATCTTATCTTATATGTAGTGACTCAATTTCGTCAACTACACCGAGAAGAGGTAATAATTAATTAAATCACTAGTTCTAACTATGTAAAAGAGTTTGAAGTTAAACGAACGTCGTTAAGTTTTTACTATTACTAACAAGGACACGATTAGTAATATAGAGTGATGTTGAGGTCCTAATAGAGGGATAACTTATACTTATTTACCTCTCTTTTGCTCTTTACGTTTTCCAGTGTTTTATCATCAAACCCATTCTAAATTTTT
This sequence comes from Capra ibex, assembly GCA_006410555.1. Lineage (NCBI taxonomy): Eukaryota > Metazoa > Chordata > Mammalia > Artiodactyla > Bovidae > Capra > Capra ibex. The sequence goes on along the minus strand of SJYO01026388.1, from coordinate 65,248,872 downwards.
GTCCCAGTAGTCATTGAGTTGTGACTTGTAGTGGTACATGTTCTTCAGTCCAATGTTTGTTTTGGTTTGGGTTTACACCACAGATCGTACAAAGTTTGGGGAATTAAAGGAGGGATACGGATGGTTCAGGATGGATAGATAGTTCAAGGTGACTCAACTAACCAAGACGGTTCAGTGTATCTATTAAGGATCGATTTCTTACTGAAAACCCCCAACCCTGTCCAGTCAAAATTGTTTCTTCTCTACTCCAGTACCAACTTCTCGGTCACTACGTACCCGACTTAAAGGATTCTCCGTACACACGAGAGATGGGCCATCCCTTCAAGATTTGACTCGGGTCAGACACTTCCCTCCTTCCTCGACTTTTTATACGGCCTACCTGACTATTTGCGGTTTCCGACGCAGTAGAAGGGTCCTTTCTCCTTCAATTCTACTACGTGCTTGTGTTCTAGGGACTGACATTTTGTGTAAAAACGAATTGTTCTTTCAAACCCTTTTCTTTACGGTATGATAACTTAAAGTAGACAAAACATCGTCTCTTTTTCGTAAGTTCATTCGTAAATAATTCAATTAGTACACTCAATCTCGATACTTTGTACTAAACATAGTCTTACGTTAGTCTACCGTCTGACAGAGTAATTTTGTTTTGTCAGAAATAAAACTACGGTACTAAAAATTCGTTATAGTCCCTAGAATTTAAACTTAAGTCTCCGAGAACGTCTTCCCTATATTATGTAGTAATAGACGGAGATTTGAGAACATCCGGTTTAGGGAGTGGAGCGAGGGTCTCGACAAAAAGACTTTGTGTCCAGTCGGACTCATTGAAAGGAGGAGTTTTTGGATGTCCCAAAGGGTGACGAAACCCTCATTTAAAGATCGTGTTACAAGGTTTAAGAGATATTATATCGTTGAAAAACAGAGAGAACCAAGTAGTGGGTCTCCGAGAGACTTAATTAGTAAATGGAGGGAGGTCTCGGAACGAGTCCGACAAGGACATCGAACAAAACGGAAGGAGGAACGAGACGTAAAATTCTAAACAATCAGAAGTGAGCTGATGTGGAAGGGGAACTTCGAAGATAATTACGAGGTCACACTTCCCAGGCCAGGGAGAGACTTTACAGGTGCGAAACAGTATGAGTACGTCGACGATGTGACGAAACACACCAACGATAAACTTGAGAAGGATTCGAAGGGACGTAATGTTAGTCGAACAAATTATAAAATTTTTATATATATCATTAACAAATTTAGAAACCGACGTGACTCAGAAGTAAGGAAAGAGATCGACGTCACTCGTCCCCAATTAGAAATCAACTCCACACATCCGAAGAGTAACACCACCGGAGAGAACAACGTCTCGTGTCTGAAATCTACACACCCGAAGGCGTCAACACTGAGTGCCGGAATCAACGGGGTACCGTACACCTCAGGAGGACCTGGTCCCTACCTTTGGTACAGAGGACGTAACCGTCCGAGTGAGCATTGGTCACCTGGTGGTCCCTTCAGGAAATTATGAAGAAAGTGATACCGTCACTAAGAGTTTACAATCGTTTGAAGTCTTAATGAACCACCCGAAAAACTTTATGTCTAGCGATCCTGAGGTCGTAAAAACTAAGTCATCAAGATCGTACCCTGGGTCCTTAGGTGTACAATTTATTCAAGGGACCACTATGATAACTATTTTTAAATCATCCACAAAATAATTCTACAAATCGTAACACAGATTCTTATATTTACTAGTACCAAAAGTGAATGTGTATACCTTTTCTTACCTGAAATATGTTAGAGATTTTCAATTGTTTAAATACACAATCACAGTAGGTTTATCAAGACTACACATGATCCTGGAAACTTTGTCCGACTATTTCGAGTACCACTTGCTTCTAGATGGACATCCCTTACTTTCCTTTCACGTTTAAAAGGAGGTTCTGAGTACTGTTAATTTCATCAAAGACAAAATGGGAGGTCCTTTACCCTCGAGTCTTTACAGGGTCTCGTCTCCACATCGTCCTGGACCCGAGACAGACCAGAATTAGAGGGCACGAGTAGACGACACTCAAAGGGGGTCCCGAGTCACTCATTTCTTAGGTGGACGTTACGTCCTCTGGGTCCTCTACACCTAAACTAGGGACCCAACCCTTCTAGGGGACCTGCTCCTATACCGTTGGGTGAGGTCATAAGAACGGACCTTTTAGGGTACCTGTCTCCTTGGATCGTTCGATGCCAGATACCCCAGTTTGTACTGACTCACTTACTTATACATAACGCATGAGTAGACGACGCGAAGGTCGAGGGGTGGTCTTTGTCGTGACGGAAACTTTCTTTTATAATTTCAGTTCGAGTCCTGTACCGCACTCACGAGTCAGTAAAGTCAGTACAGGCTGAGAAACGTTGGGATACCTAAGTCCTAGAGTTCGTTTTTTCAGGGACAAATAAAATTTACTGAACATTACTTATGCATATACCGTGGTTCGTGCACAAGAGAAGGGAGAGTCATAAAGGACCTCCGTACCTGAGATGAAAAAATACAGACGACTCAGTCCTGTAGGTTAACGGACCAGTACTGGATTCAGAGTCACCATAATTGAAAAAGAAAGATAAAAAACCCATTTACATGTGTACCGAGAAAAAGAGAGAAACCCCTTTAGACTCTCTAATCTCGATGACGGTGGGTCTCCAGTCTTATTCAGTCACTTTAACTACTAGATGGTTTCTTACTCACATATACACCTACATCCCTCGTTTCGAAGTACTCTCTCAATACTCAAAGATTTGTAATAGACCGACGAGAGTTTCTAATTTTTTTTTTTTTTTGGATCTGTCTACACAAAGGAGATACTGTTAGTTTACCCCCATAAAGACTCGAGTCTGTTAGAAGACAACATCTCCACCATGTACAACCTCCACCAAGTCCAACCTCCGTCATGTCCAACCTCCTCCATACCCCATCTGAACAGAGACCTCGTCCTCGAAGTCGTAGTAGATCCTTGTGTAAGGTTTATATTCAAGAGTCCCAAGTGTGGTTGTACGACTTGGTCTTTAAGACCCCCATCACGGGTCTTTAGACATAAAATCGTTCGGGAAGTCCACTAAGACTAAGTCCGATTTCAAATTCTTATTGACGATCACAAATCGATAGTCATTTAATCCGACGGGGGGTTTGATATTAAAAAAAAAAGTTACTGACAGTGGCTCAGTATTCGTTCGACGTGAAACCCTATTTAAGAGATCTATGAGGTTTCACCAAAAGCTATTCCTTCTAGTAAAAACCTCTCTAAAATCCTCTTACATTTTCGAATACATAAAAGAGAACACACAAACAATAAAATTTTAAAACAAAAGGTAACTGACACGTAAACTCTTGTCTGTAAATTTAATATCATACCTTTTTCCGAAACGATACCTTCAAATATCGACTTTCAAGTGAACTTTACAACAGTCTAGTTCAGGAATCTCAACTCGATTCTCCGAATCTTCCAAAGGTACGGAGGGACTTAGAGTGTCGTGACAATTAGGATAACGAAAGAGAGACAGGAGGTACTCCGTGAGATGAAAGTGACCCAAACACGTACTCATTTCCACTATATTTTTATCATCATCATCATTACTATTCATTTATCATGGAAAGTAAATGAAACCGGTAGTATATGGTATGGAGATATTTAGTTACAGATCTATGTTATAAAGGTATGTTATCAAGTCTTACAGAGAGAGAAACCCAGAAATATTACAAATTAAGTTAAAATATTAACAAAACGTTAATACTTGACAAGAAACTCTGACTCTTGTAAATTCTCAAGATCAGAACTTCATCAGTGTGTGTCATACGTATGGAACAGTAAGACGTAGATTAACATCTTCTGGAGGTCCTTGAAAATCCCAAAGGTATCTCGGACTTAATTCGTAAAGACGAATTTCTTCGAGTTAAATTTTGACACCTACTTCTTTATAGGAAGGTTAATGATAAAAATCGATTTCTAAAAGAAATCTTCTGATGACACGAAATGGTGCTTAGGGTATATTTATTAGCCGTGGACCAAAAGGGGTGGAAGTGGAAACAACGGGGTTTGAGTCGGGACGTTAACATTTGTACGTCTCAGATTCCCCACTTAGGAGGTCAAACGGAAGGTATCTGTAAGAGGTGTTCCTGGGGGCGGGACGGTGGGAGGTAACCGTGACAGTTATAATAACCTCCCTCCCCCGTTCAACACCCCCGTTAAAAATATACGAAGTGACATGGTCTCACCGAGTCTCCCATTTCTTAGGCGGACGTTATGTCCTCTGTGTCCTCTGCACTCAAGTCAGGGACCCAGTCCTTCTAGGGGACGTCTTCCTTTACCGTTGGGTAAGGTTGTAAGAACCGACTTTTTAGGGTACCTGCCTCCTCGGACCGTCCGATGTCAGTTCCCAGTTTTTCCAAGCCTGTGTTACCTCACTGATTCGTGCGGTATCTATTCGTCTTGCATGCTGAGTGGTGACACACGATCTGCACGTCTACGGTGGTTTTAAAATACGTGTAAACCTTTCGACCGAATAAAATCCTAAAACAAGTCTTTACTCACGGACCTCGAAGACAAAGACAGAGAGGAGACACCGAGACAGAGAGGCTTACTACTTTAAGGGTTGGTCGTCGGTGTCTCTCGTCTAATCAAATTTTAAACAAGATCATTTCTTCGACCAGGTTAGTTTCACGGTTTCCTGTACGGTGTTGTCTAAATGTCAAACGTGTTATTTATTTCTCGGTTTCTGGGGCTTCCCTCCGCTCTCGGCTCCTACGGGACCTCCCGGGTCCTGACTCCGTCGGTGTCTCAGTCAGTTGTGACTCCGTCAATGTCGCGGTTGTTGGAGACAATCCATGTGTCTGTAAACCCTTATTCTGTCACCGAAGGGACCACCGAGTCTTCCATTCCTTAGAAGGAGGTTACTCTCTCTGGGCCCAAGGTAGGAACCCAACCCTCCTGGGGGACGTCTTCTCTTACCGATGACTGAGGTCACAAGAACGGATCTCTTAGGGTTCCTGTCTCCTCGGACCGTCCGATAGCAGGTACCCCAGTGTTTCTCATCCTGTACTGACTCACTGATTGTGAACTAAGAGCCCATTCGTACCCTGTGACAAGGAATCCAGAATCAATGAGATCTTAAGTGATCGTATCTACTGACTAACTGGTGTATTTGGTGTTTCTTTTTAAACTCTAAGTAGTACCAAGGTCCGTAAATTTAACCCCAACTAGTCAGTTTACCTCCCCGTGTGTCTGTCACCCCGAGTCGACCCTCTTCATGTTCCCCATCCAACACGGTCACCTACCCCATTTACCGTCCCTGTCCTCCTGAATCTTGTAGGTTTCGCACCCATCTTAAAGTACTTGACCCAAATAAATAAAAAAAGAATTATACGAGACGTTAAAAGAATTGGTTAATTCTTCTTTTCAAGTAATGATAGATCCGACTTTTTATTAGACCGGGACAAATTTTAGGAAAACACTTTTCGAGTCGTACTGGATGCCTACTGTTCACTGGTACATTTTACCCTAGGATTTATTTGTCAATTAGGAAACTTTGTACGTTTAATAAAATTTTAGATAACTTAGATCTTATAGCAAAAAGTTTTCCCGGAAGAAAATTCAACTTGGTCGTAGAGTATTTTACAGTACTCAAAACGCCAACTATTCGAAGTTTTGTATACAAACCCTATTACTACATCTCGCTTACACAAGTAATAAGTACTGTTGTCATGTGTGTGGTAAAATTAGAAGTAATAGGAGACATCTGTTATCGATTAAATAGACGTCGTCCTGAGACTCGTCACGTCACAATAAAAACAATAAGTCATCCGTCTCCCTAATTACGTTCCACTTTCTGGAACTAAGAGGTTCCAGGATAAAGAGTCGTGACTAGGTCGTCTTTATAGCTTCTATTTGACAACTGACAGTCGTTTGTCTTTCCATCTTACAAACGGTCAAACTAACCTTTCGACACGACCACAAATGAATGGGATCTTCCGAATTTACTTCGTTCTTAAACTTTGTGAATTCTCGGGTATACGTAAAGATTTACGAGGTCAATGTTACCGTCTGAGAAACGATGGACATCCAAGGGGTACAGGAAGGGAGATCCCTCTGTCTTCGTCAAAACGAACCGACAGGAATCTCGTAGGAGAAGAGAAAGACTGAGTAAGCTTACCTGGAGGAGTTTCACTCGTTAAAGTGGTAGTCCGTTAGACGTTACGAAAGAGAAAGTCATCGTTTGTTGGAAGTCGATAAGAGGGATGCGGACGGGGGACAAGGGGGTGGAGTGTACACTTAGAGAAAACAGTTCATGTAAGTGTCGATACCCTCTTGTCGACCGAAAGAAAGACCGAAGGATCCCGGTTATTTTGAGATGACGGGAAAGAACTAAAAAAAAAAAGGACTGTAAAAATAAGTTAAACGGATTTTCATCAAGACTACTTTAATTGGTCTTCAACTAAAATCTCCTAGACCATCGCGGTTTCCAATAAAATTCTACCACATTGAGAACTAGGAGGTATCAGGACCTAGAAAGAAAACTACAAAAGGACACAACCACTTAGGTCGGAGTTTTATTCCCCAGAGCTCATCAACACCATCAAGTGTGGTAAAGTGATGAATGATTAATACGTTTAAACCTTTAAACTCGTTTAACAAAACAAATTTAAAATCAAAGTAGTAGATATTTTATCCTCGGTAGGTATGTTCCGTGAATGTATTATGGATAGAGTATGGTTCGTAATTTTTTAACACTTGATGATAAATAATAAACTCTCGTTAACATTGAACTCTTAATTTACATGTTTTCTTCAACCTGGAAAAATAGTCCGATTACCTCAGGAAACTTCCAAAAACTTTTTACAAAAGTTAAACAAAACAAAGAATGAGGATCTTTCTTTTTATCTGGGAAGGAATTCTTGTTTCTTTACCGAATGGACACCGAGGGACCTTGGTAAATTTAAAACAATTGTCGTCGTTTGGTCGTAGAGAGGTCGAAATACGGGCGAAACGGACAAGATTGAGGGAAAAGGTTTAAAGGAGAAGTCTTCTTGTCGACTGTGAAAGGATGTAGAAGAAGAGGAGGTATAAAGTTTCAGTAGGGAGACCTACTAGGACTGGAAACAGTGGTACGAGAAAGACGGTAAAGAAAACTCAGGTGTATCAAAGTCCTTCGATCTGTCTCTATTTTTACTTCGGCTAGACGGGTGTCCTCAAATATTGTTACTAATCCTCTCCCCCCGCGACGTCCCCCCTTATCAAGTAAACTAGGATTGTTTCCTCTCTTCTAGAAGTTTTCTCTCTCACTGAATGTAAATCAAATTAAGAGGAACCGAAAAGAAGAAAGGGAGAAGTCTTGTCAAGAACAGACTCAATAAAGAGGACTCTACCACACTCGTCTCCACGTGTTGCTATCGCTTTGAAAATAATTGAGACCGAGTCAGGGTTGGTGTCTCGTTTTCTGAGGAAGTTTAGATCCTTCGTCAGTCACCAACCTTTTTCATCTCTATATTCGTGTTCTTCCCCTCCCCTCTTCCTGTCAACCATACCTGTTCGACGTCTCTTGTTTCGTTTCAGTAGAGTCTCACCATGGAGAGTCTCGACAGGTCAGTCTCGGTCCTTGGAGCAGGGAAAGGCGTGCACCACAAACGAGGGGACACTGTTCGACTACCTCATCGGATAGCCTCTTAGAAAACATCAGAAAAGGTGAGGGTTCATCTTATGTCTTTAACGGTACGACAAGAGTTTAGGTTTAGTTATTTTTCCAACATACACTTCACCTGACTTACGAAGTGACTGACTACTAGGTGTCAACCTGTCATATATTCTTTTCAGACCTCATTCACCAACGAAACCCTTTCCACCAAAAGAACTCTTGTCAAGGATAAACCCCTTTATAAAACCGTTATAGTAAACTTATTTTGTAATTATAAATTGTGGGTGTTTTCAGAGGTATCTACACATGTGTTTCAAATTTCATTCGTATCTTAAAAGGACTTCAAGACTACAGAAGGGGGCATAAAATGAGAAACACCAGTTTCTTTATTTGTTTACTTGTTTTATTAGACGAACTTTTTACCGATTAGAGTATTTCGTAAGATTTTTATAAATGTTTTAATTCTGTTGATAACGTCTAAGATAGTAGAACATACAGAAAGAAAAGAGTATACAATTGTTTCTGTGTCACCTCTATAACCGAACCCCTATAAGCCACAAAGAGAGACGAATGTTCTAGGACAGAACTAAGAAAGTTTCCGTCTTTTATTAAGAAAATCGAACTAAGACTCGGGTTCATGGATATAAATGAGAAAATATACGAGATATTTTACAAAGAGAAAGAGAATAAGAAAAACATACATGTACATTCCCGGTGAAAGAAGACACCCTTTCTTATTGAGGTCTATGTTGGGACTCAGTCAATAACATGCAGACTTTGGGTTGCGACATGGTAAAAATGACTATGACAGTTGACGAATGGTAGAAATACCACCGGTTAAGGTTAATTACAAAATAGAGGTACTTTTGAGTTTCCGTATATTCGGATCTGTGACCGAAATTGAATTCCGGAATAAACCAACTAAAAGGATTCTATAGTATATTGTTCTAAAGGTGAGGAGGACGGAGGAGGTCAGGGACAGTCTTGTTGACTCTTTCTAGACTTTCGACTTTCTCACTAGTGTAAAACTAGTCCACATTAAATTTAGAAACAGACTCAGACTTACTTGTAACCCTTCGTCCTTATCGTCTCAAATGACACTCCGAACCCCTCACGACTGAACAAGAGGTATTTTCACTCTCCCTCAATTAGAAACACAAGTGAACTCCTGATTATGTCTCTTCGACCCCACCCACTACGATCCCTGTACCCTCGTTCTGTTCACTGAAAATCCGATCTTTAGCGAAAATAAGCTAAGATCTAAAAACCACTTCTCCGTTTTAGTTAGAAAAGGAAAGAAAATTGTAGAGAAGTCAGGAAGTCATTTCAGACTACGGGTGAGTCTTCTAAAAAAAACATATCTTTAGTTCCCTTCTCTGACTCTGACCTGAGTCGAAAACCCAATCACACCGAGTCCTTAGTGACTAAGTAGACCCGGTCTTCCGACCTTGGTCCTCATAGGGAATCTCACACTCGGGGTCTTCGTCAATGTCCTTAGAAATTTTTCTGTTATGTAAAAGAGACCAATACCATATCCTTAACCCCGGTTAAAAATGGTTGTAGAATAACTCCGTCACACTGGGGTCTCCCTTTGACTAATACTTAGACGCCGGCACCCATCTAAACTTCGGACTGATGATAATCGATCGATTAGGTTTCAATTATATTTCTCCCATCTCGAACCAAAAAAGTTACCATTTTAACCTTATTATAAAAAATATTAAGTCACAGTAGTTGACTATGAATTCTACCAATTTACCTTGGAACAACTTCTTTGCCTATCAGAGTTTCATCGTGTGGGGGGTATAATGTAACCTTACACTCCTTTTTACATAGAAATGTTAACTCTTTAATCTTTGTTAGAATATTAACTCTACATAGGTTCTCTAGTTTGAATTTTACCGGTTACTCTCACTTACGCTATGTCTCTAAACACCTTCTTGTGGGAACTAAAACTCTCTACGCACGACTTCATCTCCGTTTCACAGTACACATTGAATGAAATTTTACATGGGATAAGACGTGTACAGACGGTATACATATGTATATACATGTGTACCCGAAGGAAACACCAATTCACCATTTCTTAGGTGGACGGTTACGTCTACACCCAATTCAGAGCCCCAACTCTTCTAGGGGACATCTTCCTTTACCGTTGAGAGAGATCAAAAGAACGGACCCTTTAGGGTACCTGTCTCCTAGGACCACCTGATCAAGTACCCCAGTATTTTACAATCTGCACTGAATCCTTGATTTGTTGTTGTATCTCACAATCAGTGAGTCGGCACAGGTTGAGACACTGGGGTACATAACATATCGGACGGTCCGAGGTGACAGGTACCCTATAAGGTCCGTTCTTATGATCTCACCCTTCGGTAACGAAAGAGGTCCCGTAGAAGGACTGGTCCCTAACTTGGGTCCAGAGGGTGTAACGTCGACCTAAGAAATGGTGGACTCGGTGGTCCCTTCGGGGATTTGGTGTTGTATATACGTGTATCTACTATACACATACAAACACACACAAAGAGAGAAAGTATTTATATAATCAGAGAGAGGGAGAGAGAGATATATATAGTATATTATGTATATACGACACGATCCGAATCAGTACAGGTTGAGAAACGCTGGGGTCCATGACGTCGGACGGTCCGAGGAGACAGGTACGCCTAAGAGATCCGTCCTTATGACCTCATCCAACGGTACGGGAGGAGGTCTCCTAGAAGGGTTGGGTCCCTAGCTTGGTTCCAGAGGACGTAACGTCCCCCTAAGAAATGATTGACTCATGGGTCCTTTCGCTTTCTTATGACTTCACCCATCGGATAGGGAAGAGGTACTTAGAAGGACTGGGTCCTTGGTACGACCCCAGAAGACGTAACGTCCACCTAAGAAATGATTGACTCGACAGTCCCTTCGGGTATTATGTATATATATATATATATATATATATATATATATATATGTATATATAGTAAGAGAGATATATATAACGTATAATACATCTAAATCGTACGTTTAACCCGTTTTACAATCGTTAGTCACTTATATTCACTTCTCATATACATGAATAAAATGACAAGAGAGTTTTGCAAAAAGTTTTATTTTACAATTGACACATTTATTGACTGCATTTTATGGATCGTAGCGTGGTCCGTACACGAACAAAACATAACTAATGGAAAGGGAAAAGAAGGAAAGGGGAGATGATGGGCACAGGTGAAAGGAGGTTAACACTAATCGGGAGTACTACGAACAAATTTATCCAGATCAACGTAATGGGATTGTACTTTTCATCAAAGACTTTTTCGTTTCCGTGTTTTTTCCATCTCACGACATTTTTACGGGCCTCATCATGATTAACCGTCGAGGTGTTCCAACAAGACAAAAGATTTTCTTCACAGGGTACCACGTCGTACAATTTGTGAACCGTATTAATTCTTTAGTCATCAAATCTTTTTTGTTTTCTATGAGTCTTATATTTGTAAAGAGTCATGACTTTATCTGGTTTGCTAAATAAAGTCTCACGACTAAGTCATTACGTTTTGGTTCCAATAGAAAAGAATCTCGAAAAGAGGGGTTTCATAATGACTAGCCATCTTTACTACTTGTAAATAGACCCTCAACGGAGTCCCGGGACTTAATACACACGTCAATTACTATATGGCAACTTTCTATACAGACGGTTTGGGTGACCGGTCGAAGTGATCACCCATCACAAGACCCCATCGAAACGAAAGAGACACTGTCGAAGTACGGGAACTTCAACCTTACCCACATCCCTCTTTTACCTCAGACTCACTGGGAAACCCGGTTCTAAGAGAACTTAAGGTGAAGAAGAGAACCGGGGAAACATTTTACTCAGGGGACGGAAATTTTTTTTTTTACTAAGATGGTAATTAGGAATTCGAAGGGACCCGTTCTCCTCTCTCACCGTTTAATAGATGGTGTTGAACATCTCGTTCCTTTGTCCTCCTTAGCACCCCTTTAATAAAAGATTTTGGCGCGTCATTTTTGAGCCAAGAGGAGGACCAAAAGAAAATGAGGTACATACGCTTCGTCATACACTTTACGTCTTTCTACCCCCCTCCTTTTCGTAAATCCCATCAAAGACGATCGACTTATTAATACTGTCATTGTTGTTTTTATCTACTAACACGCTGTAGCGACACGATTGACTTTTTTAAGATGGGTACACATCCGACGATACTAAAATAAGTAGTTTCAGTAGTAGTAGAAGAAGAAGGAGGAGGAGACACAAATATATTATCTTAAGAACCTTTAACTCCTTCTTTCTTCTTTGTAATAAATGACAAACCCTTTTGATTAATATTCATTGAAGACTCACTTTAGGTAGTGTGACTTCTGAAAATTTCTGTATGAATACGTTTCCCACCCTGTTAACAGAAGTTTCCCTTCTACAACGACCATACTACTCCTTACTCAAGTCAAGTCAGTGAGCCAACACAGACTGAGAAACGTTGGGGTCCCTGACATCGTGAAGTCCGGAAGGACAGGTAGTGGTAGAGGACCTCGAACGAGTTTGAGTACAGGTAACACAGCCACTACGGTAGGTTGGTAGAGCAGGAGACAACGAGAGAAGAGGACGGAAGTCAGAAAGGGTCGTAGTCCCAGAAAACGTTACTCAATCAAGAAGAGTAGTCCACCGGTTTTCTAACCTCAAAGTCGAAGTTGTAGTCAGGAAGATTACTTGTGGGTCATGACTAGAGGAAATCCTACGTGACCAACCTAGAGGAACGTCAGGTTCCCTGAGAGTTCTCAGAAGAGGTTGTGGTGTGAAATTTTCGTAGTTGAGAAGTCGCGAGTCGAAAAATATCAGGTCGAGAGTATAGGTATGTAATGATGACCTTTTTGGTATCGAAACTGATCTACCTGAAACAACCGTTTCACTGTAGAGACGAAAAGTTATACGACAGATCCAACCAGTATTGAAAAGAAGGTTCCTCGTTCACAGAAAATTAAAGTACCGACGTCAGTGGTAGACGTCACTAAAACCTCGGGTCTTTTTATTTCAGACAGTGACAAAGGTAAAAAAGGGGTAGATAAACAGTACTTCACTACCCTGACCTATGGTACTAGAATCAAAAGACTTACAACTCGAAATTTGGACGAAAAAAAAAAAAGAGAGTGAGAGGAGAAAGTGAAAGTAGTTCTCCGAGAAATCAAGAAGAAGTGAAAGACGGTATTCCCACCACAGTAGACGTATAGACTCCAATAACTATAAAGAGGCTCGTTAGAACTAAGATCGAACACGAAGTAGGTCGGGTCGTAAAGAGTACTACATGAGACGTACATTCAATTTATTCGTCCCACTGTTATATGTCGGAACTGCATGAGGAAAGGCTAAACCTTGGTCAGACAACAAGGTACTCTCCCTCCTACTTTTTGATTGAGATCCGTCGTCTTACCATTTCATCGTTCTTTATACCGTTAGTCCCAACCTTATTTTAAATTCTCCTACCCTCCTGGTCGTCAACTTTCCGTTACTTCGGACATCAGAATCTAAAATTACCCTAAGTCAAGTCAAGTCAAGTCAAGTCAACGAGTCAGTACAGGCTGAGAAACTCTGAGGTACTCGGTGTCGTGCGGTCCAGAGGGACAGGTAGTCGTTGAGGACCTCAGGTGGGTTTGGGTACAGGTAGCTCAGCCACTACGGTAGGTTGGTAGAGTAGGAGACAGCAGGGGAAGAGGAGGACGAGAGTTAGAAAGGGTCCTAGTCCCAGAAAAGGTTACTCAGTCGAAAAACGTAGTCCACCGGTTTCATAACCTCAAAGTCGAAGTTCTCCGTCCATTTCTTGTTGAGATCCTAAGATTCTTTCGTTTATAACACTATTTTACTACGAACCCTTCTACTTAATAAAAGTTCACAAAACGATCGTAACGTAACGACTGTTTCCAGGTAGATCAGTTTCGATACCAAAAAGGTCACCAGTACAATACCTACACTCTCAACATGGTATTTCTTTCGTCTCGTGGTTTCTTAACTACGAAAACTTGACACCACAACCTCTTCTGGGAAATCTCAGGGAACCTGACGTTCCTCTAGGTTGGGCAGGTAGGAATTTCTTTATTCAGGATTTATAAGTGACTCTTAAAAGTAACCCTTCCTGACTACGACTTCAACTTCGAGGTTATGAACCCGGTGAACTACACTTCTTGACTGAGTAACCTTTTCTGGGACTACGACCCTTTCTGACTTCAGTCCTCCTCTTCTCTCGTTGTCTCCCACTCTACCAACCTACCGTAGCGACTTAGTTACCTGTGCTCAAACTCGTTCGAAGTCCTCAACCACTACCTGTCCCTCCTGACTTCACGATATCAGGTACCACAACTTTCTCGGTCTGTACTGACTCGTTGACTTGACTTGACATGACACCTGTCAACTTTGGTCTTCTCCTGTTTCCAAGAATTTTGTTTTGATCAAGTTACTTTATTTCTAGAACGAAACTAGTCGATACGATTCTAGTTTTGTCACTTGCAAAACTCTTATGTGGACCGTGTTTAACGAGTTCTTCATGCCAAAACCGATCTGGAATCCACACACCCTTGTTTTCGCCTGATATTTCAAAGAATTCAGTCTTTTCTAAGGGAACCCTATGACCTTTCTTTCTCCCCGGATTCACTTTTAGTTCGGACAACAATCTACTCTTGACCTTTGGTCTAATCGTAATTTTAAGCCACGTCCCTTCTAGAACAGAGAGGGTCGGTAGTAGACTTTAGACGACTAGTGACCGAGGGAGAGAGATCAAGAGACACAGAGGTCTCAATGACACTTTCTTAGAGGAGAGGTAGAGTCTCGAGGTCCCGAGGTCTGCAGGACAACACCAGAGGGTAATGGCCCTGTCTCGTCACTAGTAGTCGAACGGTCGCGTACACACACTCCAGAACGACAACGACAAAGAAGAACAAAACAGAGTCTCTTAAAATTTATTGTGCACTAAATTTTTTAACTACAGTAGAGGAATAACGACTGAACATATGAGAGGAACGTTTCTTTCTTAACTCAGTGGGACGTCACAAGAGGGAGTTGAGTTTACACGACGTGCCGTGTTGGTCACCCACATGTGTGTGTCTGTTCTGCGTCTCCTACGATACCACTAGACCTTGGTACAAGGAAAGACCCCGAGGGCAAGAGGAGTGTTCCAGGGTATCAAAGGAGAGGGACGACAGGTCATAACACCCTTCTTTCTTTAAGATCTTGGTACAAAAAATTAAATAGAAAAATGATATATAACAAGATAGTCCTGCGGGTTCTTGAGGAGTATGGTAGTATACATACACACTCAACAAGTCAGCACAGACTGAGCAGTGTTAGGACACCTGACATCGGGTGGTCCGAGGAGACAAGTACCCTAAGAGGCCCGTTGTTATGACCTCACCCAACGGTAAAGGAAGAGGTGTATGGTAGCATAATATATAATTAGTACTTTTACCGATTCAGGTGTCCCCGAACCCCGAAGGGCCCACCGAGGTACCATTTCTTGGACGGCCGGTCACGTCCGTTGTACCCAAACCTTTCTAAGAGATCTCCTCCTTTACCGTTAGGTGAAGTCCTAAGAACGGACCTCTTAAGGTACCTGTCTCTTCCGACAGTCTGACGTCAAGTACCCCAGTTTTTCTCCGCCTGTGCTGACTCCTCCGGCTCGTTCTGTGTACGTATTCCGTCTATACTAGGAGGAGGAGTGACAGAAACAAAAAACACAAAAATTGCAAGCAAACTACCCCTGGTAAAAATTTCAGAAGTAACTTGAACAATTTCATAACGAAGACAAAAGTCAAAACTATAAAACCGACACAGTAGAGAGTATAGTAGAAACAAAGGGAACCCATAGTATACCGGTTAGAAGTTTAAAGTCTCCGTCGACCATATGTATTGAGTCTTGAGAGTAAAAATAGTAAGGTCCTATGGTGACACCATCGACTACACCAACAAGAACTCAGTGATCGGGGTCAGGTCGAAATGGTCACTGACAAGTAGGTACGTTAATTTTGTATTTCTCTCCCACCACCACCACCGCCAAGTCCCCGAAGAAGGAACTCGTCTTCCGACACCGGACTCGTCAAAGATCACCATTTCTGAGACACAAAGGTGATGTCACCCGTACCCAAGTTAGGGACCAACCCCTTGATTCTAGGATGTACGAACACCGTCCCGGTTTCTTTTCTTTTTTTCCCCAGAGACCCATACTGTTTGGAATACTGGAGATATACGTTTGTGGAGGTAAGATCGGTTACACACACGAGTGATGTCGGGTTTGGATAAAATACGAAATACGAAACCAAAACCAAATACGGAAAAGGAGAAAGTCATCATAGAGAAGTGAAATAACCGGATTTAGGAAGGATATTAACTTTTGAGTTAACTTTAACAGGTTCTTCAGAAGGTTCGAATAGGGTGGACCTCTGACAACGGTAGTATAAAATTAAATACAAGGTAAATAAAACGTGTGTAGTAAATGGCGAAAGGTATCGAATGAGTACTCAGTTACTGAGTAGAGGGGTTACTGTAATATACGATAAAGTCAGATGTATTATCTATAAATTATTTTCGGACAATTAACTCTCAGTGAAGTTGATTTTAGAGACCCTCGAGTGACCCCAGAATTAAAAGAGAACATTTAGTTATAGGACTTCCCGATGGGGTAAGGGGACTTCATGATTACAATGTCTTCACACAGTTCCTGTTTTCGTTCTCATCTTGCGACAGACAATTGGTTTCCCTCCCTTCTTCATAGTCTCCTCCGAGACTGTTCCTCTAAGTTACTGGAACTGATGGATTAAAATTCCGTCGTTCCTAAAATCCGAGGGTCTTAGATAGGGTAGAGTTCATTTCGGTGGGTTTTGTTACCGTGATCTACCCACCTAATAGTCTGAGTAAAGGTTATTCTAGTACGGTAGGACGTTTGTTTATATTTTCTCCTCTAAGTACTTGATCTTTTAGTTAAATTTTAGATACCCTTTCGGTTTCCGATAGAATCGAACTGGAAATCGTGTGTCAAATAAAGTCTGATTTAAAATAATACCTCCGTGTAAGGTGTTATCCGAACATCACTCCTTATCTTAGATTAGTCTCGACTGTCGTCGAGGATCGGAATCGTCTTGATTGTCAGATTTACTCTTAAACCGATCCACCCTTAGTCTTTCCTTTTGTCCCATTCTAATATCTGTTCGTAGAGGTACTTTAGGCTCCTCCCCGATCGTCCCTGTGATCAATGTACCTAATCTGACCGTTACCAATTTTTCAATTCATTGAATGACGTGACTTCTGTCCTCGATTTATTTACGACAAAAACTTCGGACAGACAGTCGTTTTTAAGTTCGCTCTTGTCTTCATCGATTTTATATACTTACGTTTAGTCTCCTTTTTGTGGGTGTTCTGTTTCTTTACCAAATCCTTTTATTAAGAAACTTAAATTTCCTAATTGTACTTTTATAAGATGAGAAAGAAATACCTAGGATTCCTTTGTTTAAAATCTTGGTAACACGTACAAACGATTTTTTTTTAGTTAAGACACCAAATAAAAAATCGTAATGTGAACTAAACGTTTCTTCTGTTTTCAGAATGTTAGTAAAGTGTTTCTCAATCTATATTTTTATATTTTTACTAAAGGAATGTCAATCCGTTACTCAGTCGTACCCAGGTTCAAAACCTATCTAGAAAACCGTGGTTTAGACCTTCTTACGAAGGTTTAAGATTTTAGGATATGTTTACCTATATTATTAATGGTTATCGAAAGGTCCACCATTTCTCAGACGGACAGTAACGTCCCCTGTATTCTCTGCACTCAAACTAGGGACCCAGCCCTTCTAAGAGACCTCTTCCTCCTTTATCATGGGAGTAAGGTCATAAGAACGGACCTTTTAAGGTACTTGTCTTCTCGGACCACCCGTTATCAGACACCTCAGCGTATCAGTCTGTATTGAATCACTGAATCGGGTCACGTCGTGTTAATGGTTATTTCTGGATAACGAAAAGTGTATCTTTCGTGAAATGTTTAGTACAATTTAACTAACATGTGTCTCATAACAAAAATACAATAAAGAAAGAGAGAACTTAACAAAATAATAGGAAAAAAGAAAGGAAAAGAAAAAAATTAAAGGGGAGAACCATTGTGAACACGTACTATATTTATTTTTCAAAGGGGTGAAAATAATGATATCCGTCAGTTATCAGTCAAAACAAGTGAAGAATACATATGAAGATCTCAATTAGATACGTGACTATTCGTATATACCTGTTTATCTTAATATATAACGTAAAACCAAAACATTAATGTAAACATGGTATACTTGAAAATGTATTAATAGACGGAATAGACACAACCTACGGTATATTGTAAAGTAACATGTATAAATATTCAATTTCTATATATAAATTAATGAGAGATGACCACGTGTAAATTCAACGAAGGTTAAAAATAACAAAAATAAATATCGTCCTGAAATTAATTATATAAACAAGCTTCTGTAAAACGTACTCACCCTCATATAATCATCCTAGGTAAGGATTTTAATTTTGAAAGACCCATTTTGCCATCCCACGTAGACATTAAAACTACCTATACCGATTTAACAAGGAATATCCTAAATACGGTTGAATATAAGTATTGTTGTTTCTCACTCTTAACGGTCAAAAGGGTGTGAGACCAGTACTCGTACAAGTCAAGTCAGCGAGTCAACACAGACTGAGAAACACTGGGGTACCTGACGTCGTGCGGTCCGAAGGGACAGGTAGTGGATGAGGACCTCGAATGAGTTTGAGTACAGGTAGTTCAACCACTACGGTAGGTTAGTAGCGTAGGAGACAGTGAGGGAAGAGGAGGACGGAAGTTAGAAAGGGTCGTAGTCCTAGAAAAGGTTACTCAGACAAAAAGCGTAGTCCACCGGTTTTATAACCTCAAAGTCAAAGTTGTAGTCAGGAAGATTACTCATAAGTCCTGCCTAGAGGAAATCCTAACTGACCAACCTAGAAACACGTCAGGTTCCGTGAGAGTTCTCAGAAGAGGTTGTGGTGTCAAGTTTTCGTAGTTAGAAAACCACGAGTCGAAAGAAATATCAGGTTGAGTGTAGGTACATACTGATGACCTCGTACAATAAATTCAATTTTTTTAAGTAACCGTTAAATTGGGTCCGTTTTACAACAGAGGTATAAAACAAAAAGTGAAAAGAAAAAAGTAAAGAAAAGATCTTCTCGACGTAGTAAATTTTTTTATAAAAATTATAGATATAAAATTAAATTAACAATTTACGTAAATAATTTTAACATTGTTAAATTGTGAATTTTACATAAGTATTAAATGTAGAATAACTATATTTTACAGTGTAAACGTGAAATGGACAGTATCAAAAGAGACTCGAAGAAGTAAAAGAGAAGAATTTCACCTCTTCACATAATAGTGGTTCCACCGAAAATAAATCGTGTAGTGATATAGGAAACCGTTCGAATATGTAGACAAGGAAACAATAGACAGAAATTTGCAGTTTTATAAGTACTCATGTTAGATAGACCAATATAATCGGTTATTTACTGAACTAACCGTAGTTACTCCCTTTCACAGTCTTATTTTGACTCTCAAAGGTACAAAGAGGAAACTTCTACTAATACTTCATAGTAATCAAAAAAAGAACGTTACTCGCGTAAAACTTTTAAGAAATACACTAAAGTTGAAGCTCAATTTGGATTGAGGGGACAAAGTAGAAGCTTTAAGAACTCAGAGTCCTTACCTTTCCTCTATTCTATAAACTTAGAAAATCCTCCAATCTTTCTTCGGGGACGATCTCCTCTACTGAAAATGATCCTTACCTTACCTGACGTAAAAATCTATGTGTTTATTTCAGATATGATAGTTACTTTTGGTGGGTACACTCTGGAAGACCACTTACTAACTACGGTAGGCAGTACAGACGACTTTGGAGGGACCCTCACACGTTCGAGGTAAAGAGATTAGAATAAAGGTACTTTTGTGGTCGTCTCTCACTGTCGGATGTAGACCGTTGTGAGCTGACACAGTGTACTGAGTTGTCTCGTTGAGCCTCCACCCGTTTCCTTGACGTGATCAGAGACAACAGTTAAAATAACTGTCTTTTTACTCAGTAATTTTTTCCCGTAGACTTTAATATCTGGATTAAATCAAGGACACAGAATTGGTCGTTAAGTTATTTCGAACTCTCGTCAAAGGTACATGGATTCACCGACTCACATGGACCAAATTTTGGACAACTCAGTTCACGGGTCTTTTCAGTATCTAGACTAAAGACAGGGGAAGAGATTTTGTATAACGGACGTTTGGACCTTTTATAAGTCGGGAGACGTTCTACCGTAGTGGATTCTTCATGTCACATGTGTCGGTTATTTATAAACTACTACATAAAAACTTTTAGTAATGAGAATGAGTGAACGTAACGTCTTTAGAACGTAATAACTAAGACTGTTTTTATTATTAACCTTAAAATTTTGATAGTAAATATACATTCGGTGGGATTTCAATCCCAAATAAGTTACAAGAAAAACTAAAGTATTTAATCTATTTCTAAATTGGAAACCTTGGTATATATTTTCTTGTCAGGAACAAGATTGAACGAAGCTATCGTGAGAAACTTCATCTCACACTGAAATATACAAGTATCCAAACCCCTTGAATGTTTTAAATTACTAGGTGACCCTAAATAAATAACAAAAGTCTTATCTTATAACTTCAGATTATAAAAGTTCCCTTTGTTACTGTAACTGTTCCGCATAAGAATAAATTTCGAACTTTTCCATTTCCGTTGATTGACTCAAATTCTCTTTCTCTTTCTCTCATGACATTTACAGAATTTATAAATCCTTATAGATTTATAAAGAATATTGAGTCCCATAAGTTAACTTATTTTAACTACTTCCTATTACACGTCAAACATCATAGAAAAGGAATCATGACTTATGTCGGATCACTGAACGACATCACAAATGTTGTCTCTCGTATAGGCACTCAAACACCGACTTGAACTTGGATCTTACTTGAACATTTTCCGCGACGACTGTTTTCAGCCTCTCCGTGGAATTACCTATTACACATCACAAGGTATCTCACTCAGTGATCCCAAAGTTCCGTTGTAGTTAAACCGGTATTATACAAAGGTACCAAAGGTGTGAATAGTGAGAGATCGAACCATTACTCGGGGTTATTTTATACTGGACTGACCTAATATCGTTATCCTCTTACACTTCTTGAGAAAAATATCAAAGGAGAGAATATTTTGTGAACTGACTGAGGAAAACGATTCCGAGAGGATTGAAAGTGACACGTAACAACATACTCCAGTGGTCGAGAGTCGTAAAGTCCTCCTAAGATACAACGTTAGTCTAGTTATAACACACAGAACGGACACCAGAATCTTCTTTTTATATAGACGGATCCTTGTTCTCATTTTTGTTTACGACCTGTCCCCACATTTGTTTGTTTTTATGAGTCACTACGGTCACTGATATTTTATGTACTTTAAATGTTTTTAGACGTAGGGAATACCGATTCATTGTCTCGACCGTCCATTTTCATTTTTTTTTTTTTAGACGACATTATATTTACAAGAACGTCTCAACAGACCTCTTATCTGTGTCACGTAAGTTGAAAGGGGAGTAATCCACTACTCGTTACGAATCCACTACCTTGGTGCACCCTCGTTAAACAGTACACTACCAAATTTCCAGTACCGTAGTGGTTGAGTTACCTGTATTCACCCTCGTTTGAGACCCTCTGTCACTTCAAGTCCCTTCTGATCGTAATTTCAACGAGTCAGCACAGGTTGAGAAACACTGGGGTACTGTCAGGTACCTTAAGAGGTCCGGTCTTGTGACCTCACCCATCGACAAGGGAAAAAGTCACCCTTGTCGAAGGGTTGGGTCCTGTTTCACGTGATGTTAACCCTCCTTCCTCGAACGAGGGACATCATGACTTGGGTTATCCGAGGGAGAGGGTGGAGGCAGGAGAGACGGAGAGAGAAGAGACCGTGAACCGAACTGAGTGACTTTCACTGTCACTTTCAGCGAGTCAGCACAACCTGAGAAACACTTGGGTGTCTGATATGTCAGGTACCTTAAGAGGTCCGGTCTTATGACCTCATCCATCGGAAAGGGAAGAGGTGCCCTAGAAGGGTTGAGTCCCTAGCTTGGATCCAGAGGGTGTGACGTCCGCCAGAGAAATGGTCGACTCGTGTCCATCCGGGTTCTTATGACCTCACCCATCGGATAGGGAAGGATCGCCTAGAAGGGTTGGGTCCCTAGCATGACCCCAGAGGATGTAACGTCCACCTAAGAAGTGGTTGACTCGATGATCCCTTCGGGGTGAACTGAACCGAACTGAACGTGAACGTGAACTGAACATGAACCGAACTAAGTGATGACGGAGAGTTGAAGGCAAAAACCTACTCTCCGAAATGACTATCCGAAACTCCACGAATTTCGGGTAGTCCACCCCCTTCACCGGGACGACTGTTTCAGTCTCTCCGTGGAATTACCCCTTTCCCCGTACTACCTGGAAATAGAGTTCGTAAACCGTCGGGTCCACATGGACATCTTGCGGCTCTGTCAAAACGGACTGTTGTCAGTAGGAACACGAACCCGTTTCTAACGACCACTGTGGGCTCAGTACGGACTTCTCAGGGACCGGTTTCCAGTATCTGACAAAGAGGGCTCGAAACCCTTTCGGGAAGATCACTGGTGACTACTTTTGGCGACCTCTGGTTCAAATAACAGTAAAAAAAAAAAAAGGGGTTTCTTTTGGTCTCACTCTCTTTCTCTCACTCTCTACAGAGATACAAGTTCCGATTAATTTGTCCCCAACGTGTCACTGGTACTTTTGAGGATAGGTAAAAGTACAAGGCTATAGAACCTCTGGTCTCCAATTCTCAGAGTCTTATCTCTCCAGTAGAACAAACCTTTAAGGAGTTTACAAATGTAGGCTCATCTTTCGAGACCAGCACTGGTTCAATAGACAAAGTAGGGTAGCGATCAACACATTGGAACTCATTGACTAAACGGTAGAGAGACAGTACTCAAGGAATAAACATTCTACCTTTATCCTTACTAAAGATGTTATAACAGTAGTACTTCGAATTTACTCTGTTACGGAGACTACTACCTCACATACTATTTTTGGGTTATTTATAGTGAGTCGTCATAATACTAAAGTCTCCTTGTCTTTTCTACATCAAAAAGATTAATGATGTATAAAAGATCGACAAGAAACGTGTCTGATGAAAATAAGTCTTTTTTTTTATTGGAACGTCTTCACGAAAATATAGGGGTCCCCGACAATTTTACAGATCAAGATAATATTTCTGAAGACGAAAGTCGGGTCATCTGTACGAGTCTTTACCTTACCTGAGGTCCCTTCTGCCCCAAAGTCCAAATTACTGTAGTCCATGTTCCGTTGAGGGTGGAATCCATTCAAACTTTTATGGGAGAGACGGGAAGGATTCGATTTATCGTTCGGTTTTAGTTCGTTCGATGTCTCAGTTGTTTATTAAAGACCCGAGCACCCAGACAAAAGTGATTAAGAAACAATTAGTACATAATAAATAACTCAAGATATACACTTTCACATTCTGTCCACCGAATACATGGTTTATATAGTGTGTGTCAGATAACTGGAAGTCGTCGTATATATATCATTTTTTTCAGTATAAAATTTTAATAGTATTATTTTCATCTACACCTTTCAGAATACCCTCAATACATTTGTGTCTTTGACTCTTGTAAGTGAAAAAAGGATGACTTTTAAAACCTAAAACGACATATTAATACGAAACTTCGTTTTCCATGAATCGCCCCTCTTTACTGTATTTGTTTCCACACCTTTACGATTTGTAATAGTACTTATTACTTTTGATGATTAAACGTAAAAGATGACACACGATCCGATCGTCCACACATATACATATATATATATATATATATATATATGTATATGTGTGGACCCAAGCTACGGACCCAGCCCTTCTAGGGGACCTCTTCCTTTACCGTTAGGTGAGGTCGTGAGAACGGACCTTTTAGGGTACCTACCTCCTCGGACTATCCGATGTCAGGTACCCCAGCGTTTCTCAACCTGTGCTGACTCGCTGAAGTAAAAGTGAAAGTGAAAGTATATATTTCAGTTTAAGTCTAAGATCTGTCATACAGAATCTCATTCGTTCTCTAATTCGACGTTTTTATTCGATCCTATTCTTGTCCCAAAGATTAGGAAGTCACTACGGTCGAGAGGGATTGTCCTTATTTCGTCAAAGACTGGACCCCACCTGAAGGCCGACACCACGGGTCACCTTCCACTAGTCCACGCACATCCAGACCGGACCACCCCGTCGAGGACCCTAAGTCGAGAAGTGTCGGTAGGATACTCCGTCCAGGAACAGGTGAAAGTCCACCACTCTTACTCCGAGTGTTCTGGATCCATTGATCCAGTTCCCGTAAATCTGTTAAAGTCTTACCCTTGCTCATAGGGTATGAACGAACCGACTGAAGGTTATGTTTAAGAGTTTATGTCCGACAGGTAAGAGTTTATGTCCAACAATGGGACACCGGGACTTTGTGGAGTACAACAACTAAAATCTCTCTTTTCGTCTCGGAAATACGTGTCTCTATTGACATCGTCCAATGTTATTCACCGTCCCTCGGGTCATACGAACCGAATGAACTTGTCGTACATTTAACATCTTTACGATTACCAATATTTACACAATTATAAATAAACGTTCCTCAATATCTCCATCGAGACCTTTTGAACCCTCTCAGGGTCCTGGACTCCTAAGTCTTAAGTATCCTAACTTTTCACTCTTTTCGAAACTCTAGTAGATTAAACTAAAATAGTCATTCCTTTGATTCCGAGTCTCTCTAGTCCACTTAATAGTTCTAGTATACCTGTTACTCACTCCCTCCCGATTCAGAGAGATAGTATATAACTAATTAATAAAAGAATACTCCTTAACCGAATGTACTAATACCTCCAATTCTTCAGAGTACTAGAAAGTAGACGTTCGACCTATAGATCGAAATGTAGTCACCATATTAAACCAGACCTATACTTCCAGACTCTTGGTACCCTCGATTACCATGTTTGGTGTCAGGTTCCTGATCTCTTCTACTCTACTCTACTCTACTCTACAGAGTCGAGCTCTCCCTCCGTCTCTTTTTACTAGGAAGTAAGACCCCCACAACGTCGGTTAAAACACATAGACTATAGGTCTGGTCTTATGAGCACTATGAGTTACGTACCAAGAGGATACGAGAGGTACGGACCTCGACACAGTAAGACAAATTGTGTATTTAAGTAAAAGACTTCTAAATCCCTGTGTACGATATTGTGAAACCCGAAGGATCTACAAGTCAAGTCAAGTCAAGTCAGTGAGTCAGTACAGACTGAGAAACGCTGGTATCCTGACGTCGTGCGGTCCGGAGGGACAGGTAGTGGTTAACGACCTCATTGAGTTTGAGTACAAGAAACTCAGCCACTACGGTAGATTGGTAGAGTAGGAGACAACAGGGGAAGAGGAGGGTGGAGGTTATAAAGGGTCGTAGTCCTAGAAAAGGTCACTCAGTCAAGAAACGTAGTCCACCGGTTTCCTAACCTCAAAGTCGAAGTCGTAGTCAGGAAGGTTACTTATAAGTCCTGACTAAAGGAAATCCTACCTGACCAACCCAGAGGAACGTCGGGTTCCCTGAGAGTTCTCAGAAGAGGTTGTGGTGTCAAGTTTTCGTAGTTAAGAAACCTAGAGCTGAAAGAAATATCAGGTCGAGAGTGTAGGTATGTACTGGTGACCTTTTTGGTATCGGAACTGATCTGTCCGGAAACAACCGTTTCATTACAGAGACGAAAAATTATGGGACAGATCCAGCTAGTATTGAAAAGAAAGTTCCTCATTCGCACAAAATTAAAGTACGACGTCAGTGTTATACGCCACTAAAACCTCGGGGTTTTTCATTTCAGACAGTGACAAAGGTAACGAAGGGGTAGATAAGCGGTACTTCATTACCCTGCTCTACGGTACTAGAAGCAAAAGACTTACAACTCAAAATTTAGTTGAAAAAGTGAGAGAAGAAAGTAAAAGTAGTTCTCCAAGAAATCAAGAAAAAACGAAAGATGGTACTTCCACCACAGTAGACGTATAGACTCCAATAATTATAACCAGGATTGTCAAAACTAAGGTCGAACACGAAGTAGGTAGGGTCGCAAAGAGCACTACGTGAGACGTATGTTCAATTTATTCGTCCCACTGTTATATGTCGGAACTGTATGAGGAAAGGGTTAAACCTTGGTCAGACAACAAGGTACTGGTCAAGATTGACAACGAAAGACTGGACGTATGTCTAAAGAGTTCTCCGTCCAGTCCACCAGATCATAAGGCATGAGAACTTCTTAAAAGGTGTCAAACAACACTAGGTGTGTCAGTTTCCAAAACCGCATCAATCATTTCGTCTTTATCTACAAAAAGATCTTAAGAGAACAAAAAAGTTACTAGGTTGCCTACAATCGTTAAACTAGAGACCAAGGAGACGGAAAAGATTTAGGTCGGACTTGTAGACTTTCAAGTATCAAGTGCATGACAACTTCGGACTAAACCTCTTAAAACTCGTAATGAAACGATCGTCCACTCTACTCACGTTAACACACCATCAAACTCGTATGAAACCGTAACGGAAAGAAACCCTAACCTTACTTTTGACTGGAAAAGGTCAGGACATCGATGACGACTCCAAAAGTTTAAACGACCGTATAACTCACGTCGTGAAAGTGTCGTAGTAGAAAATCCTACCTTTACCGATGGGTGAGGTCATAAGAACGGACCTTTTAAGGTACCTGTCTCCTCGGACCGACGATGTCTGGTACCCCAGTGTGTACTGACTCGTACGTACGTATACCCGACATTGAGAAATCTCAGGGACTACTGACCATGTTGAACTCATTCACGGTTCGGGGTGAGACCCCGTCTCCCGTACCACACCTCACTCCTCGTTCAGGGTCCACAGGGAGAACATTGACACTAAAGAAAGAGTATATTACTGACACAGGCACGGTTTGAACCTGGAGACTACCAGTCGAAAAAAGTGACCAGTCGGAGTCCTGTCATGTCCTATTACATCGGTCCTCTATACGGTGGTCAAGAGTACGTCAAACAGACACAGGAGTAAGGTGTGGTTGACTTACCTTTGGTCCTTGAGTGGATGAGAAGGGTCCTCGACTGGAACACGACGACAGTCTCCCCGAGGACACGTACAACGACCCTCCGAGTCCCTGTGTCTCCAGGTCAGACACCTCGTATTAGTCCGGGAGTCCGAGGAAGGGTGTCTGTGGATGTAAGATCTCCGGTTCCCACAGATCTGTCCACAGATCGTTTCGGTCTCAGTGACAAAGATCCGAGACCTAGGGACGGTCACAGAGATTTGGGTTTACTTACACCCTAATACACAAGTAAGATGGAAAGAATCCGTTTCGTCCAGCATCTTTAATCAACTACTTTTCATGAACCCTCAAAACGGTTCGAGTAAAAATCAAGTAATACAGTAGATAATAATTATGTAATAACGTATTACTAGTGAACCAGACTAAAGGAACGGAATACATGTTCCACCACCAAAAGGGGTAAACACGTGCATCTGTGAGATTGTCTTGGTACGAGTTCCGACTTAAAAGTTTAGACTAATAAAATTATGACCCTTTAAGAACGACTATTTATGTCCAGAAACCCCTTCAAGAATTGACTAAAACAGTACTCCGAGTGTAAAGTCTTACATCTTTTCTCTTTTTCTTATAATAGTAACACTCAACTCGTTGACCCTTCTTTACGTTCTACTTCACTTTACCACTTCTTACACCCTTTTTCGTCGTGTTAAAGTTTTCTTTACTCTAAGAGTTTTGTAAGACTACTATGTTAAAACCTTCTGGAACTATCGTTCCGACAAATTCTTTGATCACGTCGTCCTCTTCCGAGTAACAGATGGAAATCCTAAAACTGATCTTTTTCCTTCCTGGTCCCGTATTGTTTCTGTTTAAAAATATCTGGATATTCCCATTCACAGGAGAACCTTTTCTTCCGCACGGGGATGAAATAAGTAGAAGTATTGAAGTCCTGAATGACATTATGATCCCAGAGGTCATGAGAACGCACCTTTTAGGGTACCTGCCTCCTCGGACCATCCGACGTCAGGTACCCCAACGATTCTCGATCTGTGTTGACTCGCAGAAGTGAAAGTGAGAAGTGAAAGTACGTAACCTCTTCCTTTACCGTTTGGTGAGACCACAAGAACGGACCTCTTAGGATCCCTGCCCCCTCGGAGCATCCGACGGAAGATACCCCAGTGTGTCTCAGCCTGTACTGACTTCGTTGAATCGTCGTCGTCGTCGTTCCAGTAATTGTAAAGAAAGTAACTAAGACGTAAAACTTCTTTAAAATAGAGTCCAAGAATTTAATTCTACGACTATGTTAGAGTCGTAGTACCATCTATTAGTATTACTCGATGTCTCTTATTCTGTCTACAGTTTTCTACTCTTTATAACACCGTCTCTGTGGATCAACTGGTGGGATTATCGATCAAAGGAAAAAGAAAAAACCATTACCTTGAGTAAAGTAGATCCTTATTACGTAAGGTATTTCCCGTATGTTCAGAGTCGGACAGAATGTCGAACGAGACCGGTACACTCATATAAGACCGGTGTCCTCATATTGTCGGTCACAATTACACGATTACACTTTATATTCTCGGTCATATTTACACTAAAGACTCAACTGACTCTAGTGAATCGACCCCAAACACGAGTCAGTAAGTCAGTACAGGTTGTAAAACTCTGGTACCTGATGTCGGGTAGTCCAAGGAGACAGGTACCTTAAAAAGTCTGTTCTTTATGACCTCACCCAACGGTAAAGGATAAGGTCCTCTAGAAGGACTGGGTCCCTAGTTTGGGAACAGAGAACTCAGAGGTCCTAACCGTTCACCGAAGAAATGGTGACGTGGTGGACCTTTCAGGGAATCAACCCCTCTCACCAGGAAAACAGAAAAACGATAAGATTGATGACGGTAGGACATCACTACGGTAAAATCTGGAACTCCCTTCAATACGCGACTGTTTTCACTTCCTATTTTTAACCTTGGACCTAAGAACTACCGAGACACCTCGGTAGTATGGATTGAGACAAATGAAGACCTAAAGAAAATAAATTCTCCCCTTTTTTTATGAAAATAAACTAATACTAATACAATAAAGCCTTATAGAGAATGTGTTGACTGGGATTGATTATTTTAAAGGCCTCTGATGTTTACCAAAAGTCTCTGATCTCTACATTTAAGGTCCTTTTTGGGAGTACTGTGTAAGTTATTGTTATTAAGAACAGTTTAATGGAATTCAAAAAACCGGAACAATAGTCTCATCATCTAAAGTGAGTTATTGTTTTTAAAACCCTTCTGAATGACGAATGACAAAATTTAGGGAACGTATATAATAGAAAATATTAGTAGTGTTGTCCATGAAACTTTTTGGGGTATTTCGTTTGCTACTTTGTCTTTGTCTCTCCAAATCTTTTGACTAGGTCACCTTGTGTCAACTACTTCTGTTCTATGTGTGAGTCCCTCAGACTCTTATCTCCGGTGATAGAATCGAGCGAATCACGTGACAGAAAGTCCCCGTTCTGTGTCTATTGTTCACTTAAAATTAAAATCACGTAACCTATGTTAGATTATTTTCGTCCCACCTCTTTACTATCTAACGGTAAATCTATTCAAGTTCTACGGGTCAGTTACAGTAAGACCTTCCTTCACAGGGCCAGGAACAGTTCCACAGAATTACGTGAAGACAAATTCTTAAAATAATTACGGATTCCGGTATAGTCCAGATAAATAGTTCACACGTTCTTGATCGGACCTTTCCTCTTCTAAGTACTTTTGTACCCCCAGAGTTGTTTATAAATAAAATATTAAAATCTCAAAATCGTCGGAGTCTTAGTGGTCAAATTACGGAAAGTCCTTACCACCCCTACGTTTCACCAATGTCCTAGATACCCCTGTGAGAAAACTTTAAGACGTTATAAAGTGTTATAAGACTATTCAATTTATAAATGGGAAACTGGGTCTTTGAGGTGAAGATATAATGATTGTTCTACATGACCACTTTTACTTTTTGTTGGTTGGTTGGTTTGTTTGTTTTTTGGGTTTGTTCATATTCCTGTGTTTAAGTGTTTCGATATGAAACATGTGATCAATGTATGTCGGATTAAATAAACTACCGAGTCTACCATTTCTTAGTCGGACGTTACGTCCTTTGGACCCAAACTAGGGACCTATCCCTTCTAGGAGACCCCTTTCCGTACCGTTGTGTGAGGTCATAAGAACGGACCTCTTAAGGTGCCTGTCTCCTCGGACCGTCCGATGTCAGGTACCCCAACGTTTCTCAGTCTGTGTTAACTCTCTGATTATGAAGTCAATTAAATTCTTTATTTTAACATTCCTTTTTTATTTTTAATCTACCCGTCCCCTTAGACATCTAATTTTCTCTGAATCAGATAACATTCGTATCCGAGAGTAAACGAAAGACTAAGTTTGTTCATCTTTCTTTCTCCCCTCTCTCTGACCCCCCACCCCTCTTACGTGTCCGACCACTTTACACTCGTCACATATCAAATTCTATAAATCCTTAATCAACAACAATGTTTCAGTGTCAGACATATAAAATCTCTTTGACACTAAGTAATACCTATCAAAATATACTACAAACCCTAAACGAAGTGTGTTTAGGTCCCTTCTCCCTTCGACCCACTTGTGTTTCTACTTTATTCTAACTAGCGTCCAACCCCGATATAAATGTCGGACTACAATCAATACTTCCGTAAGTGACAAGACAATGTAGTCGAGAATATGTACAAGCTTTAAAAAGTATTACGTTTTCATTTTCAATTTGATATAAAGAGTTAAAATTTATTTTATAAAATTGCACGATTTTGAAAAGGGAGAACTTTACATGTCTACGTCGAGAAATTCTTTTCTCTGAACGGTTTTCTCTTTTTTTTCTTTAGTTCTCGTTTTTGTGTAACTAAACTTCGTCTCGATTCCTCTTTTAAAACCCCGAGGTCTTTTAATAAAACCACGAGAAAAATAAAATACCTACTGAAAGTCAGTTACCCGTCACTACAGTTTCCCTCGTATGACAAAAGACTAACTAATGAATAACTTCATTAGTTATTAACTAATGAATAACTTCATTAGTTAGTTCCAATATGTTTCCATATAAAACTGAGATTTTATTGTTTTTTAAAAGGAGGTTAACTCCGATAACTCTCTTTTTAAAAGAGGTCCAAAACCGATCGGGTCCAGATCAACTTATGTGTCCAACTCTGAACAGGTGGACAATCCCTACGATATTTCTCTTAAGGACATAGTCGAACCTCCGATGTAATCTACTTAAACTTCTAGGGAAGTATGAACCACTACGTTATTAAGATATTACTTTACTAGGAAGAACTAAGTTGTGTATTGAGTATTGAGAACGACCTCCAGACCGTACACGACACCCCTCGTGACCAAGGACTGGTCTTCCTTTTTGTGAACTAAAAGTCCATGTCTGACTATGTCAGGAAGTGTTTAGTTTTTGAATTTCTGAGTTTAATAATTACACTTATCGTTAAAATCAGTAAACCCAAAATTATGTATATAAATTAAGGATTTTTCATATTCCACAAACCGGTATCTACTCTTTCTGGGACCAACTTCACGACTCACGGGTTTACCCAAACTGTGGATACCGAAGAGAAGGGGGAAGGGTATTGAACAAAATGGACGTACCTTTAGACGAGTCTCTGTTTCAAGATAATGAGTGGAACTCACGGTTCACACTCAACTTTCGTTGTACAGTGGTAAGGGTTGGTCAAAATTTCGAAATAAAGATTGACCTTATTTATATGAATAAATTTTTTATTAAGGACTATTTAGTCCTTACTTTCTCCTTTATAATGTTGCTTACGGTGTCTGTATATTTCCTAGTGTTCTTTGACGATGCTTGATAATACACGGTCGTTTGATCTATTCGATCTTCTTTACCTTTAAAGATTCTTTAGAGTCCGTTTAAAGGATATTTAGATGTTTGAAGGTTCCGACTTGTTATTACTTTATCTTTTAGATTTGTCTTACTACTAATCATTTGTCTAACTTAGTCGTTAATTTTTGGAGGGTTGTTTGTTTTTAGGTACTTACTTACCGAAGTGACCACTTAAGACGGTTCGTCAACTTCTTCTTAATCATTATTAAGAAGAGTTTGAGAAGGTTTTTTATCTTTTTCTTCTTTGTAAAGGTTTAAGTAAAATTCTTCGGTCGTAATGGGACTATGGTTGGTATGTTTCTATAGTGTTTCTTTCCCTTTTAATGTCAAGTCATAAGGACTACAGGTGTGAATCGGTTCCATTAGATGTCTAAGTTACGTTAAAGATAGTTATAAGGTTACCACAAAAAGTATCTTAATCTTGTTTGTTATGATTCTAAAAATACCTTGGTGTTTTCTGGGGGTTTTCAATTCCGTTAGAACTTTTTCTACTTGTTTTGGTCTGCATAGTGTGACAAACTAAAGTTTGATATAAAGTTTCGATATCATTAATATTTGTTATACTATAACCGTATTTTTATCTGTGTATTTAGTCACCTTGTCTTATCTCTGGTCTTTATTTAGGTACGTATATACCAGTTAATGAAATACTGTTTTTTCAATTCTTATATGTTACTCTATACTGTCAGAGATGTTACTTACCACAACCCTTCTTACCTGTCGGTGTATTTTGTCTTATTTTGACTTGGTCATAAAATATGGTATGTCTTTGTAATTGAGTTTTACCTAATTTCTGAACTTGTATTCTGGTTTTGGTATTTTGAGGATCTTATTTTGTCCACTATTCGAGGATCTGTGTCCAGAATCACTACTGAAAGGTTTAGACTGCGATTTTCGTTTTCGTTGTTTTCGTTTTAATTTGGTTACCTTGATGTAACTTGATTTCTCGAAGACGCGTCATTTACTCTAGTGGTGGTTTATCTTTTCCGTTGTTACTTACCCTCCTTTAATAACGATTGTTATATAGACTACTCCTGATTATTGAAGTTATATATATATAAATTTTTATAGAGTGTGTCAAGTTATCGTTTTTAGGGGTATGTTAGACTAAAAATTTTACCCGTCTTCAAGACTTATCTGTAAAAAGGTTTCCTCTGTATATCTACCCGTTACCCATGTATTTTTCTACGAATAGTAGTGATTAGTAGTCTCTTTACGTTGAGTTTTGGAGTTACCTGATATAGTAGAGTGTGGACAATTTTACCGATAATAGTTTTTCTGTTCTTTACTGTTCACAACCTCTCCCACATCTCTTCTCCTTTGGAAACACGAGACAACCACCCTCACGTACAACCACGTCGACTACTGTTTTCGAACGAGGAGACATACGATCACGGTTTCACTTAGAGCGTCTGTCTCAAAGCCCATTTCATCTCCTACTGTCGAAATAACGAAACGGTCCGTTTCCCCTTGTGTCATCCGAGGACAAAACTTTTCCATACACAGGGTTAAACCATTCCTATCACTCGTCAAAAGGTCCTTAGTAAGTTTCTCCCACACTTTTCGAACACTTGTAAGAAGACTACCCAACCACCACTTCATTCATCCTCAGTCGTAGTAGTTGAAGTCCAAGGTTGACCGGACCCCAGATATTCGAACACCCGTCGTATGGTAGGAATTAGTAATTGAAAAGAAAGAACACCGAGTCGACCATTTCTTAGACGGACTTCATGTCCTCTGGTCCCAAGCTAGGGACCGAACCTTTCCAGGGGACCTCTGCTCTTTCAAATGGGTGAGGTCATAAGACTGAACCTCTTGAGGTACCTGACATCTCAGGTACCCCAGCGTTTCTCAGCGAAAGAGGGTGGACATCCTCCAAAGTCATAGACTTTGGAGTTTCTATAACAACATATATAGACGACTACCCCTTGGTGTCGGAACAGAGTTCCGACGTGGCGACAAAGAGAACTGGTAAACAAAGGGAGGGAAGGGATTAATTGGTGACGAACTTAGACGGGTAACTTTGAGTCCCCTTCAGTACCTCCGACTTTCTTCCGATAAAGGACATTAGTTTCTTTACCCCCTACGTTTCCAAAACACGGGTCCTCGGGGGGTCGCAGGACGAGTCATAGCGTCGGTGATACCTTTTATAATCCCTCCTAGGAGTTTTTTAATTTCTATCTTAATATCATTCTATCTTAATATCTTAATATCATTCTATAATTTCTATCTTAATGTCTTAATATCATTCCTTAAGGTGAAACTCCATAAATAGACTTCTTTTATTTTTGTGATTGAGTTTTCTACATACATGGACGGACAAGTATGTCGTAATAAATGTTATCGGTTTTATACCCTTCGATGGACTCACAAGTAGCTATTTATCTCACCCATTTCTTCTGCACACACACACATATATATATATACATGTATGTATATGTGTGTGTTTTACCTGACAATAAGTCGGTAACTTCAGGAGTAATTTTTTATTTAGAACGGTAAACATCGTTGTACCTACCTAGGTGTCACAAATAAAACGACGACGACGACGATTCAGCGAAGTCAGTACAGGCTGAGACACGCTGGGGTATCTACCGTCGGGTAGTCCGAGGGGACAGGGACCCTAAGAGGTCCGTTCTTGTGACCTCACCCAACGGTAAAGGAAGAGGTTACGTACTTTGACTTTTCACCTTCACAAATAATCCGATTTACTTTATAGTCTTTTTCTGTCGACATACTAAAGAGGATATACATCTTAGATTTTTTTATCTGTTTTTTTTGTTTGTTTGTTTGTTTTTTTTCTTCCAGTATATGTTTCTTGTCTAACACAGGATACACGATACACGATTAAACGACGTCAGTGCAGGTCGAGAAACGTTAAGATAACTGACATCGGGCGGTCGGAGGAGACAGACACCCCTGAGAGGTCCGTTCTTATGACCTCACCCAACGGTAAAACGGGGGGTCCACCAGAAGGACTGGGTCCCTAGTTTTGGTGAAGAGAATACAGAGGACTTAACCGTCCATGCAAGAAATGGTGATCGCGGTGGACCCTTCAGGTTTAACCACCAACGGTTTTCACCCCCCACTCTTCACTCTATTTACCCACTTTAAAAAAAAAGTCAAATTTATCTTATTTTAAAATAATAATAATAATAAAAAATTGAAATGTTATAACATAACCAAAACGGTGTGTAGTTGTACTTAGGTGGTACCCACATGTGTACAAGGGTTAGGGCTTAGGGGAGGGTGGAGGGGGGTGTGTGGTAGGGAGGCCCAGTAGGATCACGTGGTCGGGGTTCGTAGGACGTGGGACGTACCTTGGATCTGACCACTAAGTAAAGAATATACTATAATATGTACAAAGTTACGGTATTTATGTTATTTTAAAATTTATTATTATTTCTTAAGGATCACAGTTGTTTAATTGTCCCACTCTCAACTCCACCTACAAGACTTTACTGTGTCATATTGATTAGGTCGACAAACCACTAAGGTCTTTGATTGGTGTACCAGATGTAGTCTCTACTAGTCCTCAGGACGACGAGTCCGACTTCCACTGACGGTAGGTCCTTGAGTCTCAGTCGGAACCAAGTCCCTTTGGACTTACTTACCAAGTCCCTTTTTATTCACGACCTGAAGGTTTCTAGACACTCAGGGAGGACAGGGATTGTAACGATAATCGAAGAGAAAGACATCAACAGTGACTGTGAAAACGAAATAAGTAATACGGTTTCGGAAACAGACACATCTAGTGTTGTTTGACACCTTTTAAGAAGTTCTCTACCCTTATGATCTGGTGGAATGGACGGAGGACTCTTTCGACATACACCCAGTCCTTCGTTGTCAATCTTGGTCTGTACATTGCTTTCTGACCAAGGTTTATCCTTTTCCTCATGGAGTTCCGACATATAACAGTGGGACGAATAAATTGAATATGCGTCTTATGTAATGTGTTTTACGGCCCGACCCACTTCGTGTTCGACCTTAGTTCTAACAGCCCTCTTTATAGTTATTGAAGTCTATACGTCTACTGTGGTGTGAATACCATCTTTCACTTCTCCTTGATTTCTCGAAGAACTATTTTCACTTTCTCCTCTCACTTTTTCGACCGAATTTTGAGTTGTAAGTTTTTTACTTCTAGTACCGTAGACCAGGGTAGTGAAGTACCGTTTATCTACCCCTTTGTTACCTTTGTGACTGTCTGAAATAAAAGAACCCGAGGTTTTAGTGACGTCTACCTCTGACGTCGGTACTTTAATTTCTACGAACGAGGAACCTTCTTTTCGATACTGGTTGGATCTGTCGTATAATTTTTCGTCTGTAACGACTGTTTCTAGGTAGATCAGTTCCGATACCAAAAAGATCCTCAGTACATACCTACACTCTCGACCTGATATTTCTCCCGACTCGAGGTTTCTCAACTACGAAAACTTGACACCACAACCTCTTCTGAGAACTCACAGGGAACCTGATGTTTCTCTAGTTTGGTACGTTAGGATTTCCTTAGTCAGGATTTATGAGTAACCTACCTGACTACGACTTCGACTTTGAGGTCATAAAACAGGTGGACTACGTTTCTTGACTGAGTTACCTTTTCTGGAACTACGACTCTTTCTAACTTCCGTCCTCCTTTTCCTCTACTGTCTCCTACTCTACCAACCTACCGTAGTGGTTGAGTTATCTGTACTCAGACTCAATCGAGACCCTCAACCACTACCTGTCCCTCCGGACCTCATGACGTCAGGTACCTCAGTGTTTCTCAGTCTGTGCTGACTCGTTGACTTGACTTACCTTGACTTGATTCACTGTACTTAGAGTCGAGGTAAGATGTACCTAATAAAGACTAGATCAAGAGTATCGGGGATGTAAAGTTCTCTATCTATATTTCTAGTCTACCTATAATGTCCTTTTAACCTAACAAGACGTCACTCACTCTATACTTTTTCGGAAAAGGGTTGGTTCGTCATCTGTCTTAACAGTATCATTGAACACAAAGTTTATTTCACCAAGTATCTAGTCTCCACTGTAACAGAAAATTTCACACTTTAACCAGTAAGACAGCCCGTCTTACTCCTAGTTTTTTCCTTTTTCTTTCTTAGGTGTATCAAATGACAGATAAATAATACAATACTAGACAGAGTTAAGTTTTTATAGATGGTTATGGTCATAGATATTTATGTCACTATTCTCAGAAGTTTTCCGATGTATAAATGATATAAAAGTACGAACCAGGTCTCGTTTAGACCAAACTTGGACGTCTGTTTAGTAGAGGTCAAGATCTTACGATTTCACAACTGAATTTTATCCGTGGACGATCTAAAGGTTACACGGTCTACTTTTACAGAACGTGAATAATGAGTCAATATAGAGGAGAAAATGTGAACTCTGATATATGACAACGCGGGAACTGTAACAAAAAGTCAAGTGAGAAGGTGGAAGGAATTAGTAAAACCGTGGAATACAAGACGGTTCTAGGCACCACAGGGTCAGTTCAGATACTGGTAAGATCGTGGAATGTGAAATCGTGCATTGTGAAACATAACTTCAAAATATTATATATTTTATAATGTATTTTAAAATATGTCTATATATTTTTATTAAAAATAGGGAGACTTGTAACATTGATATTGTTTGAAATGTAAAGGGTATGTGTCTGGTATCACAACGTGACGTTTTTAAATTCGTATTGGTTATAAACGACACTGGGTTACACACAACCCCCGTCGAAAATAGAGTGAAAGTTGGAAGAGTGGTAGGGACAGTGGAAATTAGGAGGGATCTCAGATCATAGATAGTTCCGATACTACCATCTTCTCTCGAGATTTTTACGTTAGTCCGACTTTTCTTCTACGTGAAAATCCTTTTAAGTACTCTTTTGACAGTCCCTCGAGAAGAGTCACGTTTTATAGACGGATAGGGAAACAGAGATGTCTGGTCTAGTGAAGTTCCCTAGGTGGGAGAAACGGTCACAGAGTTGAAAGTTTCCGGAGAGAGGTTGTCATCTGCTTTATGGGTCATTGAGTGGGTCCCCGTCTCCATTCATCTCCTTCAGTACTAACAATAAATGAATAAAAACTTTCCGATATTTTCCGAAGATCTTTTCCCATACGTCACACTTCTGACCCCCACAAGCGACACTTTTTTTACCCCAAGTCATTCCGGCAAACTGACACCTACCTCGATCTCCCGTCCAACCTTATTCATTCTCTCCGATAAAGATTTAACGGTAGTAAAACACCTGAAACTTACATAATAATTTATAATAATTTCTAGGAGATACTAAGGTGAATTTACGAATCGGTCGATCGTCCACTTAGAAATTCAGGGTGTCGTTCACCACTTACGACTGTAATATGAATCCTTACCATGTTAGAGTCCCAGGTCCACTTCATGTTGAAACCTACTCTTTCCTGTCTTTTTCGCTCTCCTCAGTAAAGGTCTTCTTCCACGATTTCGTACCGAGACCCGGTTAAACAACTCTTGGTTAAATGATTTTAATTGAAGTACTTACTAGAGGACTAAGTACTCCCGAAACAAATTCAAAACTATATCAAGGATGGTGATGGAGACGGAGAGGAACTGGGACGGAGACTTGAACTGGGACGGAGAGATTGTTTCGTCCGACCCATTTTGAGTCTGTCCCGTTTCCTTTCGTGTCGACTACTATTGTTGCTTTTGAAAAATTTATAAGAGGGTTTAAACCGGTTGACCCGTAAACTGTTCGACAAAACCTATTTGACGCAAAGTCACGTTCAACCACCAAGTCAGTTACTTGAACGAAGGGGGTTTCATCCTAATAAAGAATTAACAGGGAAAGAAAGGATCGTACCGAAAGACAGAGAAGGTATAAGTCAATTTTATTTGTCTCTACTCTAGACGCTTCTGTGTGTGTGGGTCGATGCGTGTGTACGTGTGGGTCGATACGTGTGTGCGTGTGGTACACTACTGTGCACGTACGGACCTACATGTTTGGTCAATATTTTAGACTCAGGACTCCACTTCTTTCTGAAGAGTTTCCGGTAGCAAAAGGGGTGACGATGGTAGAACGGACTAACACTACGTTTTTAACGGTCTTAAGAACACAAATCAAAAAGACTGATACCACCCTAAAATCAATAATTTTGACTCATTAGTTTAAATTCTTAATAAGGTTGGACCTAGGGGTCCGTGTCAAGGACAGATTAAAAGGACCAACACTTAGAAAGGACGATTCCTAGGAATCAGAGATAGTTTCGTAGATAGATACGTTACAGTAGTTCAGAGTGCACAGAATTTCCGGTTACAGAGGGTGACGTACAAGGACCTAATAAGTCGGAGATATGTGAGAAACAACGAAGGTGGTCTGGGATTCAGACAACCTTTCCATGAATTTCCTTTAGACTCTTTAATTTTTCTTTCACCGTCTCTTTACGGTTAATTTTTTTTGTTGTTTTATGATGATCATTGGACATATTGACCGTCTCGTATTTTTCCTTGATATAAGCACAACCGAGTATTAACAACCACTTACATGTTTAATCGTAGTACAAAGACCTCCCGTAAACGTTTATGTGTTTGACTCACAGAATTATATAGGTGACTAGAAGTTAAAGAGAAGGTCCTAAAAAGGATTCCTTTATGTTTACATGTATTTCTCATAATAGAGTCACTTTGTATGGTAACATTTCTTACCTTTATAGAAATTAAAGGTAGGGATACCCTAATTGACTTATATAATGTGATGTAATATACTATATACTATTTCTTATGATACATCCATAGTTTTTACTAGTGTTTTTAATTTATTCCTTTTATTATCTAAAAATTGGTGGTACATATTATAATATTACGAAACATACTATCGTATGTGTTGTAATTTCCCCTTTTCTGTTAATTAAGTATATGACTTAATTTACTGTCGTAAATAAAGATCCAATTCCCTTATACCCACTTAAAATAGGAGAAATAAAGATCTGGATATAAAAGGTTAGAAAGATGTTAATTCTACAAAAGTCACTTCATTCGAACCAAAACTACAGAAAGAACAAAAAGAAATTTTTTATTAAAGTACCAAAAGGATATACCTTTATTAATTCTTTTGTTTCTCTAATTTTTCTCCGAGATCAAGGGATGATCTTTCTTGATGTATTATGGAAAAGAGAGGGAAAATTGGCCATAAAAAACCATCTTATGTCATAATTTTTTCTAGTACTGTGTAAACTCCCTTTAATTTTTGTTTTACGTACACGTGTGTGTGTGTGTGTGTGTGTGCACACACGTACAAGTGGAATTTACCATTTTATCGTTGTTCTACGTTGGCTAAAGTCTCCTTTTAGTTGGCTATAAGTTAAAGGATAAGGAAGAGATTTGACGGACTATTCGGGTCATTTAAACTCTTCGCTACCTAAAGGAGAGAGAAAGGGTAGTTTTTTGTTCAACATTGATACAAAATATAATACACTTAAAAATGGCGTTATTTTCTGTAAGTTTGTTTGTTTGGTTTTTTTTTTTTTTCGACATAAATTGCGTCGTCATGCCAGACTTCATTCCGCGACTATCCTGGGGACCGACGACCTACTCACCTATCTTTTGCGACTCGCTTTTTTGTAACGGCGTGTCGTTTGTAGTCCGCGGAACGAGCGAACTCTAGTCGCGTTCCTCTTCGACAAATGCCTTCCCAGGATAATATTGACAATAGTAAACCAGAAATTTTTTTTTTTTTAGTCCTGTCGGGAAAAACCTTTTGTTTGTCCTTGTGACTCGAGCACAGTGGCCAAGTGTCCGTCGACTGTCGACATGCGTCGTCGTTCAGTTGGTCTTCTCGATGACTCGGCAAAGGTCCCAAAGTACCCTTCCCGCTACTCAGGGCTCTCAGGCAGGAAGGGGTACCCCTTTACCCGCCGACCCAGGGGTCTACGCGGAGAGAGGGCCTCAGTCTGGGCGCAGTCGTAGCGGTCCGGCCCGCCAGTTCGCCGGGCTGGCACTCGAGAGGGCCAACGTATTGGCAGGTCGCCGCCAGACGGCGGGCGCGCGAACAGCCTCGGCGGGGGACGACCTGTCTGTCCTTTTACTGCGAGAGCAACTGTACGGGAGAAGTCAAGTCAAGGCAGCGAGCCAGCACAGGCGGAGAAACGCTGGGGTACTTGACGTCGTGCGGTCCGGAGGGACACCTGCAGGGGACCGAGGTCCGAAAGAGGTGGAAGTCCTCTGGCGCAAAAGAGTGACACGAGGTGGCGTTCACGCAGCTGACGCCTCTTTCTCTTCGCTACTTGGAAGTAGGTCGTCGTGTTTGTAGGGGACTTCGTAATCATGCAACTGTCTAAGGCACCCTCATTCTCCAGTAAGAGTCGTCAAAGGAGTGTCCCGAAGTCGAGAGCGGAAGTCGACCTTGTGACCTCCTGCCTCTCCGCCCGGAGGGAGACTATCTCGGATCTTCCCCGGTCCGTTCTAAAGAATCACAGGTCCCCTTGAACTTGCCCGTCTCAACGCCGAAAGAGCATAGTATCTTTGTCTTTCTGGGAGTCTAGTGTCCCTACAGGATTTCGCCGAAAGAAAAGGGAAATGAGGTTAGACCTGTTTGACAGGGAAGACAGTTAGTGTTTTCAGAGAGATCTTAAAATTCGACAACGGGAGTGGGTCCATATTCTTATGTCTCCTTAAGTCAAAACGGAGAATTAGTAGAGAAAATTTTCAAAATACTGATGATTGAACCCACCCGGCAACAAGGCCGCGATTCAGGACAACCTAAGAAACGTCGGGGTATCTGACATCGGAAGGTCCGAAGAGACAGGTACCCTAAGAGGTTCGTTCTTATGACCTCACCCAACAGTAAAGGATTAAGTCCCCTAGAAGGACTGGGTCCCTAGCTCGGGTGCAGAGGACTCGGAGGACGTAGCGTCCGTCTAAGAAGTGGCAACTCAGAGACATTGTCGTGTGTTAAAGGGTATGGGACATACAAAAGGGATCTCCTTCCACCGTAGCAATAACAAGTCGACTCGTTTCCGATTACTATAACAGTAGACGGGAAACGAGTCGAACACTAGCTGCACTGCGTGGAGAGAGGCGTCGACACCGATTTTACACCGACCAGACTAGTC
The DNA here is from genome assembly GCA_006410555.1 of Capra ibex. Lineage (NCBI taxonomy): Eukaryota > Metazoa > Chordata > Mammalia > Artiodactyla > Bovidae > Capra > Capra ibex. Next base: position 65,207,066 of record SJYO01026388.1, on the reverse strand, counting down.
TCTACCACCCTGGTCGTCCCAACACGGTCTCGTTCTGAACCCAGGGGTCTCATGAGAGACTTAAAAATCCGTTAAGAACGGTAAATTAGAACCAGGTTCAATAAATGCGAGGACAGAAGAGTATCAAGAGTTAGTACTGACGTGAAATCTTAGTGGGTCCCTCAAAAATTTTTCGTGACTGTGAGTCGGGACTTTACTAAATTAATCTGAGAGACCCTTCATCTTGGTTCCATAGACATAGTAAAAAAATTCTAAGAGTCTACTGATGTTCCTAGTGATTCCGACTTTTGGTGACGGAATCAGATATAGAAGGGTCGAACATCCTGTACCACAATATGTTTTACCCTTGAGTCGTTACAAACTACTTTCACTCACTCACTCACTCACTCACTTACTTCAGACTCTTCCCGTTTATGTCCACTCATAAGGAAATATTGTTTATACGATTTTACAACACCAATGACTTAATATACCGATCATCTAGTTTGTTATTTCCGTCTGGGTTTTGATCCACACTTTTCGAGGTTTCTGTCCGAATTCTCCTACCCAGACCACCAATTGCGACATCTCCTTTCGGGACTTTCACATATAACAGACATAAACAGATCATTTTAGGAGGGAAAGAGGAACCTCCCATTCCTACTGTCCTGTCCTTGAAAGAGTCTGGACAAGACTTTTCAAAGATTAAAGAGTTTATACACCCTTTAACCGAGGTTACATACCTTTTATACTCACCTGAACCGAAGAGTTCACTCACGTTCGTTATCCCCTTGAATGATTTTTTAATTCCTGTCTTAATTTTAAGTCACCCTAACACATCGCAAATTTTAAGTCCGTCGCTTCCCACCCCGTCCACGTAGTGATCTCTTCTCGGTTCCCGAATTCTTCCTTTTACCCAGACCCCGACCTGTTCCTACCAGGAGTCTTTGATGTAGAGGTCCGACCTTCAACTAGTTAAAAGGATTTGTTGGTTCCGATAAAGAAAAAAAGTAAAAATCTAAGAAGTATAAGTTTTATCTTAATTATCGAATCTCAAAGAGAATTCCCAACCCCGTCTCGTCACACAGAACGACGATTCTTCGAAGTCAGTACAGGCTGAGACACGTTGGGGTCTCTGCCGTCGGGTGGTCCGAGGGGGCAGGGATCCTAAGAGGTCCGTTCTTGTGACCTCACCCAATGGTAAAGGAAGAGACGTCACACAGAATTCTACCTGAAATCTTACGAGACGAAGTATTAAGACTCCTTAAGTAAGAAAAGGTCTCTTAAGGTTTATGTAGACCAAATAAATTACGTTACCTCAACCATCCATTTACCCCTCTGAAAATCCATTTTCACCTTCCTTTTTCAAGAGTAGGGTAAGACCCTACTCCCTCCCGTGAAACCAGTCCAGAACCTGTGTGTTTGTAAAGAGACCGAACCGTAAGTTCTCGGAACAGGTCAGATTAGTACTGCGCTAGGTGACATGTTATGTTTGCACTTGTGAATTTCGTGAAAGAAAGAGGGTTGAACCCGGAGTCGGTCCGGACCTTCTCGGTCTCCCTGTCGACTCTTGAAACCTCGGGCGAGTGAACGATCGACGACAATAAAGGTCGGGTGACTCAAATCCCCTCTTACCTATGTATATATACACACCAACTCAGGAAAGAGACAAGTGGACTTTGATAGTGTTGTAACAATTAACTGATATGGGGTTATGTTTTATTTTTCAAAAATTTTTATTTTATTATAAATTTTTTAATTTCAGGTGACTCTAACCCAGGTCCCCTTATCTACCTACTTATTCCAACCCCACTTCCCAATCTTCGACCGTGTCAACAGTGGAGACCAGTTACGATCTACAAACTTCGAGAGAACCCCGTACAAACACTCAGAAACCTCCAGGAAGGAGACCTCTGGGACTGGACTCGAGGGATTTTTACCCGTTTCGGACAGCAGAGAGTAGGCCGTCAGTCGACACTGAGGGTCGAGGCAGGGACCTTACTCCGCCCCTCCTGAACAGGACGAATTCTCTCCCCCTTGATCAAACTTTACTCCAGACCGGGGAAGAAGGTGAGGACTCCGAATAGTGTAGTGGAGACTGAAGTCAGAAAAGTTTGCATAAAGTCTTAAATCTGGAATGTAAGATCCTGTATGAACAGTTTGAGAGGATTCTCAGGGGTATTTAGGGGCGAGTAAATCCGAATGTTATACCCCGTAGGTAGGGAAAGGGGTACAACCTTCATGAGTCCCTAGTATTATTGATTGAGGTCTATACAAGAGACCCGTGAAGATGGCATTAGAGAATATTTTCAACGTTCACTCTAGCTCGTGGAGGGAAATCTTATGTCCCTACGAACAGTGGAGAATGTCAAAATTTTATATGGATATTTAAGAAAACCTGAAGGGGTGACCGAGTCGTCATTTCTTAGAAGGACGTCGGATCCTCGACGTACTCTGTATCCAAACTAGGGACCCAACCTTTCTAGGGGACCTCCTCCCGTCTTTGGGTGAGACCATAAGAATGGACCTGTTAAGGTGCCTGTCTCCTCGGACCGTCCCAACGTTTCTCGTCTTCGTTGTATCGTACAGACGTGTGTATTTAAGAAAATATGAGGAGGGAAACTCTTTACCTCGGATTAAGGGGACGGGAACTCATACCCGACCTGAATGACTGAACAAAGACCATTTATTTTATTTCTTCACTACAATACTCTTAAGGTTCTATTCCAGTATTTTTCCGTGACACCGAAGGACGAGTGGGACAAGAAGGGGAACCTAGTGAACGAGACCCCCTTTGGGCGAAGGTATAACACTCCTGTAAGTGTGTTGGGAGACCTCTCCAGACACACCGTTCTTCGATTGGAAGGACTGTTACTGGTGGACTCACTCGGTTCCTCATCCGTAGGAGGTTGGGACCAACGGAGGTCCTCGTCGAGAGGAGATTTCTACCTTTTCCAACCAACTTGGTAGAGTCGACGAAGAGGATCGTCCACCCTGTTGAACTTCTGTACGAGATGAGTCATAGAGTCCCAGAGGTCGCCCTACCCCGGGGTACAGGCGTCATCATTCATCGGGTAAATACCCGATGTGACCGAAGGAGGGGAAGATCCAGAGTGAAAGAGTGAGGTGACGGTCACAAAGGACTCAGTAAAAGGTCCTTCGTAATTATTAAACATGAGTTTAAGACAGAGTCCCAGACGTACACTTCTTTGGATCCAAAACAAAGAAGGTGGGGAAAGGAGAAACAGGGGAGGGGGCCGGGGGCATGAGAGAAGGGAACCTCTTCTACCTGACTTGACTAACCACTCAAAATCTCTTCCACACCTCTCACCTATAGAGTCGGTTCTGATCCAACAGAGTAGTCTCTATTTAAACAGTTCCAGTCAGACACAGGACAGAAGAACTACGGGTATCAGAGACGGCGGTCACGAGGCTAATAGTCCTATCTGAGACGGAAACGTACCTCATAGACTCTAAACTCCAAACGTTTAAGTCACCCCTAATCTATAAAATCTATTGAACTGACACCTATTGTCTAGTCAGACATTAAAAGTCAAGTCAGTAGAGAGATTATTTGATGAGAGTAAGAGAAAGGGTTTAATAAAAGCATAAGTCCTTCCCATTTTTTCTGACAAAAAATAAACACGGGATTTTGAAGTTGAGGTACTTTTTATATCTCCCCACTTTACAGAATGAATCCTCGTAAAAGTTTATTGAACGTTTTAATTAACATCTTGTAATATGGTTGATCGACAAGAAACAAATAATTTGTTCGAGTTAGAAATCATTCGGGGGTAACAGTTGACAAATAGAGTCCATTAGTCTGGCAAGTTTTCAGACTTTCCCCTTTTGTTACACCGTCCTTCGTTCAAAGGTAGATTGGGACGACATCCCAAGATCTTACTACACCCCTAAAATCGAAGTGTTTTACTTTAGAGAGAAACGAATGACACTTAAACAAAGACCGTGTCAACCTTCAGGAATCAGTATTCGAAGACCCATAAAAGATCAGTTCTACCATAAATTGTAAATGAAAAATCGACGTAATTCGACTTAAGGTAACGTGGGTGTGTGTAGGGATGGTAAGGGATTCTTTTTTTATTAATCTTTTACTATTAAAAAAAATTATTTTTCCTACACCGGGTGAGTTTAAAATTTAAAAAAAAATTTTGTTTTTGTTTTTTCCTGTCTTCGTGTGTCATCTTTCATCTCGATTTTGACACCGACATCGTTGAACGTCCTTGTCTTTGTCCGTAAAACTGAAGACATCCTACTACCTTTGGTTTATATAGGGTATCTGTTGTCCTACTTGGTCTCGGTCCCAATCCCACATTTTGACCACGGATCCCACCATAAGAGGGAGGTTATTTTCCTCTGTTACTCAGACGAGTGACAGTTCACGACACTGAACAGATTCGACGTGTCCCCCTTCTTCTTGTGTTGGTCACGAACTCGGTTCGGTGGATACTCGTTTATGCCTTCGGTCTCCAGTTGCTAGAAATTTTACGATATACCTAAATTGACAGAGGGGTCTCGAGGGAAACGTCAGTTTGAGACGGTCACCACTATTTACGAGATTCTTGTAAACGGTAACACCAGAGGGTGAGATCAAAAATTTCCTACATAAATAATGATGTTCTTTTTTTAGTCGGGTCTTCTTTATTCGTCTTAAGGTCTGTTACGTCGGTCAAATCTTTTTGACAATTTCAGACAGTCCGTTTCAACTCGACAGACATAAGTACTCAAAACAATCAGACTGTTTTACTACACACTGTCTATTGGAAATAAATATATAGGGACCCAAAGAAACTGGAAGAGTCCACCGAGTCACCATTTCCTAGGTGGACGGTTTCGTCTTCTATGCCTAAGCTTTGGACCCACCCTTTCTAGGGAACCTACGTCTTTACCGTTGGGTGAGGTCATAAGAACGGACCCTTTCGGATACCTGTCTCTTCGGACCGCCCGAAATCAGATACGCCAACGTTTCTCAGTCTGTACTGACTCGTACGTGTTTGGAGGTTCACAGAAATTCTTTTCCTTCAGTCAGGGAAACTAATTTTACTATTAAGTATGTCCACCGACTCCGACATAGTCCTTGTTATCACTGTCTCTTTATGTTCGGATAAACACGAAGACAAAAATTCTTTTTCTCTTATTAAAACAGGATGTCAACACGGTAAAGGGGGGGCATTATGCCTTCTGGTATCACTTATTTTTTTTGAATCTTTCACATAAAATGAACCAAACATTATGGATGTAAACGTTTTTCTCTTTTTACGTATTTTATAAATTTTAAAACCTCTTGTTTTAAAACTTACTTACACCAAATTACCATTACTTAGAGGGACGTCACGTCCTCTGGGCACAAGTCAGGGAGCTAGCCCTTCTAGGGGACCTCCTCCTATACCGTTGGGTGAGATCATAAGAACGAACCTCTTAAGGTACCTGTCTTCTCGGACCTCCCGATGTCAGGTACCCCAACGTTTCTCAACTGACTCGTTGATTGTGAAGTTAAAGTTCAAATTGATTTAAATACACATAACTGTATGTATATCGTATGTAGACTCACTTTTTTAGTAAAACATCTTATAAATTATTACTGTAGTATATTTAAGTCAAAATTTTGGTACGACTTGTATCCGATTATGAGTACACTAGTAGTGAATACAGGTTTCTCTAATTATATAGTAGAGTGTTAAAGAAGAGAACAGGGGACTGTTTGAGGGAAAGGATTTGCATTGTTGATAAGATTATGATGTCAAAACAAAAGTTTGTAATATAATTACTTTAGTGAATTATAAGTAAGACAATATAGAAGTAAGAAAACAAGTTGTAACGAAAACACTATATAACTAAACCCAAATTAATAAATAAACCTCCTTTTAAGATACATATTAGACAAGTAAGACTTCAGCATCATATAGTGTAAGATAATCAATACTATGTAAATCGAATACAATCATTGTCATCATTTTGTGGGTATTTCAGAGTCACCTAATTGTGTTTTACAAATAAAGAACGAGGACGTTTTACGAGACGTCCAGTCTACTTAGAGACCTTGATAGAAGGAGATGTGTGTTGAGTCTCTGGGTTCGATGAACCCAGAAAACTGGGACTATAAAGTTATGTACCGAAGATGTGAACGATGGTTGTCCCTTCGTTTCCTCCATTTTAGTGTCTCACGGGCAGAAGATAAGGTCGTACCTTCACTGTATAGCCGCGTGTAGGTAAACAGTGTTGATCAGCATTTCGTGAAGAGTGGACGGACTTGGACCTTTCATAGTAGAAGACCTACGGATTGGTTCTCTTCTCTTGGTCTATTACCACCCGTGATTACTTCAGATAGTGTATAAGGACTTATTTTATTGGAAAATCTATATAGATTGTATTTAACACATAACATTGATACTATCTTCTTAAAACCGACGACAAACATTATGTGATTACTACCTACTTTGAATAAATTCGTTCTCTCCTTTAAGTCGAAGTTATTTCCTTTTTCACTGTTTAAATTGATGTTTTATACAACTTTAATAACACATAATTCCTTGTATCATTTATTTAATTTTAGATTTGTTTAACTTTACATTCATCGTTTTTACAAGGTAATTTTAACAAACCTGTCTCCAAGCACTGTGACATGTCCTCTTGTCCCTAGTTCTGGTAGGGGTACCTTTTCTTTACGCTTTTTAGTTTTACCGACTCACGTCTCCAGTTTGTTTATCGACACTTTTCTTCTCTTCACTTTTCGTTTCCTCTTTTCCTTTCTATGTTCGTAGACTTACGTCTCAAGGTTTCTTATCGTTCCTCTCTATTCTTTCGGAAAGAGTCGTTAGCCACGTTTCTTTATCTCCTTTTGTTCTCTTACCCTTTCTGAACTTCTCTAGAGAAGTTCTTTTAATTTCTATGGTTCCCTTGTATAGTACGTTTCTATCCGAACTATTTCCTGTCTTTACCATACCTGGATTCTCTTCGTCTTCTATAATTTTTCTCCACCGTTCTTATGTACCTTCTTGACATGTTTTTTCTAGAAGTGCTGGTTCTATTAGTGTTACCACACTAGTGAGTGGATCTCGGTCTGTAGGACCTTACACTTCAGTTCACCCGGAATCCTTCGTAGTGATGCTCGTTTCGATCACTTCCACTACCTTAAGGTCAACTCGATAAAGTCTAGGACTTTCTACTACGACACTTTCACGATGTGAGTTATACGGTCGTTTAAACCTTTTGAGTCGTCACCGGTGCCCTGGTCTTTTCCAGTCAAAAGTAAGGTTAGGGTTTCTTTCCGTTACGGTTTCTACGAGTTTGATGGCGTGTTAACGTGAGTAGAGTGTACGATCATTTCATTACGAGTTTTAAGAGGTTCGGTCTGAAGTCGTTATGCACTTGGCATTTGAAGGACTACAAGTTCGACCAAAATCTTTTCCGTCTCCTTGGTCTCTAGTTTAACGGTTGTAGGCGACCTAGTAGCTTTTTCGTTCTCAAGGTCTTTTTGTAGATAAAGACGAAATAACTGATACGGTTTCGGAAACTGACACACCTAGTGTTAGTTGACACCTTTTAAGACTTTCTCTACCCTTATGGTCTGGTGGACTGGACGGAGAACTCTTTGGATATACGTCCAGTCCTTCGTTGTCAAACTTGACCTGTACCTTGTTGTCTGACCAAGGTTTATCCTTTTCCTCAGGCAGTTCCGACATATAACAGTGGGACGAATAAATTGCATATACGTCTCATGTAGCACTCTTTACGACCTGACCTTCTTCGTGTTCGACCTTAGTTCTAACGGCTCTCTTTATAGTTATTGGAGTCTATACGTCTACTGTGGTGGGAATACCGTCTTTCACTTCTCCTTGAGTTTTCGGAGAACTACTTTCACTTTCTCCTCTCAATTTCCCAACCGAATTTCGAGTTGTAAGTCTTTTGATTCTAGTATCGTAGACCAGGGTAGTGAAGTACCCTTTATCTACCTCTTTGTCACCTTTGTTACAGTCTGAAATAAAACCCCCCGAGGTTTTAGTGACGTCTACCACTAACGACGGTACTTTAATTTTCTACGAATGAGGAATCTTCCTTTCAATACTGGTTGGATCTATCGTATAAATTTTCGTCTCTGTAATGAAACCGTTGTTTCCAGGCAGATAAGTTCCGATACCAAAAAGGTCACCAGTACATACCTACACTCTCAACCTGACACTTCTTTCGACTTGTGGCTTCTCAACTACGAAAACTTGACCCCACAACCTCCTCTGAGAACTCTCAGGGAACCTGACGTTCCTCTAGGTTGGTCAGGTAAAACTTCCTCTAGTCGGGACCCTAAAGAAACCTTCATGACTACGATTTCGACTTTGAGGTTATGAAACCGGTGGAGTACGAGTCTCAACTGAGTAACCTTTTCTGACTATGACCCTCCCTAACCCCCGTCCTCCTCTTCCCCTGCTGTCTCCTACTCTACCGACCTACCGTAATGGGTGAACTACCTGTACTCAAACTCATTTGAGGCCCTCAACTACTACCTGTCCCTCCGGACCGTACGACACTAAGTACCCCAGTGTTTCTCGACCTGTACTGACTCGCTGACTTAACTTGACTTCTTGTAATTTATACGAATATATATTACTATACGTTCCAAAAGATACTAACGATTCACTTTTTTCGCTTTAATGACTTATAAAATACAATAATGGAGACAAACCGTTTTACTAACCCTTACTGTGATACTTATCGCTAACACAGACCCGAGTATGTCGTGTGATTAATGATCAAAATTCTAGGACTCTGTTACGTTTCCTAGTGTAGGGTCGAGGTGTTGAATGAAATTTTGAAACCCATTATATTAGAGGAGGAGAAATCACAATGTAAAAACTTTTTGAATTATAGATCCTACGATTAATAAGATAAAGTGTCCCTCCAACAATATTAATTTATTTATCTGATTAACAGTCTGTCATATATTTGATGTGTGACGTCGAGAATATATACAACAATCATAGACATAAGTTTAAATAAAATTTTACTTGTACATAATCGAGACATTTTTAATCTTCTTTAGACTTTCCACGTGACTTGAAAAGCTTATCTAAAAGGATATGATGTATACTGACGAGAAAGGACTTATTAAACTTATGTACGTATTTAAACTAATTTAGACTTACAAATATCCACGGTAGGGAACTAAGGACACCGATCATGACCGAGGTAAAGGTGGAAGGACGATGACTGACTAACTCTAATAAGAGATCAAAAACTGAGGATCTATTTCGTCCAAAAAAGTAAAACTCATGGTATTAGTTTTTAAAAATAGTAGAAATGGATAAAGAGGATAAGTAAACCTCGTGACATCAAAATTTATTGTTTACTTTATATATAAAAAAGTGAATTCCATATTTATCGGTGGTAAGAAAACAGGAATGAAGACAGAACAACGAAAAACAAAAGTAAAAAACTCCCCTCTTCTCTGAAATTACATCTTTGGGACTGAGGTACCAAGGGTGAATGGACGGAAAACCCCTGACTTCTAACCCCGACCCTCTTCAATCCCTCGAGGATCGTTACACTATCGTTTGAAACTCCTAATTCCTTTTCGTTTTAGGATCTGAGTCCGATAGACGGGTCACTGTTATCAAAAGTCTTCTCACACCAGATACATACTTCATAAGGCTCGTACTTGTTCGGAAGAAAGGGAATTTAATATTGGTTTACGAAATAACAGTAAGTCTGTGAGTCAGCCGGGGTACCTGAGAAACGCTAGGGTACCTGATGTCGAACGGTCCGAAGGGACGGGAAGTGACAGAAGACTTCAAACGAGCTTGAGCACAGGTAACTCAACCACTACGGTAGCTTAGTAGAATAGGTGACAACTTGGGAAGAGAGGACGGAAGTTACAAAATATCGTAGTCTGAGAAAAGGCAACTCAATCGAGAAGCGTAGTCCACCGGTTTCATAACCTCGAAGTCGAAATCAGGAAGGTTACTTATAAGTCTCAACTAAAGGAAATCCTATCTGACCAAACTAGAGGAACGACAGGTTCCCGGGAGTTCTCAGAAGAAGTCGTGGTGTCAAGTTTTCGTAGTCGAGAAGTCGTGAGTAGGAAGAAATAGCGAACAGGGAATCGCTAACACTCCACCTCCTACCTACCCGCCAACTTTTGATTTTTTCCACTTCTGATACTGTTTCGACTCCCTTCCTGTAACTTAGTCACATCTATATATTTCTACGTTAAAAAAGGGGAGACGAAGTAATACTCTTTTAAATGCATTACTTGAAATTAAAACAACCCTTAACTTCGCTTAGTCAAACTTTGTAGTTTGAAGGAAGGGGACCGGAAGGAATAAAAATCCAGTAGTGTATAATCCTCAATAAGACCCACGAGATAATAAGTCGGAACATAGACTCCGAACCCTTAGTAAAGTGTAAAGTCGTCTAGAAATTTACACCGTAGTTCAATAGAGTATTAACTGAGCAGCGGTGCACCACAAAATTGTGTGTTGTAAAGTCGGTTTAATTTCATGTCGTCTACCCTTTTCAGTGAACCTTTCCTTGTGATCACTTAGTTAAATTGAACGAGAACCGTTCGATCCTAATTATATGACTGAAGTCTATGGATTCCTAAGTAAAGTCTAGGAACCACAAACCTTGTATCCATGCATCCAACTTTTAGGTTCGTTGTAAATTACGAATAAAACTCGGACATTCTTTTAGAGGGGTAAAGTCGACAAATAGTATCAGTAGAACATAGTAGCAGTGGTGGTATCCATACCTCGAGGACAAACTCGTAACGTGACGACGAGTGACGAACACTCTAGTCGGTTGTGATGACCGTAGTCGAACCACGAACAGTTGTGACAAGTGTCTGTTCTTATTTCGTTCTTTTAGTCTCGATCAGTCCTGTTGAGATTTGTTTCGGGGTGTGTGTTTCGAGTTACCGTATCAGAAGACGACATTATATTACAGGGTAAATCCTATAAACGGGACTATGTTAAGTGGTCAGAATAAGTCTAAAGACATCAAAGTGAACATCAGTAAAGAGCCACACATAAATAAAAATACTTTAAAAAAGTGAACATATCGATATACACAGATAATGGCATCGGTTCTACGACCCATGAAAGGTGTATTGTTCTCATGGGTCACAACGGGAAAATTTTACTTTGGTTCTAGGAGAGAGGTTTAGGACCGTTGGTACTTAAACAGGAGGTGAAGATTTTACAACAGTAAAGATGTTTCCATATATTTCCCTTAGTATATCATACATTGACCCCCTAACCAAAAAAAGTGACTAACAGTAAGGGATCTTTAAATAGACGTAGTAACACATACACAAAAAAATTAACGACTCATCATATTGATACCATATACTGATCGTGGTAAATAAACGAATTATTAAATGAATAACTTCATGTAAACCCGACTGAGATTTAAAACTGATAACACTTATTTCAATGATACTTGTGAGTACATTTTCAAAAACCCATTTTATATTTAAAAGTAAAGGACCCTATTTACGGGTTCTCAAGTTGACGACCTAATATTCGGACCCTTAACTTCGTGCAGTCAAATGTTGTAGTTCAAAGGAAGGGACGCCGGAAGGAATCGAAATCCGGAAATGTCTAATCCTCAATAAGATCCACGAAAGAGTAAGTCGGACATCGACTCGAAACTTACTAAAGTAAAAAAACTCTTTGGTGGTGTAACAAACGGTTTCACCGACATGGTAAAATATAATGATGGTATATTTATATACACACTAGATCAAAAAAGAATAGGAGTGACCGTAAACCACCACAGTTATAAAAATTAAAATTCGTAAGATTATTTGATATGTCACCATAGAATAACACCGAAATGAAACACAAAGGGACTACCAATTACTACAGTTTGTTAAAAACAACACAAATAAACCATAGAGACAAGAGAAGTCACTACAGAGTACAGTAAACGGGTAAAAGATTAAGGATGACGACTCAAAACTCTCAATAAGTATATTTATGTTCAAGAAACAGTTCATACTCCAAACGTCTATAAAAGAGGGTCACACACCAAACTGAAAAAGAAGAGAAGTATACTACGAAACGTCTCGTTCAAAATTTAAAACTACTCCGGGTTAAATGACTAAAAAGGGAAATTACCTAACACTAAAACTACTGTTTAGATTCTTAAGAAACGGTTTCTAGGGTTCCTAAAATACAATACGAAAAGATTTTCAAAATACAAAGGTTAAGTTTAGATACTAGGTAAAACTCAATTTAAAACAAACTCCTTTCTCAAAATCCGACTCTAAGAAAATAGAAAAAGAGAAAAGAAAAAAGAGGAGGAGGAGGAGGAAAAAGAACAGATACCTATACGTCAACGAGACCGTTGTAAATAACATTCCGATAGAAGAAAGGTGACGTGCTCAAAACGTAGGATCATTTTTTAATCCATCCGTATGAACACACCCAGACAAAGGACCTAAGAACTAAGACAAGGTGACTGAATAACGGATAGTACGATGTATATAGTATAACAAAACTAATATTATCCAGTAATCAATCGGAATTATAACCCACCTCATTAGGGAGGAAACAGTTACAATAAAATCGATGGGATCCCGAATATGGAATCTCTTAGAAACCAGGGACCCCTGTTGCCACGAAGAAACTGGTCCATGGTCGACTTCGACCCAAAGAGGACTACCTAGTGAACTGGACGGAGTCATAGAGTCACTTTTCCCCCTCAACGTCTGGACCGTTCCTTCGTCTTACGAAAGAGATCGACGAATAGACACCACCCCGATGGTAAACTAGTAGGAAAGGACACTACAGTCGAATGGACTATAAAAGTCTTTCTAAGGGTAAGATTGACCCTCTTGTAGTTGGATAAACTAACGGAAGAAAACGATGAAAGTACTAGTCTTTTGTTACTCACATCCACCAGAAGGGAACAACACACACGTAATCAACGAGTCAGTACAGGTTCCTGAACTGAGGTTCCTGACATCGGACGATGTCTAAGGAGCCAAGTACCTTAAGAGGTCCGTTCTTATAACCTCACCCAACGGAAGGGAAGAGGTCCCTTAGAAGGACTGGTTCCCTAGATTGGGTCCAGAGAACGTAACGTCCGTCTAAGAGATGGCAGACTCGGTAGTCCCTACCAAAGAAACAACACACCCCTCCTCTTGATACCGGGACGAAGACACGAGAAGGACGTCAGGACCGTAGGGTTTGGTCGAGTGAGAGGACGTCATGAGGTCTTCAGAGGAAACCAACAGAGACGGTAGTAAAGGTCTAAAATACCCAGTCGAATCACCCCTTCTGGTTCCTATTCTGACATTCAGTCACAGATAGTTTATCTATAAAATTTTTCTTTTATCTATTTGTTGACGAATAAATTTATTTTTTTCTACGACCACACAGTTCTCGTTGTGAAATTCGAAATACGTCTTAATTTATCTGTAGAGTCTCAAACCTTTTGTACACGGGATAGGGGTTAGTTGGTTACAAGAACACGAAATAATTTTACGAGTTTGAAAATAAGAAAAGAGAAAAAGGAAACTGTTTTTATCTCAGACCCGATTTAAGGTTAAACTTATTCATATGACTAGAAGGTCTAAGGGGACCGTCACATTTAGTGTACGTCAAAAGAAGCACAAGACAGAAATTGATCACTTTGTTCTGCCGACACGTGTGACTCTATCTACGGCCCAAGATGACTCTCGACGGACCTCTACTTTGTAGAAAATTAATTAATAGGGTGGTCTAAACGTTATTGTGGTTTCGGGTGGTTCTACTCATAAACTTAGTCGTGAGAAAGAGAGTTTAACTTTGGGAGAATAAAAAGAACGGTAACAAAAACTTGGACTAATTACGAAAATACTTTTATTTCTCTAGACAAACGACTTTTTTTTTTAGTACAACTGTAAAAGTTCACGTTGTAAACCTACTTACATAATCCAGGACGGTTACTTAGACATGTGTTAGGTCAATAAAAGGAAGGGTGTACTATTAAGACGACACCCTTCTTAGAGGTCGTGATACAGAATTAACTTGTAGAAGGTCAATTTAGAGAAACGAGAATGAAGGAAGAAAATATTGTCGAGACTGTAGTATATCATAAAACATAATCTACAGTAAGAAAAAAAAAGAAACTTTCTGTCTTAGAATATTTTAATCCCAACCTCTTCCAATTTTTAAGTGTTCTACAGGTTGAGTTTAGAAATATTCCTTCTATGTAAATTCGATTTGTTAAATGTGATATAAATTCTTGGAGGTCTCTTCCGTGAAAGTACTATGGATCACGTCTGGGTAAGATTATAACTTATCGAAACGAAGGTTTACTTACAGAGGTTCAACTGATCTATATTTCGGTAAGCAATTTCTTTTTTATCAAACGTGATCTTCTTGTATAAATTAATAAAATGATAGAGAATACGATTAACTTTTGACGTTTACTTAAAGATCTCGTCATCAACAATCTTAAAATACCCTATATCTGAAGAAATTATTAGACTACTTCAACATCTAAAGTAGATTCCTTTTATGTATATTAACGTTCTCCGAGTCCTCAGTGGATTTCGGGTAGGTTTCAGGGGTCCGATTTCTTGGGAATGAGACCTTACATTCAGTAACAAAAAATTTTTGAAGATTTCACATAGAAGATTTAAAGTCTTAGATCGATTAAGTCTCTCATCTTGGGGTTTACTCGAAATTCACATACTCAATAGCAGGAAGTCAATACATATTGTCTTTGTTTGAGACCAATTGAATTCTTCTTTTAGCGACCTCACTATGAACTTATCGAGTATCAAGACTTCTTTTTGGGTCCAAGTACAAACCCTTGCGTACATTCTTAATTTCTAAAATTTTAATTTTTTTTTTTTTCTTTTTGGGTCTGGTCTTTTCTATGGTTCACTCCATCGTCTATGATTATATTACCTGTCAGGAAGTTCTACGAGTACTGAGTCGAAATCGAAAAAATAACTACGATTGTGTGTGTACGTGTGTGTGTGTGTGTTTGTGGTTATCTCCTCTAAACCCCGTCCGTCCTTGTTCTTTAATTTACATGTAATATCATAGGTGTCCGAGGATCCTTCTATTCTCACCTTTGATAACGATAGAGAATAAATTGACGGAAAAGATAAAAATAATACCGGTGTTAATAAGATAAGAGTTATTAAATATGGATGAATGTTTTATAGATATCTTTAAAACTCCTTGGTCCTATGTTTGTGACCAGTCAAAAGTTCTTCCTGTATGAAAGTTCGTCGATGAAGTCTATATCGATTTCTGATATCATCTGTTCTTCTTTAAGTCTCTGGAACCTCGAGTTTACTTGTCTATCCACAAGGATTTCACGTTTTAGTCTGAACTAGTTCCTAGAAGACGTGACAAACCACCTCCGAAGTGTTCAGATGGGTCTCCTTAAAGTCTCAACGAGACTATGTCACTACCCACACAGAGGGCAAGAAGGGGAAAGTAAGTGACGAATAGGACACTAAGTGTGAACATATATGAACATATAATCTCAACAGTTGATGCTTAACCGTGAACGGTTCTCGTGACGGTCCACCGTGGTCACCATTTCTTGGGTGGACGGTTACATCTCTGTACTCTATCTCCAAACGAGAGACACAACCTTCTGGGGGGTCTCCTCCTTTACCCTTGGGTGAGGTCATAAGAACGGACCTCTTAGGGCACCTATCTCCTCGGACCGTCCGATGTTAGGTATCCCAGCGTGTCTCAACCTGTACTGACTTCACTGAATCGTGTTGGTTCTCGAGACAAAGAAACCTCGTCAGAGAGGATCGATAGACTCCACGACAGAGGATCCGATGTCAGGAGTAAAACGGGGTTTATTTTGAATTAAGTGTCGAAAGTTCAACATGTAGAAAAAGTCAACTGTCTCAACACACTCCCTTTCCCGGTTCTTAGTTCATTTCCCTACGAGAAGATCGGTTTCAGTAGTCATTTTCCATATACGACAGTAGTCTGACCTTACAAGAGTAAAGTCAACGTACCTAGACTCGAGAGACCAACGAAATTACCATATATTAAATTCTAGGATAGACCTCTTACTTCGACAGAGTTGATCTGATACTATGTACAGAGGGCACTTGCAACGTTTTATGGTAACAACTGTTGGACGGTAGACCACAATAGTGTCAGAGAATCACCACATTTAGGAAAAAATTTCGAGACATCTAGCATCAAAAGTTATAAAAGTGAACTTCCGGTTATGTAAAAACTTTTACTAGTATTCGTAAATATATTCGGATAAAAGTGTAGTCGAATTATTGGGTCTATTATGTTTAGATAAGTTATATTAGATGACTCTCGGATGAGACACGTCAAGACACGATATTTGACTCCTATTAATTCTACGTATTCTATACTGTTAAAATTACTCCGGGACTGTGAGTTCATCTGATATTTAGTAATGTATTGTCTTTTTCAGAAGTATGTTACGTAATATTTAATAAGATTACACTGTTTGATCAATTTATCATTACTCTGTCGACTGCTCTAGTTCAAGTAATCGGTCTGACCTTCATAGGTCCCATGACTTCCCGGTCCCAATAACTTTACACGTCTACTATCTACTCGAAGAGTACTCCTTAGAAATCAATGGAAGTCCTTTAAAAATTTAGTAGAGACATTTGGTGTGTACTTTGACAAACCAAAAGATAACAAAAGAAGAAGAAACGGTCTCTGTTGATTTTACAACTATTTACCTTTTCCTTCTTATTTATCTTCAGACTTACCTAGTATTTAACCTTTTACAGAAATCTAAAGTTCAACTGATAAGATTTTTGATAAAAGTATCTCACAACGAAATTTTTAAACTACTGAAAGTTACTAAACGGTACCTTTACTGCCAGGAATATGTTTGAATTTGTTTCAAATTCAGATAAACGGTTTCCAACAAAAGGTATGTAGAAGTACATTTTTATACGTCTGAAACCCGTGTACGATGAAATCTTCGTTACTCAATTTTCAATCGACTCAAGTACCTCTTTATGTACTTTTGAAGTTTCCAGAAACTTTCTTTTTATATATTAGTACTAAAAATAATTAGTTACCTTATCAGAAACTACTTCAACATAAATTATATTGAAACTGGTAAACGTGTTCAAACTGGATTAGAAGAACCACTTTCGTCGCACATTTTATAAAAAGTTTAGGTATTTTACCATATTTATACAATTGATTGTATCGGGTTAAAGTGGGTTCTCGATGTTAGTATCATATATAATTAATTGGAAAATTTCTAATTGACTATTCGGAAATCACTCACTTTAAACGAGTCAACGTAGTCTGAGAAACACTGGGGTACCTGATACAGGTACCTTAAGAGGTCCGGTGTTGTGACCTCACCCATCGGAAAGGGAAAAGGTCCCCTAGAAGACTTGGGTCCCTCGTTTGGATCCAGAAGGTATAACGTCCACTTAAAAAATGGTCGACTCGCCTTCCCTTCGGGTTTCTGTGACCTCACCCATCGGATAGGGAAGAGATCGTCTAGAAGGACTGGGTCCTTAGTTTGACACCAGAGGACGTAACGTCCGTCTAAGAAATGGTTGACTCGATAGTCCCTTCCAGTATTTATAACTAAATAAACAGACACCGTCCAGAATCGGCGTCGTACGTCCTAGAAATTAACGTCATAGGTCCTAGATCAAGGGACTGGTCCCTACCTTGGACCAGGGGGACGTGACCCTCAAGTCTTAGAATCGGTGACTTGGTGGTCCCTTCAGAAATGATACATTGTATTAAACTCCCGAAGGGACCACCGAGTCAACCATTTCTTAGGTGGACGTTACGCCCTCTTGACCCAAACTAGGGACCCGACCCTTCTAGGAGAAAGGACACCGAGTCCGCCATTTCTTAGACGGACGTCACACTCTCTGAACCCAAATTAGGGACACAGACCTTCCATAGGACCTCTTCCCTTACCTTTGAGTGAGGTTATAAGATCGGACCTCTTATGGTATCTGTCTCAGTGAACCGTCCGACGTCACGTGTCCCAGTGTTTCTCACCCTGTGTTAACTCGCTGATGGTGAATGAATGAATGTAATTAAACTATATCAAAAGTGATATCCTTTGTAGTAAAAAATACTCAAAAAAACACAGTCAGATTTATATAGTTGGTGGATGTCACTTACTTTCTCTGTTGGTATACGATAGACTTAACCACTAAGACTTAGTTGTCAAACTATTTGTAACTTTTATTTCTACCAGTAATATAATATATGGTCTATCCTTTCACTAAATGTCCAATCACTTAAAAATATTAAATGTTTCACATAATCTTCACAACTCGAATAAACTTATTTCAATCTTAACAAATTCCTGAAGGGACCACCGAGTCCGCCATTTCGCAGAGAGATGTTACGTCCTCTGGACCCAAGCTAGGAACCCAGACCTTCTAGGGGACCTCTTCCTTTACTGTTAGGTGAGGTCATGATAACGGAGCTTTTAGGGTACCTGTCTCCTCGGACCATCCGATGTCAGGTGCCCCAACGTTTCTCAGCCTGTGTTGACTCACTGAAGTGAAAACAAATTTCTTAACAAATTTCTCTTAACAAATTTCAATGTCCAACTTATATACATAGATACATATAATGTATATATGTATATGGTATATATATGTACCATCTCACTAACATGTCCAAGTAAAGTTTCGTTTAGTATGGTAAGTACACCACTATTACGGTAGACACGAGTATGGTTTTAGTTCCTACAATCGGAATTCAAGGTCCGTGAACGTTTTGGAAGGTATACATTACTTCGAGAATGTTCTTTTGTGTGGACACCGATCTTTGATAAAATAGATTTAATTCTACTTATTTTAGACAAAATATTAACTCATCTGTTTTTTATGTCACTTACCTCCGAGTCAGTCATTTCTTAAGTGGACATTACACCCTCTGGACCCAGGCTAAGGACCCAACCCTTCTAGGGGACCTCTTCCCTTACCGTTGGGTGAGGTCCTAAGAACGGACCTCTTAGGGTACCTGTCTCCTCGGACCACCCGATGTCCAGTACCCCATCGTTCTCAGTCTATACTAAATCGTTGATTTGGTGTGTTGGTGGTGTCTGTTTTTAATAATATTACTAGAAAAACTTTACTTCAAGAAAATATTACAATTAAAGTCTTTACAAGACATTTCCAGAAACTTCCAAAAGTAATCCGACCATATTTATTAGGGTGGGCTCTATACCAGGTTCGATCCCCAATTCGCACCATAGTGTCACAAAGAGGAAACTCCATTTCGAGTAATGACGGACCGAGAAGGACGGTGTAGAGGGGGACAAAAAGGAAAAAGTTCTCAGTCACCTGCGTTCCTAAAGAAAACTTACTTCTCTGTGTTCCATTTATAGTCAATGGTATAGTCCTATATACATCTTAAAGTGTACGTCTTATATAGAAGTTACACGTTTATCAAATATAATTGTCCCTCGAACTCTGATTTTTAGTTACAAAATAACAAAACCTTTGAACTAAAGATCTTCCGTCAATTTTCAAAAAACTTCAATTGTTAAAAGACTGGGTGAATTTACTTCCGATAGAAAACAATGTAAAGTTTTTTGTGAAATCACCTGTGAAACTAAAACGTTTACCTTTTTGGTGTTAAGATAAAAAGTCACCTCCACAACCTCCGCGACTCCTCAATTTAACGAAAACATTACTACAAAGTAATAGTGGACTTAACGTGGGACCCCTAATATTGGTAACTGAGTCTCAACTTGAAACCCCCATTATTGATATCTGAGTCTCCGTCCGGATACTGACGACTTCTCCTTTTGATTTCGACAGAAAAGACGAAAATGTTCTCTGGGACTCTTTCCTTCTCAAACAACTGGAACTTCATAAACCACCCCCCACCCAACCAACATTTCTCCGTCTATCATCCTTTGATTCCTCCTTCTCTAATTTACCATTCGGTATATGAAATAGTTTCTGTTGTCGGATCCCTGACATCCTCGATACTATGCGGAATATAATTATCGAGATGGGACCAATTGAGTCAGTTGTGAAACCTCTTCCAAACATACGGGGACTACCGAGTCGTCCATTTCTTAGGGCGTTACGTCCACTGCATCCTCTGGATCGAGCTAGGGACCCAATCCTTCTGGGGGACCTCTTCCCTTTCCGATGGGTTAGGTCGTAAGACCGGACCTCTCAAGGTTCCTGTCTTCTCGGACTACCCGATGTCAGGTACCCCTTTCTCAGTCTGTACTGACTCGTGTTCCGTGTACATAAGAATCTCTCAATAAACAATTGATACTAGGTGTCTATAATGACAGAAATCGAAGGACCGGTAGACGTGACAAAAAGATGTACTCCCACTAGAGTCATACCTTTTGTGGTGGAGATCTCTTATAAATCCTTTATGCTCTCCCACCTCCCGTAAAGTCTACCAGGGTTTCGGTTCCTACAATCTGTAGAAAGTTTAAAAATCTCTCAATGTACCTTGTTTCTTAATGGAAAGGAGGATATTTAATAAACTTCCCAGGTTGTAAGTACATCAGATCTCCGTTTAACCATTTGGTTCTTGGATTGAACCATTCTATACTTTTTGGACTCATATTAAACACGTCCATACTTCAAGTGAGAAGTCACTTGAAATCACTTAAAGTCCTTATGTTAGTAACATGTGTTATTCCCGTCTTTTTCGGAGAACTACTTTCACTTTCTCCTCTCACTTTTTCAACCAAATTTCGAACTGTAAGTCTTTTGCTTCTAGTACCGTAGACCAGGGTAGTGAAGTACCCTTTATCTACCCCTTTGTCACCTTTGTCACAGTCTGAAATAAAACCCCACCCCTCCCCGAGGTTTTAGTGGTGTCTACCACTGACGTCGGTGCCTTAATTTTCTACGAATGAGGAACCTTTTTTTTTAATACTGGTTGGATCTATCGTATAAGTTTTCGTCTCTGTAATGAAACGGTTATTTCTAGGCAGATCAGTTCCGATACCAAAAAGGACACCAGTACATACCTATACTCTCAACCTGAGACTTCTTTCGACTCGTGGTTTATTAACTACGAAAACTTGACACCACAACCTCTTCTGAGAACTCTCAGGGAACCTGACGTTCCTCTAGGTTGGTCAGGTAAGACTTCCTCTAGGTGGGACCCTAAAGAAACCTTCCTTACTACGATTTCGACTTTGAGGTTTTGAAACCGGTGGAGTACGTTTCTCAACTGAGTAACCTTTTCTGATACTACGACCCTCCCTAACCCCCGTCCTCCTCTTCTCCTGTTGTCTCCTACTCTACCGACCTACCGTAGTGCCTGAGCTACCTGCACTCAGACTCACTTGAGGCCCTCTACCACTACCTGTCCCTCCGGACCGTACGACGCTAAGTACCCACCGTCTCAGTTTGTACTGACTCGTTGACTTGACTCGTCTTTGTAACAATAGAAACTTTTCCCAATAAGTGACAATTCCTTTGACACAGTGATTACCGTTGGAGTAAAGTTTATAAACTCAGTGTCAATGTTTGGTAGACATGTAGTCAGACGTCAACATTGTCAACGTAAAAGTCACTGAAGTTCATATCCATACTTGTAGTCATTGCTCACAAGGTACATGGTATATAAAGATCACATCAGAGAGGTTCGTAAATATGTAACTATAAGTATAGAATAATGTTTTATAAAACCAAAACCAAAAGAAAATTTCTAATCCGACACATTAATAAAAATAAATAATTTTTATGAGACAAATTTGATGGTAGGACGGTAAATAAGAGACAAGAATGGTCAAAAAAACTATATAAAAAACTAATTAACTTAATAAAAATAATAAATTAAAGTCATTATTGAATAATAGAAACAAAATAAAAAATAAATTTCTAAATTTCAATTGTCATATGGTACACCTGAACAACCTTAGAAGTAAGTTTATCATAAGATTGTCAAACTCATAATAAATTCTGGTAGTGTAATCACTCACAATAGAGGGACAGTAAATACTACTATATATACAAGTGTATATCACTTTACTTTACTATTGGTGTTAGTTCAATTAATTACATAGGTAGTGGAGTGTACCAATGGAAACAAAAAAAACAACAAACCACTTTTGTGAATTCTAAATAAGACAATAGAGAATCATTTCAAGTTCATCCGTTAGGTTATAATAATTGATATAAGTAGTAGATATGTAATCTAATATAAGTACAATATTAATTTTAAATGTAGGAAAACTAGTTGTAGAAGGAAAAAAAAAAAAAAGAAAACGGAGGGTCGTGGACCATTGGTGTCAAAATACTCAAACCGGTAAAATATAGGGTGTACACTCATTCTAGAACGTCATAAATAAACGGAACGATACAGATCGTATTACAGAAGATCCAAGTACAAAAGTGTTTACCATCTTAAAGGGAAAGAAATTACCGACTTTATATGGATAATGTACATAAAAGAAATAGACGTACAGGAAAATAGATAGACAGGAAATAGATAGGTAAACAAATACTTGCGAAGTCAACAAAGGAATAAAATCTATAATACTTATTATGCGGTTACTTGTTCCCTCTACGTCTATAGAGAAACTCTAACACTAAAACGCAAAAAACCCCCTCCTATATATGGAGTCTCCACCGAATAACCTATGGTACCATCAAATTAAAAATTAAAAAAACGTCTTGGAGGTCTTACAAAAGGTATCACCAACACAGTTAAATGTAGGGTTAGTTGTTACGTGTTACCACCCCCTAGGTCTCATGATAGTGTCGTTTTACTTTATAGATTTGTACTCTCAAGATGGAACTTTTGGTTCCAAATATCTCTTAATCCGTTGTCTCCACATAACCGTTTTTGACTTGGTTCGGTTTTGTTTTTTGAAAGTACTTGGTTCTAATAGAAACTCTGTCTCTTTATACCGACCTACTTTCCGGTATAAACTAATAATGTTATCCCCTCCCATAGGAAGTAGGTAATTCGACCCATTCAATAAGAAATGATAAGTAGTATGTACCCGTTGAAAATAATCGTAAAGTATTCTTTTTTAGAAAAATTTTATCACTCATTTTAGACAGATTACGGTATATTCAATAATTTCCATTACTCTCCTTTCACTTCGTTTAATACAAATCTGTCTTTTATTCTTGTATGGTCTGTTCACAAGTAATTAGTCTTCTTTTTACAACGTATCATTTTTCAAAAGTTCAAAGTCTCGAAACCTCTTTAGTCTTTATCTTTTTTTATCTTTTCGAGTCTTTTCATTATCCAAATTTTCATATAGTCTCTTCATCTCTTGTTCCTTCTTGTTTCCGTTTCTTTTAAATTTTTAGATTGTTTACTGTCGTTATTTTTTATAAACTGTCTTCACTAACTACTAATTTCTATGTATAAATTAAATATTCCTGGTCTATACGAACGTCCACTCAAAGTAGATTGAACTTCTGTTGAATGATGTTGACTCGGAACTTGTTACACCCCCAATTCCCGTGGTTGGAGATGGGTAATTCATCTTCATCTAATAGTGATTCCAGAAGTAGGAGTAGTAGAAGTGTTACTCGTCAGACTCCTCTTCCTTCTCCTTTATAACCAGAAGAACACAGTTTACACTGTCTCTATCTCTTCCATCTTTCCTTCCTCCTTCTTCTCCTCCCCTTCGTCCGTGTGAACCACATCGTAATGTCTTTATGTAGTATTAAAAAGACTGAAAAAACGAAAAAGTAAGGAAATTTTTGAAGAAATACCAAGGTTAGGAAGAAGGTGACAAGGAAGATCAAAGTCACCGACAATAATATCTGTCCAGGTGCAACATTTTATTTAGTCTTCGGTAGAACTTATTAACCTCGGGAAGGTGGTCTAACAGAGTAAAGTCAAGTCAAGTCCGTGAGTCAATACAGGCTGAGAAACATTGGGGTACCTGACGTCGTACGGTCCGAAGAGACAGGTAGTGGTTGAAGGTCTTAAATGAGTTTGAGTGCAGGTAGCTCAGTCACTACGGTAGGTTGGTAGAGTAGGAGACAGTAGGGGAAGAATAGGACGGAAGTTAGAAAGGGTCGAATTCCCAGAAAGGGTTATTCAGTCAAGTGTAGGCCAGCGGTTTCATAATCTCAAAGTCGAAGTCTAGTCGGGAAGGTTACTTATAAGTCATGACTAAAGGAAATCCTACCTGACCAACCTAGAGGAATGTCAGGTTCCCTGAGAGTTCTCGGAAGAGGTTGTGGCGTCAAGTTTTGGTAGTTAAGAAGCCGTGAGTCGGAAGAACTGTCAGGTCGAGAGTGTGACTATGTACTGACGACCTTTTTGGTATGGAAACTAAACTGCCTGGGAACAACCACTTCATTACAGAGACGAAAAATTATACGACAGATCCAATCAGTATCGAAGAGAAAGTTTCTCGTTCACAGAAAATGAAAGTCGAACAGATTACAGGTAGATAAAAGGTCGTGACGAAGACACAGAAGAAGGAGTAGTAGACCGTGTCCAAACCTTCGAGACTAGAGGAAGTTCAATAGTAGAGAGTCAAGGAGACCACACAACAGACAATCGAAGTCTCAAAGAGGTTCTAAGAATAGAAGCCTGGGAAGTGAGATGAGGTGGTGAAACGAAAAGAAAAAAAACGGCATAGGTGTTAAAGTTCTAAAAGAACTAACTACGGTGTCATTTAGGACGCCTCAGTCCGTGTGGAAGACCTAGACCTGTATCAAAAGAGGTTCATCTTCAAACAACGTAACCCAAACCTACCGAAAGTGTCGAAAAGGGATATTGTTGCTACCGTATAAGTTACCACATTAAAAAGGTCTGAAAGTATTACAAGAGAATTAACCATAAGAAAAGGTATCGTAATTATTAGGAAAGGGATCACAAGACACGCATTATTTAGAATTTCAAGGAATAACAATGGTTCAGATTCAATCATGATGAGTGAAGTACTGTCCGGTTATTCAACTCTCTGTTCCATGACCCCGTTCTGTATCACTGAAATAAACTTTTCAGTCGTTAGACTCTCCTACCGCTTTATTGCAGAATTTCTCGGTGGAAGTGAACCTCATCTAAGTCCAAGGAAAATACGATTCCCCTTTCCCCTTCACCCTTCCAAGTTCTAATTTCCCATTTCCGTCTAACATCCCAAACCCCTCAGTGAACAGGAGGTTCCCTTCGTATTGTAAACAACCAAGATGAACGAGTATATCCGTCCTAGTGTTCCGAGGACGTTTTACTCCACAATCGTCAATAAAAATGAAATGGTAAGAAAAGAGATGAATGAACATGCCAAAGATCCGACTTTCACTCGAATAGATGTGGTACATTGATTATTCCTGTTACCCTACCCTTGAAGAAGAGTCTTAAATTACTCGATAAACCCGTGTTCGTTATAAAGAGACCCTAAAGGGTGCATCACAATCACCATTTCTTGGGTAGACGGTTACGTCCTCTACATTCTTTGTATCCAAGCTAGGGACTCAGTCCTGCTAGGGGACCTCCTCCCTTTTACCGTTGGGTGAGGTCATAAGGACGGACCTCTTAGGATAACTGTCTCCTCGGACCATCCGAAGTATCCTCAGGTATCCCAACGTTTCTCAACCCGTACTGACTTCACTGAATCGGACGTACGTACGGATTGTCAGGAGATTACAAACTGTGCGTCCCGATTTCATTATCTTATTAATCCCGAGTTCTTACTCCTTACCTCAAAGTTGTACCACAACCGTGACGAGAAGAAGACAATGTAATTCTGGGAGACTAGATCTCCGTCGTCATCTCGACAACACAAATCCCCGTTCATCCGGTAAACATGGAGAAGCTACGATTCGAGTTCCCTAAGACCCACCGGTCCTAGTTAAAGGTTATATTTTTCTTGACATTTTCCGTCGGTGATTGACCGTTCCATAAAGGACTGACTGGTTACGTCTCTAACCCAAGGTAACAGGTCTGGAAGGACACCATGTTAGTTCTGACCGTTCACCACGACTAGAAAAGTAAAGTTCTGAATCTTCAATCGTCGAAATAACAATTCCCAACAAGACTAGTATTTGGACTGACATAAACGTGTCTTCTGCCACAATCGGATAAGGAAGGATGAAATTTCGAACCGCGAACGAAGAGAAGGAATGATCATTTACAGGAGACGCCGACATAAATAAATAATAAAAAAAAGATCTTATCCGTGAAAACAGACGTAATTTTTGGACAAGTCCATCCTATGAGAAAGTCTTTATAATAAGGACAAGTCTTTCTATGGGAAAGAGTAGTAAAGGAATTACCGAAAACCCTTTAACAGACGACGGAGAGCCAGTCGTCCTCGACGAAGAGGACATTAGAACTGTAAACAATCCGGTTTAGAGAAAGATTTTTAATAGTTTGGTAAAAAAACGACCGTAATTTTAAGAGATCGAAATCTAGGAAGTGGAAGGAAAACGAAATTCAATAATGAATTACTAAAACGAAAAAGAACTTATTATAATCTCACATATCTATACGGAATCTCGTTAGGACACGGGTGTCTTTTCGATGTGAAAGCTATGTTCTATTTTAAAACATAAAGAGTGTTTCACGTTTCAAAGGGATGGACGACCATATCAAGGTCACTACCGGAGTACTAAAGGAAAAGAAAAAGATGATACCAGGAATACGATCTAAATAAATAGAACTTTGTAACCCGTTAGCGTCTTCGTCTGGGGTTAGATGTCGTGGATAGTTCGTTAAGTCGAAAAAGAACAGTACAGTCCTGAAAAGAGACAAAGAACCCTTGTGAAAGTCGTAGTAGACGCTATGAAGTATACCCAGGGGACCACAATGAGTTCTAAAAGTCATGACGTGACTTGTGTCACTTTTTATCAACTCATGGTGTCCTCTAGTAAAAAAAATGACGGTATATGTAAAATGACCTCTCCACTAACAAGTGTCCCTCTACTAATCGTAGCGTACCGCAAAATTCGTCCATAAATATTGTGAACGCACACACGATTCAACAAGGTCAACACAGACTTAACCACACTGGGACACCTGACATCGGACAGTTCGAGGGTATAAGTACCCGAAGAGGTTCGTACTTATGACCTCACCGAAGTTTTAATAATGTCATTTATGACGTCTATTAAAATGACTCAACACTAAATTACGATGGAGAAATACAAACAAATATAAAGAGAACTAACGACTCCCATGGTGCATACTAGAAATACACAAACGAAACTATGTAACATCGAAAAATATTACCTAAACACTGTAAAAGTACCATCGTTTACTATTTTGTCTAATCCTAGATGTACATAAAATACGTGAGTACTGTATAGACTGAAAATTAGAAAAAAAAAAGATCCGACGTATCAAGTAGACACTTGAAAAATTTAACAACGTTTAGAGGTTTTAAAAAAAGTTTATATAATTTTTTACTATAAAAACACATTCATAGGACATGTCAAGTTTGGACACGACAAATTCCCAGTTGAACTTATAGGACTAGGTATGGGTATGTATGTGTAAAAGGTTATCTATCGAACATATCGTTTATAGATTTTTGTTTCATTAATTGACCAATGTAATACCATATAAATACGACACCTTACACGACACGACACGGACCAGTGAGTCAACACAGACTGGGAAACACTGGGTCTGACATCGGACGGTCCGAGGAGACAGACCACTAAAGGGTCCGTTCTTATGACCTCACCCAACGGTACCGGAGGAGGTTCTCTAGAAGGGTTGGGTCCCTAGCTTGGGTCCAGAGGACTTAACGTCCACCTAAGAAATATCAGACTCAGTGGTCCCTTCCGGTATGATACCTTATAACGTGTCGTTAATTTTTTTTTATGTAATGAAAACTGATCTAAAAAATAATAGATCATTCTTTTTAGTTCTAAAATTTACATATTATTTTACAGTTAAATATTTTGTTCGGTATTATATTGTATTTTATAACTATATATTAATATCCTCTACTCAGTTTTTATACCATTATAGGTGTGATCTAATAAGGGTATCTAATAAACCCTCCCTTCTAACCATCTAGTATCCCGATACTTCCCTTCACATCCGTTTCTCATTATCTCTTTTGTATGTACATAAACGTATAAATTAATTCATTTAAAGGTTATGTATACATATTTCTTAATGAACATATGTCTTAATATACATAAGACATATGTATATGTATATACATATTTCTTAATGTAAAAATTATTATGAATTTACTTTTTATATTTTGGTAGATAACTCCACCTTCCCGAAGGAACCACCGAGTCTCTATTTCTTCGATGAGTATTGGGTCCTCTGGGTCCAAGTTAGGGACCCAACCCTTCTAGGGTACCTCTTCCTTTACGTTGGGTGAGGTCATAAGAACGGACCCTTTAGGGTAACTGTCTCCTCGGACTGCTCGATGACAGGTACCCTAGCGTTTCTCAACCTGTACTGACTCGTTAACTCGTCTGTCCGTAACTTCACCTTGTTAAAACTGACCAAGTTTTTATGACACCCTCAGAAAATAGTGTCTTTCAGACTTAACCTTTACACATAAACCCTTTCAGTCAAAGATCACACAGAGTCAATTCCGTAAGTGATAAAAAACCTTTTATCGTATGTTCTTGTACAGACACAATGTTTTAGACGTTACGACCATGTGTCTTGTTCTCTACTCACACTAGTGTAAGAGATACGGACCCAAGGAGACTGAGTAATAATTCACAGGTTTGAGGATTGTGAAACTCAAATACGAATTGGGTGTTTAAAAGAACAGGTTACTTCCTCCAAACAACTACAAGACGAAACTTTCTAAAAATTTTTCATGTTCAGACTTCGTTTATCAAAATAATTTTGTCAAAGAAAATTGCAAAGTAAATAAACCACTCAAAGAAAGAAAAAACTCACACGAAAAAGTACGAACGTAGATCTGAGTATATAACAGTAGAGGTAGGACAAGTTACTAAAGTTTAGTATAAAATTTTTTAAAAGATAAACTTTCAGAAATTTCAATGTCTTTTTGTTATCGGTAAAAAGAGTAACAACTTAAAAAGTTTCCGTAATGTTCGGATAAGATCATGATTGAGTTTTACTTCGTTAAGTCCCACTCTGTGTATGTAAAATAATGTAAGGTTTATAAGACTCTGATAAAAAATAACTTTAATCTTTTAAAATTTGAGTTTATTATAGAAAGACCCTTTTTGGTTATTTAATAGTAGTTTTGTGTCTTTGATGAAGATTCCACCCTTTTACAGATAAAAAGTTAACTGGATTGGAGAATAAAAATAGTTGTCCGTTTGAATCTCTATTACTTTTTACCCAAAAAGAGGAGTTCTTCTTTCCACCACAACGCGTACAGGACCAGTGAAAAAGAAGAGAAAGAAAAAAAACACACACAGCCCTCGACCCTGGAAGAAAAGACCGAGGTGAGACGAGCGCCGAAGGAGGCGTCGGACTCGGAGGTCGGAATCCGCGAGTCGAAGGTCATTAAACAAGGATATAAGAAGGGCCTACAATTTCTAGAAGACGGCCCGAAGCAGATTCCTCAGGATAAGGTTTTACTTTGTTTTACTTTACTGTTTTTGTTGTCGTATTTGTTTTTGTCGTGGGTTCATTTATTCTAGGTGCCTATCTCGGAATAATTCCAAGGTCTTTTTTTGTTTTTTGTTTTGTGATGGGAGGGAAAGGAGTACGGTTATCTTAGTACATCCTTGAATGACTTCCTTCTACTTTCAATCCCATACTAGAGTTTACAAATAATTACTTATTTTGTACTCTATTGTTTCTCGTGCACTCCAAAATGTCTTACCATTTATTTTCGTGCTCATCCTCTTTTTATTTCTCTTTTCGCTTCTTTCTTTCTCTAAAACTGTTTCGTTGACGACGACGACGATTCAGAGAAGTCAGCACAGGCTGAGACACGCTGGAGTATCTTCCGTCGGGTGGTCCGTGAGGGCAGGGACCCTAAGAGGTCCGTTCTTGTGACTTCACCCAACGGTAAGGGGAGAGGTTACGTACTTTCACTTTTCGCTTTCACTTCAGCGAGTCAACTCAGGTTGGGAGTCGCTGGGGTACCTGACGTCGGGAGGTCCGAGGAGGTAGGTTTCGTTGATCGACCAAATTTACTCAAGTCTATATTAGACATATTTTATACGTCGGGTCGCACAGAGAGTGTCATTGACACGAGTCATCTACTGATCAAGGGGTGTGTATGAGACGACGACGACGACGACGATTCAGCGAAGTCAGCACAGGTTGAGACACGCTGCGGTTCCTGCCGTCGGGTAGTCCGAGGGGGCAGGGACCCTAAGAGGTCCGTTCTTGTGACCTCCCCCAACGGTAAAGGAAGAGATTACGTAGTTTCACTTTTCACTTTCCCTTCAGCGAGTCAGGACAGACTGAGAAACACTGGGGTACCTGACGTCGGATGGTTAGGGGCCGGTACCCTAAAAGGTCCGTTCTCACGACCTCACCCCACGGTAATGAGATCGGGACTATTTTACAGACTCAACATGAAACCCTTGAAGGATTATTATGGTGAACAAAAGAAGGAGAAGTGAAGAATTCCACCTAACACGGTGGTTAAAGACTCGAAAACTCCCTAAGACACCTCGTTTAATCTAACTAAGAAACAACAACAACAAATAGAAAATTAAATAAAAAATTAACCTTCTTTTAACGAATTATTACAACACAACCAAAGGCGGAATACTGTGTTTAGTTGGTATTATTATGTATATGGAGGAGGAAAGACTCGAAGGGAGGGGAGGGGAGTAGGGTGAGGAGATCCAATAGTGTTTGGTGGTCCGACCCGAGGGACACAATACGTCGTCGAAGAGTGGTCGATAGATAAAATGCGCACCGTCACATATATGCAACTGAAATGAAAGAGGTAAGGAGGGTGAGAGAGGAAGGGGGTCGTACAGGTGTCAGGTAAGAGACGTATACACAGACGTAAGGAAGGGACGCTTATACAAGTAGCTATGGTAAAAAGATCTAAGGTCTATGTATACACAGTGATATATTATGAACAAAAAGAGAAAGACTAAATGAAGTGAAACATACAGTCCGAGATCCAAGTGAGAATTCTCAAAAACATGACGACCAACTCCTAAACCGACGGAGTTTAGACAATTACGGTAGAGGGAAGTCGATGCAAGGTTTAAGTGTCTACAAAACGACAACAAAAGAGAGGGTAAGACGGGTAAAAACACCCATTCAAAGATCATAACATAAATTCTCCCTAAAGTCCCTTACTCATTTAATCTACATATTAATTAAACGGTTAAAAGACTCTTCAACCCTTACTAAAAAGTTCTGAAGAAAGATAGATCAATTTTACACTAAGATACTATAGTAAAATTATAATGTTTTCTTAGACAGTTGGCACTAGGTGCACATACGGGAATATGTGAGTGGGCGTAAAGAGGCATGTAAAGGTCGTGAAATAGAAAGAGAAATTTGGAAAGAAGAACGAGCTATAGTGCTTACGATTCCTCAGACTGGGCTATGACAGCTTTGACCACCTGAAGGAGACGGAAGACGTAACGGACAACGACCAAATCGAGTAGACAAACGTCGTCTCCGAGTTATAAACAAAAAGAACTATACTTTTTTAGTTTTCTTTTGTATTCAGTAAACTCTTGAGACCTTACTGGAAATCGTGAGTTTATTAAATTTTAGAATAGTTGTCTCACCACTAGACTTAGTTTAGTTTATAGTCTTTGTCTTATTTGGTGATAAAAAAGTACCTGATCCGAGGTAAATAATTTAGTGATTATAAAATCTTTTTATGTAATCTACATGATAAACTTCTCCACAAACACCTTAACCACAAACTTTGATACTCTTATAAAACATCCAAAAAAGAAAAATTAAATATTCGATCCAAACTTTCACAAACACGAAATATTTTGAATATTTACACGAACATGTTAATGGATATAATTAGAATAACAAACCAAGGATTCTTTTAAGTTAGATTAATTTATTGTCATCGTACATACTACCCCAAAAAGGTATCGAGTTGAGTAGAATTGGTCCGATGTTTAATTCAGGAATGTCTTTTATAAATTCAGGAAGATATTGACTGAATTATTTTGTAAACGATTTAAATTGTATATTCGATATATAAAGTTTTTTAAGTTTATGTGATTTTTATATAATTCGTAAATTAAAGTTTAAAAGTCAACAAATCGTTAACGGATAACTGTTATACAAGTTTTAAGATACTTGTATCTACAGATGTAATTAGTTTAAATAATTTTGAATGGCATATATAACTAAATACAGATGTGTAAGATTAAAGAAAGCTTATTCGACACCTCTGTAAAGGTTTTAACAACCCCTAGCACTTGCTCCGGGATAAATTTTTTTCTTTTTCAGGACCCAAAAGTTCTTCCTTGGTTGTTACTGATTCATTTACTAACATACGACGACGACGACGACGATTCAGCGAAGTCAGCACAAGCTGAGACACGCTGGGATATCTACCGTCGGGTGGTCCCAGGCGGTAGGGACCCTAAGCGGTCCGTTCTTATGACCTCACCCAACAGTAAAGGAAGAGGTTATGTACTTTCACTTTTCACTTTCACTTCAGTGAGTCAGAACAGACTGAGAAACGCCTGGGGTACCTGACGTCGGATGGTCCGAGGAGGCAGGTACCCTAAAAGGTCCGTTCTTATGACCTCACCCCACGACAACGGAAGAGGTTTACTAACATATATAATAAATTTAACTTTATACAACCCGAATGGTACAAATTACACTAAATTACTGAAATAACTTCATATTAATACAAAATACGAATAGGAGATCGACCACAATGGTATGAACATCAATTTATCACTATTGTTTTAATTATATCTTTTTTTACTTATACGAGATATTCTTCTCAATGTTTTAGTGAGATAAAATTAATTTACTTTTGTCTCTGGTTTCTTCCAGTATGACACAATGCTTTAAAGTAATATTCGTTCAATGTATTAGATTATAAATTTTTCACACTAGATAAGGACGTTCGATATGATTCGTGATACCCCCGTCTTATATTTTGACAAAAATTCTGTCATCGGTCCTTTACCTTTGTTGACTTTACAGGTTACCGTTAACTTACCTATCTCTACTACACCACACACACACACACACACACACACACACACACATATATATATACATACATACATATGTATATATATATGTGTGTGTATATATATGTGTGTGTATATATACGTGTGTGTGTGTATATATGTGTATATATGTGTGTGTATATATATGTGTGTGTATATATATATGTGTATATATATGTGTGTGTGTGTATATATATGTGTGTGTATATATATACGTGGTGTAGTAGAGATAGGTAAGTTAACAGTATATATATATATATATATATATATATATATATATATGTACCTCTTCCGTTACCGTGGGGTGAGGTCATGAGAACGGACCTTTTAGGGTACCTACCTCCTCGGTCCTTCCGACGTCAGCTACCCCAACGACTCCCAGCCTGTGCTGACTCGCTGAAGTGAAAGTGAAAAGTGGAAGTACGTAACCTCTTCCTTTACCGTTGGGTGAGGTCACAAGAACGGACCTCTTAGGGTCCCTACCCCCTCGGACCACCCGACAGCAGATACCCCAGCGTGTCTCAACCTGGACTGACTTTACTGAATCGTCGTCGTATATATATGTGTGTGTGTTACCTTATAATGAGTCAGTATTTTCTTTGTATTAACCCGGTAAACGTCTCTACACCTACCTGGATCTCAGACAGTATATCTCACTTCGTTCAGTCTTTCTCTTTTTGTTTATAGTAAATAATTACGTATATGCACCATAGATCTTTTTACCATGTCTACTTGGATAAAGGATAAGGTCTCGTCCTTATGTCTACGTCTGTAGCTCTTACCGGTACGCCTGTGTCTACCCATTCCCCTCCCCCCTTACTGGACCCTCTAGTCCTGACTGTATATAGGTGATGTTGCACATTTTATCTGTCACTGTCGGACTACATATCGTGTCCCCCGGATCGAACCACGAGACCTATTAGATCTCCTCACCTCACTTCCCACCGTCCCTCCATGTTCTCCCTCTCTTATGTGTATATTTATCATATTTGTACATTGACTAAGTGAAGAAACCTACCCACCCTTACGAAACCCGATATTCAGAGTTATATGATTCTCTCGACGACGACGACGACGACGACGATTCAGCGAAGTCAACACAAGTTGAGACACGCTAGGGTATCTATCGTCGGGTGGTCCGAGGGGGCAAGGACCCTAAGAGGTCCGTTCTTGTGACCTCACCCAACGGTAAAGGAAGAGGTTACGTACTTTCACTTTTCACTTTCACTTCAGTGAGTCAGCACAGACTGGGAGTCGTTGGGGTACCTGACGTCGGGTGGTCCGAGGAGGCGGGTACCCTAAAAGGTCCGTTCTCATGACCTCACTCCACGGTAACGGAAGAGACCATAATACTTCGATTATTATTAGTTTTGTAATACTGAAATGTCAAAGAATTTTTAAATTGGTATTAAAACTGGGGACAAACGTATTTTATAGATCCTTACCGTTTAGATGTATCTGTTTTTCTGACTCCTACCACCACCCTTACGTCTCACTGAAATTCTCCTGTGTTTTCTTAAATAAACCTATTTTCCTTACAAAACTTTGTTACAAACCATGACCACCGTGTTGAGACATTTAATGATTTTTCATAACTTAATATGAAAGTTTTACCCATTAAACTTTCATACATTTAATGTGAAGTCATAAAAAAATTTTCTCTAATTTACCAGACCTTTCCGACTTACCAATTATAGAATCAGACATTTCAAAGAAAGAACTTAGATAAGAGCACACAAGTGTACTCAGACACCCCCATTTTTTTTTTTGTCAATCAAAACTAAAAGTCACAAGTGAACAATATGTAATAGATGAGATGACCTGATTTTCTATGAAATAGAAAAAACAAAAAGAAACTCTTATTAACGAAATGTTACAACACAATCAAAGACGACATGTTGTTTCACTTAGTCGACATACAAATATGATAAATATATACATAAGAGAGGGAGAACATGGAGGGACGGTGAGAGGTAGGGTGGGGAGATCGAATAGTGGTTCGATTAAAGGGACACGATATGTAGTCCAACGGTGACAGATAAAGCGTGTACCATCCCTGTCCCCTCGGACCACCCGACGGTAGATACCCCAGCGTGCCTCAGCCTGTGCTGACTTCACTGAATCGTCGTCGTCGTCGTCGTCGTCGTCGTCGTCACCTATATACAGTCAGGATTAGAGGGCCAAGTAAGGGGTGAGGGGAATGGGTAGACACAGCTGTACCGGTAAGAGACACAGACGTAGACATAAGGACGAGACCTTTATCCAAATAGACATGGTAAAAAGATCTAAGGTACGACGACGACGATTCAATGAAGTCATCACAGGCTGAGACACGCTGGGGTATCTGCCGTCGGGTGGTCCGAGGGGACAGGGACCCTAAGAGGTCCGTTCTTGTGACCTCACCCAACGGTAAAGGAAGAGGTTACGTAGTTTCACTTTTCGCTTTCACTTCAGTGAGTCAGTACAGACTGAGAATCGCTGGTGTACCTGACGTCGGGTGGTCCGAGAAGGTAGGTACCCTAAAAGGTCCGTTCTCATGACCTCACCCCACGGTAACAGAAGAGACTAAGGTACATATACGTAATTATTTACTATAAACAAAAAGAGAAAGACTGAATGAAGTGAGATATACTGTCTGAGATCCAGAGAGGTATAGAGACGTTTACTGGTTAATACAAGAAAAATACCGACTCATTATAAGGTAACATATATACACATATATGTATGGTGTAGTAGAAATAAGTAAGTAGACAATAACCTGTAAAGTCAACAAAGGTAAAGGACCGATGACAGAATTTTGTAAAAATATAAGGTGGGTGTATCACGAATCATATCGAACTTGTCTATCTAGTTCACGTTCGTATCGAGGGGGAGGGGGGTTTTTCTCTTTAATGTGACTTAAATACCCATTTAAATCCTTCTTAACTCTAGAATCATATAACTCAGAAGATCGGGTTTCTTAAGGGTGGAAAATTGGGAGGGGGGTTTTATGGAGTACAGATTTCCGTTTCCTCTTTGGGGTCATTCTACCATCCTCCCCGTTTTAGTACAAATCTTAGTTTGGGGTTTGGGTAGTCTCTGCGAGTCTTCCGAGTTTGTTTTGGAACCCACGTGGTCCTAGGACTCTGGGGGTGTCTCTGAATCGGTCTGGACACAAACTCAGAGAACGTATCCATGTCCAGTCTTCACCGGATGGTTTCTCCGTCCCCGAGACCCACGTCGAGGGACCAGTGTGTCGGACACCGTATTCGGGAGAACCTCCTCCAGCGGTAATTGAGGTGGTATCTCGGCGACTCGTCTACTGGGTGTTTGGCGTCTTGTTAATATAGTCTCTTTAAGAGCGTGACAATTCTTTCAAGATCCCGGGTGTTGTCTAAAGGGTTTGATCCCTAGACCGTTTCCTTGACTCTTGGGGGTCCCTTAAACTAAAACCTCCGGTCACCCTAAAGTAGTGTCTTGCATGTGTCCTGACCCCTTTGTCTACGACCTCCCGTGTTTGTTTTGGGACATACGTTGTCCTGGGTCCTCTTTCCTCGTCCCTGGGGTGTTCTCTGGTCTGAACGGACTCTCACAGGTCCTTAGAGACCGTCTCTGTACCCGACCGTCACCGGACGACGTCCGAGCCCCGTGACTCACACCGTCACTTACGTCCCCTGGAAAACTCCCTCCAGCGGTAATAGAAGTAATGGAGGTGGTATCAAACCAGAGTCCAGTTTGTTGTCCCTCCTTTGGGGTACGTAGTTGTCTTTTGACCCAATTTCTAAATCTCATACCTGGGGTAGTCTTTCGAAGGAATTCGGAGAATAAGAATAAGTAGTCTCCCGTCTGTCTGACTTTTGGTGTTAGTGTCTTTTGATTGGTAGACTAGTGCACCCGGTGTCGGAACAGATTGAGTCACTTTGATACTCGGTACGGTACATCCCGTGGGTTCTGTCTACCCAGTACCACCTCTCGAGACTGTTATACACCAGGTGACCTCTTCCCTTAACTTTTGATGAAGTCATAAGAACGAAACTCTTGGGGTACTTGTCATACTTTTCCGTTTTTCTATCCTGTGACTTTCTACTTGAGGGTTCCAGTCATCCACGGGTTATACGATGACCTCTAGTCATCTTTTTATTGAGGTCTTTCTTACTTCTCTACCTCGGTTTCGTTTTTGTTTTGTGGGTCAAAACCTACACAGACCACTACCTTCATTTCAGGTTACGATATTTCTCGTTATAACGTATCCTTGGACCTTAGGTCCAGGTACTTCGTTCCGTTTAACCTTCACCAGTTTATCCTCTATCGTTCTCACTTGTAGTTGTAAAGTCCTTAGTCTCTTGATTTTACCTGACCTTACCCACTGAAATTGAGTCTACTGGTAATATAGATGATGACACCCGTTATTAGGGAATCTTCTTTACCTCATCGGTATCAGTTGTTCTCAGGTTTTACGTCATTAACCTACGTTAGAGTTCTTACTGTCTCACTAGAGACAAGCAAAGGTTTCGTTTAGTAAGTTATAGTATCATTGCACCGAGTCTCCAATTTCGTAGACGGACCTTACGTCCTCTGGGTCCAAACTACGGACCCAGCCCTTCTAGGGGACCTCTTCCTTTACCGTTGGGTGAGGTCATGAGAACGGACCTCTTAGGGTACCTCCCTCCTCGGACCATCCGATATCAGGTACCCCAGCGTTTCTCAGCCTGTCCTGACTCGTTGAAGTGAAAGTGTCATTAGGTTCAGATACGGGGATGGTCATTACGACTTTTTCGACTTCATCTTACCAAGATACTTCTGTATGTTCTGGATTG
Source organism: Capra ibex (assembly GCA_006410555.1). NCBI lineage: Eukaryota > Metazoa > Chordata > Mammalia > Artiodactyla > Bovidae > Capra > Capra ibex. The sequence continues at coordinate 65,169,260 of SJYO01026388.1, read as the reverse complement.
TAGAAAACCCCCATAATATCTTGATTGTGGGGGTTTTCTACAGGAAAAATAATATCCCCTGACCTTACGTTTTCATCCTTCAGTTCTTTATGGACCTCATTGTCCGTTTAAACCGGAACTCATGTCTTCCTTCGCCTCGTTTCCGGTGATCTTAAAACGACTCTCTTGTGTGATCAGTATCGTTTGTGAGAGAAGGTTGTTGTGTTCTCTTCTGAGATGTGTACTGTAGTGGTTTACCAGTTATTGCTTTAGTCTAAATAATATAAGAAACGTCGGTCACTACCTCTTCTAGATATGTAAGTCGTTTTTGTTCTGGGTCTCGACTGACACCGAGTCTAGTACTTGAGGAAGAACGGTTTAAGTCTGAATTTAACTTCTTTCACCCCTTTGGTGATTTGGTAAGTCTATACTGGTATTAGTTTAGGGAATACTGATATGTCACCTTCACTCTTTATCTAAATTTCCGGATCTAGACTATCTATCTCACGGACTACTTGATACCTGACTCCAAGTACTGTAACATGTCCTCTGTCCCTAGTTTTGGTAGGGGTTCTTTTTCTTTACGTTTTTTCGTTTTACCGACAGACTCCTCCGGAATGTTTATCGACACTTTTCTTCTCTTCACTTTTTGTTTTCTCTTTTACTTTCTATATGGGTAAACTTACGTCTCAAGGTTTCTTATCGTTCCTCTTTATTTTTTCAGAAGGAGTCTCTAGTTACGTTTCTTTGTCTCCTTTTGTTATCTTACCTTTACTGATCTCTAGAGAAGTTCTTTTGATCTCTATGGTTCCCTCGTAAAGTGCGTTTCTACCCGAGTTATTTCCTGTCTTTACCATACCTGGACTGTCTTCGTCTTCTATAATTCTTCTCCACCGTTCTTATGTGTCTTTTTGACATGTTTTTTCTAAAAGTACTGGGTCTATTAGTGTTACCACACTAGTGAGTGGATCTCGGTCTGTAGGACCTTACACTTCAGTTCACCCGGAAGTCTACCTAGTGATGCTTGTTTCGATCACCTCCACTACCGTAAGGTCAACTCGATAAAGTTTAGGATTTTCTACTACGACACTTTCACGACGTGAGTTATACGGTCGTTTAAACTTTTGAGTCGTCACCGGTGTCCTGACCTTTTCCAGTCAAAAGTAAGATTAGGGTTTCTTTTCGTTACGGTTTCTTACGAGTTTGATGGCGTGTTAACGTGAGTAGAGTGTACGATCATTTCATTACGAGTTTTAAGAGGTTCGGTCCGAAGTCATTATACACTTGGCACTTGAGGGTCTACAAGTTCGACCAAAATCTTTTCCGTTTCCTTGGTCTCTAGTTTAACGGTTGTAGGCGACCCAGTACCTTTTTGGTTCTTTCAAGGTCTTTTTGTAGATAAAGACGAAATAACTGATACGGTTTCGGAAACTGACACACCTAGTGTTAGTTGACACCTTTTAAGACTTTCTCTACCCTTATGGTCTGGTGGACTGGACGGAGAACTCTTTGGATATACGTCCAGTCCTTCGTTGTCAATCTTTACCTGAACCTTGTTGTCTGACCAAGGTTTATCCTTTTCCTCATGTAGTTCCGACATACAACAGTGGGACGAATAAATTGCATATACGTCTCATGTAGTACTCTTTACGACCTGACCTTCTTCGTGTTCGACCTTAGTTCTAACGACCCTCTTTATAGTTAGTGGAGTCTATAAGTCTACTATGGTGGGAATACCGTCTTTCACTTCTTCTTGATTTCTCGGAGAACTACTTTCACTTTCTCCTCTCACTTTTTCAACCGGATTTCAAGTTATAAGTCTTTTGCTTCTAGTACCGTAGACCAGCGTAGTGAAGTACCCTTTATCTACCCCTTTGTCACCGACTAAAATAAAACCCCCCGAGGTTATAGTGACGTCTACCACTGACGTCGGTATTTTAATTTTCTGCGAATGAGGAATCTTCCTTTCAATACTGGTTTGATCTGTCTGTTACTTTCTCTCTAATGAAACAGTTGTTTCCAGACAGATCAGTTCCGATACCAAAAAGGTCAACATACCTACACTCTCAACTTGATATTTCTTTCGACTCCCGGCTTCTTAACTACGAAAACTTGGTATCACAACTTCTTCTGAGAACTCTCAGGGAACCTGACGTTCCTCTAGGTTGGTCAGGTAGGATTTCCTCTAGTCCGGATTTGTAAGTAACCTTCCTGACTACAACTTCGACTTTGAGGTTATGAAACCGGTGGACTACGCTTCTTGACTGAGTAAACTTTTCTGTGACTAAGACCCTTTCTAACTCCTGTCATCCTCTTCCCCTGTTGTTTCCTACTCTACAAACCTACTGTAGTGGCTGAGTTACCTGTACTCAAATCCATCCGAGGTCCTCGACCATTACCCGTCCCTCCGAACCTCACGACGTCAGGTACCCCAGCGTTTCTCAGTCTGTACTGACTCGTTGACTTGACTTGACTTGACTATAGACGTCATTCAAACATAATAAAATTCAGTGATTCAAGTACTAATAAAAATGTCCCATCCTTTTAGTATGTTAATTCAATTAAATAAAAATAAAAACAATTTATAAAATGAATCAACATGTGGAAGTCGTAAAACTTTACAAAGAATTAGTCAGAAAAGGTAAAATAGTAACGAAAAACCCTCTCAGTTCAAAAGTGACACGGTACGTTTTTTAGGTTAGAGGGTAACTGGTAAATTAGAACTAAAAGTGTACACCAACATTTTCAGAGGTCCTTATAACATTTCAATAATTAAGTATTTTTGAAAAAATTTCCCTAATAAGTAAGTATTTATATTAGACTACGTTTTAAAATATTCGTATTTTTTGTTATAGTAGTTCAATCAAAAAGCAAAAAGTTTTCATACGGCAATAGCCGTCCTATGTTCACTCTTTTTTCTTATGGTATGATGTTTGGGGTTGAAACGAGGTAGTTATTTTGTCTTTAAGTCAATACAAAAAGTGAAACATTGTAATTTATTTTATAAGGATTTTATAACCGTAGAATGTATGTTGTCCTGAGAAGATCTTTGGTCACCAATTATTGAATAAAAAATTAATACCAACGAGACACTAGAATCTAAAGATTTCAAGTTCACAAAAAGAATCCTTGTATAGATGAAAACAATATACATAAAAACCGTAAGTTTGAACTTAACAAAGATACTGTGGCTGAGACGAGTGAAACTAACCTTTCTTTTACAAAAACTAATTAATCTACAAACACAGGAAAATGTAGGACGGTTTATTATATATAAAATGTTTCTCGCACATTTCCCCGTTTCTTCCAATTAGAAGTACAAGTAGACATTTTGACAACATAGTCTTATTTCACATAGGCTTATTCCCCGAAGGGTCCACCGCGTCACCATTTCTTAGGTGGTTCGTCACGTCCTCTACATCCTCTGTACCCAAACTAGTGACGTAACCCTTCTGGGGACCTCTTCCTTTACCGTTGGGTGAGGTCATAAGAACCCACCTTTTAGGGTACCTGTTTCCTTGGACCGTCCGATGTCAGGCACCCCAGTGTTTTCTCAACCTGCGCTGACTCGTACACACGTGTCTTATTCCACATTCTCTCATACCTGAACCTGGAGGTATTGTCACATCCAGTTTCTCTCTCTCTCTCTCTCTCTGTCTCTCTGTCTCTCTCACACACACACGCACGCACGTACACACACGATAGTACAGATGTTTGTCCATGAGATACCCTACTCAGGACTCTCATGTGTAAATCTTTGTAAAAATATCGTTAATGAGTAGTGACCTAGTAAAATGACATAGGATATTTTCAAAGTCAAACGTTGTCTTAGTCGTCTTTTGAAAAGTAACATCTATCATTCTTTTATTGGTAAATTTTCCGTCCCACTTCTTACTCACTCACTTCAGCGAGTCAACACAGGTTGAGACGCTGAGGTAGCTGACATCGGAAGGTCCGAGAAGGTAGGTACCCTAAAAGATTCGTTTTTATGACCTCACCTAACGGTAAAGGAAGAGGTCCTCTAGAAGGACTGGGTCCCTAACTTGGGTCCAGAGGAGGTAACATCCGTCTGTGAAATGGTAGAACTCGGTGGTCCCTTCTAGGTAACTGAATAACATTTCGGACCTCTTTTCAAACCCTTATTTCTGGTTCCGTGAAAGGCTCCGGGGGTCTTTATTATTCCTTCAACTTTCGGTTCAACCGTGAGTTTGAACTACTACCGAACCACAACGTTTTTTTTTACGAACCTACACTTTAGTTATTACTATAAGAAATGTACAGGACACTGTAATACCTCCTTCAACAACATTCAATGGATAATATATACTTCTATCATCGTTCTCATCCCATCATAAATTTCTCAGTGTTTGTTTACTCATTTATTTATATGTATATACATATACGTACAACGATAAACCCCTAAGGGTCCACCACGATCACCATTTCTTGGACGGACGGTTACGTCCCCTGTATTCTCTACACCCAAACTAGGGACTCAACCCTTCTAGGGGGGTTCATCCCGTACCGTTGGATAAAGTCATAAACGGACCTCCTAGGGTACCTGTCTCCTCGGACCACACGATATCAGATGTCCCAACGTTTCTCAACCTGTGTTGACTTCGTTGTACCGTGCGTGTATATAACGACAAGTCAGCGATTCAGCACAGACTGAGAAAGCTCGGGTACCTGACATCGGGAGGTCCGAGGAGACAGGTACCTTAGGAGGTCCGTTCTTACGACCTCACCCAACGGTAAAGGAAGAGGTTACATACACACATATACATATGTTTACATTTCGGGTCTCGTACATTTCGACAGTGTCCCAGATGTCAGAGGATACCCATTCCACAGAAGTCCTCACTCCCGGTTAAACACTACGTGGTTGTCGTCTCCACCCTCGTTGTGTGTTTCAAGATCTCTTGTCGATCTATTGACCTGGACACTAAGAGTTCGTCCTAACGACGATGTCGCCGTCATAGACCCCATAGGTCGTCTCAAAGTCGCGGTATACTACATGATCTTGGTGTGTCATGACGGTATATTACATCATCTTGGTGTGTAGGGAAAAACCACCCTCCCATTCATTTAAAGAAAAACTACCATGTATTAATTTGAATAAAATATAATTTTATTTTACTATTATTCTGTATAAATTGTCACGAAACTCCTTAAAAAACGAACTCCTGTCCGACGAAACCAACGAAGATATAAAACTGATACCATTTATCACGAAGATACCTTGTACACGTAAACTCCACGTACATAGAATAAACTTTATCACAAAATTAAAAGAAGATAGGGATGAGTAAAAATGGACAGGAGAGACAAAACACTGGGGAGGAATAATGGCGTTTGGTATGGGAGTATTCCCCAATTATAGATTTTATATATTTGTCGTGTATGTTAAGTTATAGTTTTTTTATGGTTAGACTTACCTGTCTTCTGGACTTATATGTAAAAAGGTTTCTTCCGTATGTTTACTGTTTATCCGTGTAATTTTCTACGAGTTGTACGATTAGTAGTCTCTTTACGGTTAGTTTTGGTGTTACTCCGTAGTGAAGTGTGGAAACCTTACTGATAACAGTTTCTCTGATATTTATTGTTTATAACCGTTCCCACACCTCTTTTCCCTTGGGAACATGTGACGACCACTCATACATTTAACCACGTCGGTGGCACCTTTTGTCAGACCTCCGAGAAATTTTGTGATTTTTATCTCGATGGTATACTAGATGAGGTCCCATATATGGACTTAAGGTGAGAACGTATCTATCGACTTCTTTTACTTTTGTGATAAAGTTTTCTATGTATGTGGAGTTTACGTGTACAAGGTATCGTGACGATAAATGGTATCAGTTTTATATCTTCGTTGGACTCACGGTAGTCGATCCCTTATCTATTTATTCTATACAACACATGTGTGTGTGTGTGTGTGTGTGTATATAAACCGGTAGACTACGTTTGTCGACTAAGTAACCTTTTCTGGGGCTACGACTCTTTCTCCCGTCCTCTCGTCCTCTCGTACCCCACTGTCTCCTACTCTACCAACCTACCACAGTAACTGAGTTTCCTGTACTCAAACTCGTTTGAGGTCCTCTACCACTTCCTGTCCCTTCGGACCGTAGGACGTAAGGTACGTCAACGTTTCTCAACTTGTACTGAATCGTTGACTTATTAGTTAGATAGATAGAGAGATATATATATTATATTACCTTATATAACACATATATATATATATCACCTTTTTAAACACAATCTTATCTCCTTGTGTTTATAAATTGTAACCAATATTTTCTACATCCTGTGATATCTATTTCGTTTTTCTTAGATATAAATCACTGTTAACATATACGATAGTGACGTTTTTCTTTAAGAGTGAAAATAGAAATCCAATTAATAAATAATTAGTCCAGGAACTCGTCTAATGGTGAGATCATTAATTTTACTTCTGGATACTTAGGACATATGTATAAAAAGACACAAGTTGGAATCGGTAGTATATACAATTTTATTATAGAAAAGGTCTTAGAGATAAAGTTTTATACCTAAATAGAATGGTTATTCCCGTTATGAATGACTATAAAAGGGAGGCATTCGAGACTAGAGCGAGAAGGAAGGGACGACCCCTTCTAGGAGGTGAAAGTGACAAACAACTGAAACGATCTAGGAAGTACGGGAACGGATGAACGGTGAAGAAGGTGTCGTACGAGGGACTACCCATGTCTGAGAAACAATAGTTTTAAGTACCTTGAGAAAGAAAGACTGAGAAAATACCGTGAGCTTCTACAATGATGATTTGAAATATGCTGTATACGTCGTGATTTTTTTGGAACGTAAGATACTTTAGTGTGTGTATTTTTATTGTTCTGTATATCTTATGTATTTATACATTTCAAGTTCTTACCCTTTTTAGTTAAGTAGTACTATCTCTAGTCTGTTTACCAAAAAACTCCTTCCTTTTCAGACCCTTTCTCTTACTTCTCCTGATGACCCTACAAAACAGCACTAGACTTGTCACCGAGGACACATATGTACATACACTTTTATGTGGTTCGACAAGTTAATTTTATACACAAAAATAATTGCCATCAAATGTACTATTCCAGTCGGAAGAGACTCGAGATAAGAGGTGAACCGAAACAGGAATTGACCACCACTCAGGGTCAAAATCGTTTCTTAGGTCGATTTGATCAAATAACTCTTAGAGGGGTGGTGACTATAGGTTAATTTGAAGAATAGAAGGAATGAACTATAAATTAGTTTAAAGAGAAGGGACTGGGAACTATGGATCGGTTTAAGTATCTCCATAAAAAGTAATCAAGGGACGAAGAATATTTAGAAGTGAGCAAAGACAACACAAGTCTTAACTCAAGTTAGAGAGAGGAGGATGTTACATTACCGAAAGACCCATCGGTCCGAAGAGACAGGAAGTGGTAGAGGATCTCAAACGAGTTTGAGTACAGGAAACTCAGTTACTGTGGTAGGTTGGTAGAGTATGAGACAGTGGGGTACGAGAGGACGAGAGGACGGAAGTTAGAAAAGAACTTATTTTAGAAGAAACAGTAAAAATTGTTCATAAGTCACGTCATTTAAAAGAAAATGTATTTGAATTGTATTGAAAATTTTTGAATTATTATTTTAGATCTTGAATTACTTGTTCGTGACATAAGATAAGTGGAAATATAAGGATTGTAATATAACTTTTTTTTTTTTCACTTTCATAATCAGTGAGGTAGTACAGGTTGAGAAACACTGGGGTTCCTGACATCGGGTGGTCCTAGGAGACAAGTACCCTAAGAGGTCCGTTCTTATGACCTCACCCAACGGTAAGGCAAGAGGTCCCTTAGAAGGGTTGGGCCTTTGACTTGGGTCCAGAGGACGTAACGTCCTTCTAAGAAATGACAAACTCGATGGGTCTTTCGGTAATGTAATCTGAGATGAATAATGTCCTCGCTCATGAAATTCTCAATCTTTATAAAGTTAAAAACAGTTAAAAATCTATATACTACATCCTTCTTATTCCACTGGGAGACTCAAAAACAAAGATTTACGATATTTTATCCTCATTTATTATTCCAGATTGAGTATCAACGGTGTCCAATTTCAGTCCATCACTTGTTTTCGTGAAACACGGGTGGGGTCTTTTTGTCCTAATCCTACTTTAAATAACAAATATGAAAAGTATACTTTTCAATGCCTTGAAATGAAAATATTGTCAACTCAATATGAGGACTTCTACACGTTCACCTTTTCGTGTTAAACGCTTCACTTACAGAAATCGGAGGGACCTGTCACGTCACACCACCCATTACTTCTCGTGACAGACGAACGACCGAGACAAAGAGCCATCGAACACTTAAATCTTTTAATAAGACCCAGACACAAGGTCATTCAACCTTTATTATAATATATAGTCACCCTACTATACTCATAATCTATTCTATCTCCATTTCTTAGACAACCGGTTTCGTCTTCTGGGTACAAACTGGGACCGATCCCTTCTAAGGGACCTCTTCCTTTACCGTTGGGTAAGGTCATAAGAACCGACCTTTGAGGATACCAGTCTCCCTGGACCACCCAATGTCAGGTACCCTAGTGTTTCTCAACCTGTGCTGAATCGTTGATTTGTTATCGTATCATAAAGTATTAGGGTCTGGGTTCGTTCAGTGAGTTATTTTCATCAATTGAAGTAATGATACTAAGAATAACGATAATAAATAACAATAACCCTAATTTTTTCACGGTCTAAATATCAACACAGGGACGGAAGTTCAAGTATATGACGATGAAAGATTGGTCTGACGTGGGAATAAAGACCAAAGTAGAAAAGAATTCACCACTTTTAGTATAGATGAACCCCTGTTTCACTTGTAGACGAACCATTTTTTTTTTTTCCGAAGTCTTGAATAAAAGAATAACTTGTCAGGTACTGAAATGTTAGGATATTCCTTTGTCTAAGACTAAGAAAAAGAAAAATCGTTCGTATTGAACAAACTGATCGATAATTCTTCACGTCCATTGCCGAGGTACGAACCCCGTCGACTCTGTCCCGGGTGACTGGAAGGAGGGGACGAAACCAAACCGAAAGTCTGTGTCCGTGCGTGAGTCGTAGTCCGCAAAAGGATTACTTGACCGACTCTATTACCTCTGCTCGGACCCGTCGGATTTTCTGTCTGTCGTAGTTGTGTATCAGGTCCTTTGTGGTAGAGTTGTCTTGAGCACTATTCCCCTTTACAGTTACTTATACCGTCAGACCAGGTCCGGTCGACAATGCTTAGTAGTTTCTTTTTTTAAGACTTGGCAAGTACTAAAACTGTCACTAAACACTCTTGATCACTTCTTCGTCAGGATTTTGAATTTGTGACCCGTTCGGTCGAATCTAGGTCAACGACGACTTGATAAAAGCAGACGGAGTTATTGGGACTCAACCCCTATACTTTGTATATATTATTGTTACAAAGTGATACTGTTACTGAGTATACTTTATCTCTCTCCTCCTTAGTACTTCATGTACATAAAGTGTTCCCGTCACGTACGACGAAGAAATAGATTCCGTACAAGTCTTATGAACTTTGGTACACAATCTGTAAAAATACGAAAAAATCAACCGTCACAATTCCTGTGTCTCACAATTAGGGTCTACTACACATTCTTGTTCCACTGGATTCCAAACCCGACTTTCACAATGGTATTGCACGAAACGAAAGTGTTCAGTAGACCCATAGGTCTATCATAATTATTGTAAAGTATTACACAGGTTTACACCAGAATTATAAATCAATCAACTACAGACTGTTTTAAAGTCTATAAAGGATTTCGTTTCTGATGCACCAAAGTGATTATACCGAGAAGAAAGTCTGGTGTGGGTCTTTACTTTCCATTTCCTGTTAAAAAGTTTGAGTCTATTGGAACTAACTAGAAGGACCGAGGCAGTAGAGGGTCCGAACGAAGTACCGAGCCTAAAGTAGACAAGCAAGACACAGAAAAAAGTGAAGTTTTTTAAGGCGAAGTAACACGAGTCACTGGTCGGAGTCTTAGGTCATCCCAAATAAACCCAGAAGAACAACTCCCACCCGTCGCATGTAGACTGTTCCGTGTCATTTTTTCAAACCCAGTCTACGAAAGAAGGAAAGTTCTCCCAGATCTAAAATGGAATACTAGGTATTAAAACGATATTTCATAAAATGGGTTCTCTTTACTTTTGTACATGAACTTTTTACTGAACCTTTTCTTGTAAATACTATCGGAGTAAGTAATGTCGGCCTTTTACCTTTTACTATATTTGTGGACAGTTAACTACTTACCTATTTGGTTGACATCATATAATGAAACAACAACAACAAATTAACCCTTCAACACAGTCTGAGAAACACTGAGATACTTGTCATCGGGTGGTCCGAGGAGACAGGTACCCTAAAGGGTCCGTTCTTATGACCTCACCCAACGGTAAAGGAAGTGGTCCCCTAGAAGAGTTAGGTCCCTAGTTTGGATAGAGAGGACGAACCTTCCGTCTAAGAAATGGTGACTCGGTGGACCTTTCGAGTGTACCTGACGATGAATTGTAATTTTTCATTATTTGATAATTACGTGTGGTAGCACACTAACTTCAAGTGTGTCTGTTATATGACTTTATTGTCTTCCACTTGTACCTTCTCATGTAGAACATACTAAGTAAACATACTTTAAGGTCCTGTCCGTTTTGAACGTAGCCCCTCTCCACACCCCTACTGTCTTAGGTGACACCTCTCCAAATCCCCTTAACGATTCGAATACCTTTACCCGATATTGGATTTGGAACTGTCTCTATATACCCAATGTACTACTCACGTGAGCCGTTTTAAGTAGAGTGACTTCACATATAAATTATAACGACATAAAGTGATATACGTTTAAAGTTGATTTTTGATATTTATTAAGATTTAAGGTGAATCCGAGTAAGTATGGTAGACAAATGTACTCCCGTCTTTATCAATAAAGGTTCAGGCATATATAACTATATGTAAACAATACTTTCTACTGTAAAACTACAGAACATCCTAGTGAAAGTACGTGGAATCCGACCCTCGACTAACAGAATCCCGAACTTTTGCAGATCTTTTAACTCTGAATACCCATCGTTAGACCATCCCTCTCCTCGAACTTAGACTACACCAAAGATCGTGAAAAGTATTCTGACGACGACGACGACTACTACTACTCAACGAAGTCAACACAGGTTGAACATCGCTGGGGTACCTGACGTCGGATGGTCCGAGGAAGTAGGTACCCTAAAAGGTCCGTTCTCATGAGCTCACTCCACGGTAACGGAAGAGACGGTATTCTGACTCTGTTACCGTTAATAGGTATAATATTATTGCGTCTACCCCTTCACCTCTAACCCCCGCGGTGACTTATTTCAAAAGTATTCGTCAAACCAAAATTACAATGGTTTTTCTAGATCGAAAGATGTTATAAGGGAATGATGAGACTACTTTTAAATTTAGAGTGTTAACCTTTAAGAAAATAAACAAGAAAGATTTCGTGTCGTGTATTCGAGAACGGTAGAAAGTATGACGAACTATTTATTCAAAAATTCTTTGAAGAGGTCCTATTTCAAAACTAATCCCTTACCTTGTGAAACTTCTTGATTCCCTTCCGGGGTACAGACATTCTTAAATACCTAACTTAAATCGAATTAACGAAATTGAACCTTATCAAAGCAACATCAACAATTACTATCCTGATAAAAGAGTCTTTTAAGTTTAGTAACTAATATATAGTCACTCACTATTTGACCTCGATGTAAATCTTTTCAATTGTGAGTTGTAATAGAACTCCAAAGTTCCGTTTTTTTCATCAACTGACCTTGATATAAAAACTCGGTGTGTTTCAACGTTCTTTGTGTAAAGCTTATCTTTTGTAGTAGACTAAGAAAGTGTAAAGTTTGTATTAACATTAAACTATCTCTTACATGGTACAAAGACGTAAAAAATCCACTAGAATGTGATTTTCCGTTGTGAACCTGACATCTTATGTCGATCACTCTTACATTCATTACATTTAAATCCTTCTCTAATCGAAGAAGTTTACTTTATTCTAGTCACTAGTTTATTTAAGTTGGACTAAACCCACTGATTTCGTTTTTACGTTTCATATACTACAAACCAAGTATACAATTATTTAAAAGTTTGTTGGTTGTTATAGTATGGTTTTCGATGATTTTAGTCGATCGTGCTATAATTCTAAGGATTTCGAATCAAGTAATAATTACAGTATTTTGGGTTGAGGGCATACTTAAGACTTTCGTTTGTATGGGAAACGTGAAACGTACTACCAGATTTGTAGTAGAAAAAGTCCTAAGGGATCTTGAAAACCCACAAACTTTCAATTGGAGTACGACTTAGGGTGTTAAGGTATGATTTGAACTATATAGAAGACTTGTCTGAAAGTAAAACCTCTTATACGTGCATAAGGAGTGTCAAACCTTTTCTTGTCTTCCGAAAGTGTGTACAGGTAAAAATCAAAATGGGTTAGTAATCGAAAGACTTATTTAAAAAACCTGTTATAAAAACGTTCAAAAAGATAAAAAAGGAATCAAAGAAAGATACCTGAAGTTGTGAAAATGGACCTCGAATAGGTCGAAAAACAAAGTCGAAAGTAGACCTCAATTCACAAATGTGTAATACCCTAACTTAGATTTTATCCATTGTCCTTTATTGTCTTGTAGTTCATAATACACCCAAAAAAACACATAGACGTCGTGACAACTATTGAAGTCAAACCAAAAGTTCTCACACATACAGTGTCACAAAGAATGTAGTGAGAGTATTACAGGTTACGGGTTATAAGTTACAAGATCCGTACGATTACCCTACAGACTGGTTTCTGTAAATGTGAGTAAGTAGCGATTATGACTCCCCGATCAACCTTCGCTTGAAGGAAGAACTACTTCTAGTAAAAGGTTTACGTGCGAAACGTTTCATCGGACCTCGTCGTCTACGTCGAGACCACCGGATGGTGTAGAATATGACTGTCGGAGGGTCGATGATTCTCGATCATTATTTTCGACAACCGTAATAGGGAGACAAATGGTGCCGTGGATGACGTCGATGGAATTCTGAAGACCCTAAAGAACGATAAGGATAGTAGTCACACATAGGGTAAAATAGGAATTCTTATAAAGGGTTTCAAACTGATAGTATTTTACGACCCGAGGTTAAGTAAACCTGCCAAGGTTGTTACTGTAAAACACTTTTGTGTAGAATAGAAGTAAAAACTGTCCCAAGGAATGTAAGTGGGTTCCTGTATACTTTGCTAAGGTTGTACTTCGATTATACCACGAACATGAAGGTGGCGTTTACGTCAGTTTCTTGACTATTTGACCGACACACACTCAAGTCGACTAAAGGTATTACAGACTACTCAACAGTGTAGGGAGTAAGGAGGTAGTGGTTAACACGTTTCAGAAGGAAAGTGACCTAAGTACATCGGTTTCACTTCGGTTGTAAAAAGATTTACGTCAGACTTTTTACGGTAGAAGTTAAACAGAGTCGGGATTTTTTATACCCTATTAAGAAAGGAACCGTCGGTGAGGAAAAGGGAGTCCTTTAAAGACTTCTACTTTCAGTGAAGAAGTTAGGTAATTGCGTCTCGAAACCCAGTCAACAAGAATTACGAACTTACTTACGGGTCCAAGACAGTAGTTATGAATAGGACCGTCAAAAAGAACAACTTCTCTATTTACAAAAAAGACGAGAGGTAAAAACAGAAACGAGGATCAGAACGAATGAAAATTGACGGAGAAGGACTTTGACTTAGTATGAAATTAAACCATTGCTCATGTGGTTATATTGATGGATGTGATTTCGAGTAGGTGGAAGTAACTTTACTCATTCTCTCAAACGTCATGAAACAAATCATAATTATCTTTGATCTCCTTCGAGTCCACTGGGTGAACCTGAATATCCGAACAGGTGTCGTATATTTCTTCTAAGACTCAAATCGAAGAATGTTCAGTCCTGTGGGCATTGACTTCTTGACATAAAAGAGAAAAGTCACAAAGATAAAAATTAAATACTAAACAGAACCTTTACAGATAAAGGAAAAAACCTCTGAAAAGGGGAGTGGAAAGTCCATACTTAATTATACTAAACTATTCTCCATCTTACTGAGAGGTTTAAAACACAAATTTGGTAAACACGGTACTTTTGCTGAAACAAATGAGAAGGAAGTAGAATTATGGGACTGAAGAGAAAAGACGACTAAATTGTGACAAAAAAGTCTCTAAACCGTCAAACGAATTGTAAATGGACAAAAGTAGCCGGTGACATCCTATGAAAAAAATTATAAACTCTTGAACGGAATAACTCGATTTGTACTTTAGTAAAGTAAGTCTAACGGTTTTGTCGGAAACTTTGTTTCAAGTTACCACTGTATACTTACGAGTGAAAAGATTCAGGGAATCCTCGTGTTTACGATTTAAAGTTCTAAGATTATATATTTGGAACCAACGAACATCTCATTGGTCACAATGAACTTCATACACGAAGCAAAACCAGACAAGTGTGAAGTAAAACGAATATGCTTTAGGAGAAACATCCGACTACACCGAATAAGAGGTTATTTCGACTCCACCCGGAGTCTTTGTGTCAACGAACGAAGAGATGAAGAAGTTTTCCGGTAAACGTAATACCCTACGTCCGACTTTGAGGAAGACATAGTCACCGTTAAGAGGAGAAGGATCGTAACTGTAACCTGACCTCGACCGAACGTTGTCGACTCGAAAGTTGTGTTTGTCTTCTCGTTGTGGGATTCGTGGTGGTCGGGGAGTCAAAGGGGTGGAAAGTTACAAAGGTTTCCATATGAGGTTCTCGATTCTTTAATGTGGAACTTTTACGTTCACCTGTCCATAAAGATACTGACCTCATCCCCTTTTACCTCAGTAGCAGAAACTTAGACAAGTAAAAAGAAATCACAGACAAAATGATGGTCATATGATAAACCAATTGGTTCGACCCTCTATAGGAAACAAGGAAGAACGACAAACAGTAGCGGAAACCTAATTATTGATGTATGACTCAAACAAAGAATCAATCAAGAGATAAACAGAAGAAGAAGGAAAGAAACTGGACATGGACTTTGTCGAACATGGGAAAACAGACCTGATAACGTGACGAAAGACTACCAGAAGGATAGAACAGAAAAACGGAAATTAAAGTATGGGAATTTTCAGTAGTTCCATAGACTTTACATTTAGAGTAGTACAGTTATGTGAACAATTTCCGGGGTGGAAGGTGAGGGTTCGGGACGTATCGGATTCGACGTTCGTGGTTACTACTCTTCTAAAACAGGAATGTCTATTAAACAGAACTCAAGTCACAAATTTGTCGAACTTAGACTCATAGAAATCCTAACATGAACATGAGGAGTCTAAAGGGTGGGTGTATGAGGAGGAATGGGGATTAGTAACCCTAATGAATTGACCGTCACTTTTTTAAACCTTAGTCCTAGGGACCGAATATGTTAGGGTGGAAAGAATGGTCCGAACTTCTGAGGAGAGGTGAACTGGGAATGAATTGGAGTATTGAATCACTGATTCTTTGGTCTAACACAACCTAAAACGGAGTCGTGTAGAAACTAGTGACTGAGTCAAGTCCTAAGGAGATCCGTCTCCATGGATAGGAAAGATGGTGACACGTATAGTATACATTGTAGTGTTGAGAGAAAAATGGAAGTCAGAGGAGGTAATCTGACACTCAAAAAACTTCCATTGTAGTCTTTAGGTTCAGGGGTTTTGTAGAATGTATAATTTTCGGGTTAATTACGAAAAACTATGATTTGATTTCTTCTGACGAATGTCTTTTACAGGTTCCTTAACCCGTAAATTTCATAAATTTCATAGGTCTACTAACGACCTGTGTTCCTCTACCTTAAAAAGCTAAAAAAGGAATTTTCTATACCATAAATTGGTTACTGGGTTACTCGGATTTCGATAATTCGCTAAGACTATTCTTTCTATTCTTTCTCGTAGTGTGGGTGGACTCCGAGTTTCGCTCCACGAACAAAAAGAAACCGACAGGAAAGAAAGAGTCTTCTGAAAAGAAATGGAAAAGAACAAGGAAACCTTCAAGGACTTCTAAAAACAGGGAGTGACTACCACACCCTTAGACCTGAAGGATTCCATTAATTAAGGAGTACAAAGAGGGGTACACGATCACCTTTTTTTCCTTTGGTCACTCAGTACTATATTGTATAGTATATCCTTTTTCCCTTCTTCAGTTTCTTTTGACAAATCATGTCTGGAAACCTTAAAAAAAAGAAAAAAATTTGTTCGTTTACTTGTCTTAAAAATATTTCTGGATACTCTGAGTGAAAATATGTTAGCTCTCTATTAAGTGTATGATATTTGAGGGGTAATTTTAATATTTAGACATCAAAACCAAATAAGTATTTCAATACATTACTAGTGATGATAGATTAAATAAGGACTAGACCTACAAGAATCCAGGAAAAGAACGGATTAACGGAATTGATTATATAAGTCATGTTACAACTTAACTAAATAGAGACAAAATTATAAATAATTAGGGAAGGGTGACGGATAAAACCCAAATCAAAAAATCAAGAAAAGGTCAAAAGATCGAAAAATAAAAAATTCCACCTTTCAATTCAATAACTAAACTCTAGAAACAAGTAAAATTTACATTCGTAAATATCGATATTTAAAGGGAGGATCATGACGAAAGTAACCCGAAGAGTCCACCACAATCGTCATTTCTTGGGTGGACGGTTGCGTCCTCTGTATTCTCTGTACCCAAGTTAGGGACCCATCCCTTCTAGGAGACCTTCTCCCGTACCGTTGAGTGAGTTCATAAGAACAGACCTCTTAAGGTACCTGTCTCCTAAGACAACCTGCTACCGGGTGTCCCAGTGTTTCTCAACCTGTACTGACTTCACTGAATCCCTCTTCCGTTACCGTGGGGGGAGGTCGTGAGAACGGACCTTTTAGGGTACCTGCCTCCTCGGACGTCAGGTACCCCAGCGATTCTCAGCCTGTACTGAATCGCTGAAGTGAAACTGAAAAGTGAAAGTACCTAACCTCTTCCTTTACCGTTGGGTGAGGTCATAACAACGGATCTCTTAGGGTCCCTGCCCCCTCGGACCGCCCGACGGCAGATACCCCAGTGTGTCTCAGCTTGTGCTGACTTCGCTGAATCGTCGTCGTCGTCGTCTTCCCTGAATCCATGCAAAACGATACAACAATTGACAAAAAGTAAGTAGAGATTCATGAAAACGTAAAGGGAATATCACGTGAAGTACACCTATGCTCAATGACGGATGATAGGAAACTAAAGTCGGACTTGCTGCAGGAGACCAAAAAGAGTATCGTTTCTAAACAACCATTGTAAAAAAAGTCAAAAACAAAAAGACCTTTACTCCGAAACTTTCTCTAAGTCAGGGTAAAAGGACATGGTCCTTGAGTCTAACAATCTAAAGTTTCTGTGACGAAACGACCTCTGGTAGTCTACTCTGACCCCGTTCATTTTTGGGATATTTGGAAGGACAGGAATTTCTCTATGTCAGTAAAAAGACCTTTTCTCGGAAACCATTAAAGGTCTTAAGATTTTCAACTAAGACTATTAGAGACGATCAAAAAAAAAAATTAAAATACCTCCTAAATTAAAAAACTTAGGAAAAAAAGAAAAAGACCATAAAGGTAACTACGAGACGACCTAAAGGAAAGAAGAAAATCCGAAGACTCAATAGAGACGTACTACAAACAGACCTCGTCTTAGGACTCTCTTACCTCTCAAGTGTATCCGGTCTAAAGAGTGTCACCGGACCTCTGGAACAGTATTGACGTACTTTATCGTTTTTCGAGACACCTGCGTCCACTCTAAGGTAGGGTTTGTCGAGTCGAGAGCTTACACTACTCATCCGTTTCGTTTTTTACCTGACTAAATTGAACACACGTCTTTTCACTTTTATTATTCTGGTGTCTTTCTTTTATTCCAATGATTTTACTCTCATTCTCACTCCGTGTTCCCATCTCTTTACTACCTAGTACCATTGACTTGGTTCCCTGTTTCTTCTGTCTTTCTGTTTCTGAAAATATCCGTCGGTGTGTTATTTTAGTAGAAAATAGTCTTTGGGTCCTCTCTTCCACCTCGGTGACGTTTCCTGTATAAAAGAGAAACCAAAAAACTCGGGGAACCAATCGGTTTTTGAAACTCCCACTTTTTCGTGATGAACGGGTCTTTACACTCGGGTACATAAAGTCGAGACGAAGGGACGTCTCGAGGAGTACCACGGAAACCATGTGTGTCTACCACGTCATGGTCGAGAGGTGGACATCGGGTCCATACTCTTTTGACCCGGAACTGGTCGGAGTAACCGATGTCGATGGTGGAACCAAAGAATGGGGTCATTTTACGTCCAGGGTCTCCAGAGTTACCGTCGTCTCAGTCCTAAATTGATATACAATCTCTAGAGAGACACCGGTCACGATGTATTGTCCTGAAGTATTTTCGACCTCATCTCCTTCAGTAAGAAAAATGGATCACGACGGTCTGTTGAGACAATGGTCATTACGATACGAATAGTATTTGGTCGTTAAGTGTTAATATTACTTACATACTTAATGAGTCAAGTCAAGTCAAGTCAGAGAGTCAGCACAGACTGAGAAACGTTGGGGTACTTAGCGTCGTACGGTCCGGAGGGACAGGTAGTGGTTGAGGACCTCAAGTAAGTCTAAGTGTAGGTAGTTCAGTCACTACGGTAGGTCGGTAGAGTAGGAGACAACAGGGGAAGAGGAGGACGGGGGTTAGGGAGGGTCGTAGTCTCAGAAAAGGTTACTTAATGAGTTCTTCTGACTTTTTACATGTAGAACTTCGGGTTTGGAGTCTCTCAGTTTGGGAAATCTCAAATTATAACAACAACAAGTGAACGAGTCAACATAGACTGAGAACACTGGGGTAACCTGATGTCGTGTGATCTGAAAGGAGAGGAAGTGATAGAGGACCTCAAAAGAGTTTGTATACGTAACTCAACCCCTACGGTGGGTTGGAAAAGTAAGAGACAGTGGGGGAAGAGGAGAACGGGAGTAGAAAGGTCCGTAGTCCCAGAAAAGGTCACTCAGTCAAGAAACGTAGTCCACCGGTTTCATAACCTCGAAGTTGCAGTCGTAGTCAGGAAGGTTACTTATAAGTCCTAACAAAAAGACATCTTAATGGACGAAACTAGAGGAACGTCAGGTTTCCTGAGAGTTCTCAGAAGTCAGAAGAGGTCGTGGTGTCAAGTTTTCGTAGTCAAGAAGTCACGAGTCGGAAGAAATACCAGGTTGAGAGTTTAGACATGTACTGATGGCCTTTTTTGTATCGAAGCTGATATATCTGGAAACTACTGTTTTACTACAAAGACGAAAAATTACGTGACAGATCCAAACAGTATCGAGAAGAAGGTTCTTTGTTCACAGAAAATTGACTATACCTCGGGTCCTTACATGTCAAAATTTTGATGGAGTTCATAAAGACTCAGTCTGAACTCTCTGAAAATTCGTTATATATGTCGAAAGGGAAAGGTAGCTTCGTTTACGACGTTTCTCAACCCGACTTACCTTCTTGTGGTGACTCACTCTTAAGTTACTTCGACTTCCATGGAAACTAAAAATAAAAAAATAAAATAAAAAAATTAAAATAAAGAAAATAAATAAATAAAAATAAAAAAAAGATGAGAGAGGTGAAAAAAATTGTAAAATTGGTAAATATATATATATATAAAAAATTAAAATTTTAGAAAAAAAATGAAATGTTATGACTTAACCAAAACGGTATGTAACTGTACTTAGTCGGTACCCACNAACAATATATAAGAAGAACCTAACTAGGAAACTAGTAATACATCACAGGAAGAAACAGAGAAAAGTGTCAGAAATAAAATTTTAGCTAAAATAGCCTATACTCATAACGATGAGGACGAAAGAAAACCAGAGGTAAACGTATTTTATAGAAAAAGGTCGGGAAGGGAAAGTCAGAAATACACCGGGAACAAAACTCAACCCAGAGAAAATCTGTTGTATATATCCTCAGAACAAAAACATAGGTAAGTCGGTCAGAAACAGAAAACCAACCCCGTAAGTTTGGTAAATGTAAATTCCATTAATAACTATTCATACTGTGGTAACGGTAAATGACACAACAAAACTCAAACTGAAATATGGACGAAAGACACAAAGGACAGATCTTTTTTAGGAAATCGTAAACAACTTCTCGATCAAACCACCACGACTTAAGAGACTCGAAAACGAACAGACATTTCGGAAACTAAAGAGGAAGTATAAACTTACTCTAGGAACGACCCATACCCATATCATTAGACCCAACATCCAAAAAGAGAAAGTAGTGAAATTCATACAGGACTGTAAGGGAAGACCGGACTTCTCAAAGATAACTTTCTAGTCGACAATAGGAATACCCTTAGGGGAACACACAATAAACAACAAAAAGGGAACGACGAAAATTATAAACAAGAAACACAAACTAGAAACAATTAAACTCATTATACACAGAACCCCACAAAACGGAACCCAAATAGGACAAACCCTGAGAGACCCAAAGAACCTGAACCTACTGATAAAGGAAGGAGTAAAATCCCTTCAAAAGTTGATAATAGAGTTCATAAAAGAGTACCGGAAAGAAAAACAGAATAAGAAGACCCTACGGATACTAAGTTTACAACCCCGTAAATTGTATCAGGGTCTCCAGGAACTCCAACAGGAATAAAGAAAATTAAGAAAAAAGAAAAAAGGAGAGACGAAGTAAATAAAGATGGTAAGATAGAAGATGGAGTGAATAGGATAGAAAACGGAGGAAATAAGATGACAACCAAGGGAGGTCTCACAAAAATAACGTAATCAGTAACAACTAACTGAGAAGAAATATAGAAGATATAGGAACAATTTGTAAAGACCGTAGAAGAGTTAAGAACAGAGGTCCGATAAATAGACATTGAGGTAAAACAAAAGTCCTAAAACCTAGTAAAAGTGATAGTAATAAGACTTAAGAAAAAGTCCATCTGAGGGATAGAGGAGAAGAAAACAAACCAAACAACCCGTGAATAGTACAAGGAAATGGACGACTCATAAAGAGACGGAAAAGTAGAACAAATATAACGAGACAAAACCCACCGGAAAGATATAAGACCGTCAAACACTAAGGAGAAATAACACCTCCAAGGAGGGACACCCACCCCAACCTGCTCACCGAACAGTTCCAAAGGACCAACCCCTTCGAACACAGTCATAAGACCACCCATCTCGACCTAAAGAAGAGAGACCTCACGTTACTTCACAGGTCATCACTCAAGACTCTACAGACACCCAAACCACACTGAAACCCGTCGGACATATAACTTCGAGTCCCGATACAAGGACGTAACGACCTCTTAAACGTACCAAACAGAACGAGACCTTGAACAACCGAGAACCCAACACGAACCAAAGTCACATCCATACCTCCGAAAACCTACTCGAGAATAGCTAATTACAAGGGACCTCAGTCGTCAAGAGACCACAAGAGTCCAAAACCTGAAGTCGGAGGACGGAGACCAAAAGTCAGAATAAGAATGTCATCGGAATTCTGAAGAGGTAGGTATGTCGTGGTTACTATTTTATAGACCCAATTACAACTTTTCTAAGAGGTGTCACTCCCTGTGGGTCTCTCCAAGTGTCTCAATGTACCTCTTCTCTTCTCTTTCCTCCCTCTATCTCCACTGGTCCTCCTCTTCTCCCCCTTAGTTTTCCCCTCTCTCGTTAGATCTGTCATTAGTTAAGGGATACACGAGAGGTGTCAGACCTTGGGAGTCTCTCCAAGTGTCTCAATGTGTCTCTTCTCTTCTCCCTCCTTCCTCTATCTCCACTGGTCCTCCTCTTTTCCCCCTTAGTTTTTCTCTCTCTGTCTAGATCGGTCATTAGTCAAGGGATTCACAAGAGGTGTCGGACCTTGTGTGTTTCTCTAAGTATCTCAACCCATCTCTTTTCTTCTCCCTCCCTCATCTATCTTCACTGGACCCCCTCTTTTTCCTCTCAGTTTTCCCCTCTCTCATTAGTTCTGTCATTAGTGTGAGGATTCATTTTTACCCATGACTTTTAACCTAAGAATTTCCATGTTTTAACTATTGTTTATGGTTTTTCATTTCCACCTTTTAGATCTCATCTCCAACCTGAGAGTTTTTATGTTATAATTTTTTTGTTTTAGTGTTTTACATAAATTTTTATATACTTCAAACGGAATTTTTGTCCCAGAAAAAAAAAAAAAAACGTTCCATTATCATCCAATATTTGTACTTTTAATTTCCTCATTATCTCCTGAATTTTTAATTTTTTTTTAAATTAATCTTTTTCTATTATCGTTTTTATATAGATCCCTAAAGAGACCTCGACAACGTCCGTCCCACCCCAGTCAAGTCAAAGTCAAGGAACAAGGTCGAACATGAAGAGTTCTAGAGATTCCGGGGAAGGGTATATCAGCCACGATTGATGTCCCAAAATTAGACAACGTGGACAGTGAAGGTTTCGCCAAGGGAGACAAATAAAACCGAAGAAGACAAACGTCCAGAGAAGTCACAGATTAAAGGTGGGACTGTGTTCCCCCACTTCCACCAGTGAATAGATCCGAGTGAACAAGTCAGCACGACACCCCTCCCTCCTCGGGACGTTCGTTTAGAGTGACCGTGCACACCCCTCACGAGCGTCACAGAGCCGGTGCGACCCAAACGGGGGCGAGTGCCGCACACACGAAAGGGCCAGATGAGACGTGTCCGAGGTCCAACGAGACGTCTCCTTGACAGATTTCACCCGGGACCCAACGGACGTGAAGGGTCCAGATTTGACGAGTCCAAGGCCAAGAGCCCATGAGGTGTGTCCACGTCTGAGTCAACCCGGACTCAAAACACGGGAAGGGCCCAGTCTCGTCGAGTCCACTGGTCCACGAACCACTCGTGTGAGAGGGGTCCACTCCCCACGTAGAAAAGCGGAGAGGATAGGGTCCGCGAGACAAAGGACCCACGCGTCACCCTCGCGGCAGAGTCCACACGTCACACAGAGATAACCCCTCGACTGGAGACCGACGCTGGGAGGGTCTCCTACAGTTGTCAGGTCTTAGGGTCCTTCAGAACCAATCGTTGACCTTCGGACGAGCGTCAAACCATCTCCTATGACAGAGTCCCGGCTCTACCGGTGAAAGACCAAGACCGACCACGGACGGAGGGACGGAGACCGTCCCCTACCTGACCAGACGTCGACCGATCGAAAGGAGACCATAAGCGAGTCAGGAAACAACACACTCGTCCGGGTCGTCACGGAATACAATCTCGAAAAGCGCCCTATCAAGAGAGAGAGAAAAAAGGAAAGAGACCGATAGAGTGTCAAACCCAAAGATAGAGTGGAATCGAGGGAGTCTAACGGGAGTCCCGTAAGTCCGGACCAAGAATGGGATTCGTCACGTCGGACGCGGAGAGACAAACCGGGTACGAACGACCACCGTCTACACTCGTAGACCCGATGAAGAGACGACCCTCAACGACAATTCCGTGCATTAGACACCCCAAATAAATAAATAAATATGAAGGAAGGTAAATACAATGGGAGACTCTAAAGTTTTGAGGGTGTCTGGGCGACCACTCTCCCAAAGGACCACAAACCTTGGAAGAGGAGAAAATTCTGAGGGAAGGGCCCTACCCAGAGGCAGGGATTGGGAAAACAGAGAGAAAAGTAGAAAATATAAAACAGGATGGAGGAAAACTTCTGTTACCCGACGGAAAGACCCACGGACTACAGGAGACGGTCGCAAGTCTTAAACAAAACACCTTAAAAGAGTCGGAAGTTACAAGAAAGTTACTTAAACACCCCCTCTTTCACCAGAGGGGTAGGATAAGGAGGTGGTAGAATCCTGACGAGGGGATATAAACCGAAAATCAGCACAGACTAAGAGTCAGCACAGACTGAGAAACGTTGTGGTACCTGACGTCGTGAGTGACTATGAGACAGATACCCTAAAAGACCCGTACTAATGACCTCACCTAATGGTCAAGGATGAGGTCACCTTGAAGGGTTGCGTCCCTAGCCTAGTTGCAGAGAATCAAGTCAGTGAGTCAGTATAGGTTGAGAAACGATGGGGTACCTGACGTCGTGTGGTCCGGAGGGACAGGTAGTGGTTGAGGGTCTCGAATAAGTTTGAGTATAGACAGGTCAGTCACTACGGTAGGTCGGTAGATTAGGAAACAACAAGGGAAGACGACGACGGAAGTTAGAAAGGGTCGTAATTCCAGAAAAGGTCACTCAGTCAAGAACCGTAGTCCACCGGCGGTTTCATAACCTCAAAGTCGAAGTCATAGTCAGGAAGGTTACCTATAAGTTCTGACTAAAGGAAATCCTGACTGACCAACCTAGAGGAACGTCAGGTTCCCTGAGAGTTCTCAAAGGAGGTTATGGTGTCAAGTTTTCGTAGTTAAAAAGTCACGAGTAGAAAGAAATACCAAGTTGAGAGTGTAATTATGTACTGATGAGTATCATCGTGACAAATATTATCGGTCCTGTACCTTTGTTGGATCTACAGGTAGTCGTCTACTTACCTATTCTTTCGACACCATGTATATGTGTTACCTCATAATGAGTCGGTAATTTTTCTTATGTAAACTTAGTCAAGAGTACTCCACCTACTTTAACCTCGGCTAATATGTCTCACTTCATTCGGTCTTTCTTTTTGTGGCTATGTCATATGATTGTGTATATATACCTTAAATCTTTCTACCATTGTTATTGGGACATACCCTCTGTCGTTTTCTCTGTGTCCACATATCTTGTCTGAAAACCTGAGACTCCCTCTCCCTCTCCCACCCTACTAAACCCTTTTACCGTAACTTTGTACATATGATAGTACATTCTTTACTTAGTGGTCAGATACAAGCTATGTTCTATGTCCTACGAACCCCGACCACGTGACCTTACTGGGTCTCTCTACTGTACCCCTCCCACCACCCTCCCCCCAAGTCCTAACCCTGAGTACATATGGACACCGTCTAAGTACAGTTACATACCGTTTTGGTTATCTCATAACATTTCATTTTTTTTCTTTTCTTTTCTTTTTGGTATCGAAACTGATCTGCCTGGAAACAACTGTTTTATTACGGGGACGAAAAATTATACGACAGATCAAACCAGTATCGAAAAGAAGGTTCCTCCGTCGTAGAAAATTAAAGTACCGACGTCAGGGGTTGACGTCACTAAAACCTCGGGTTCTTTATTTCAGAGTGATAAAGGTAACAAAGGGGTAGATAGACGGTACCTCACTACCCTGGTCTACGGTACTATAATCAAAAGACTTATAACTCAAAATTCGGTTGAAAAAGTAAGAGGAGAAAGTGAAAGTAGTTCTCCGAGAAAGAAAGACAGTATTCCCACCACAGTAGACGTATAGACTCCAATAACTATAAAGAGGACCTTCAGAACTAAGGTCAAACACAAGTAAGTCGGACCGTAAAGAGTACTCCATGAGACATATATTCAATTTATTTGTCTCACTGTTACACGTCGGAACTTCATGAGGAAAGGGTTTTACCTTGGTCAGATAACAAGGTACAAGTCACGATTGAAGACGAAGGAGTGGACGTATGTCTAAAGAGTCCTCCATCCAGCCCACCAGACCATAAAGGTAGAGAAAGTCTTAAAAGGTGTCAAACAACATTACGTGTGTCAGTTTCTGAAACCACATCAGTTGTTTCGTCTTTATCTACAAAAAACCCTGAGAAAACGAAAAGGCAACTAGGTCGTCTACAACCGTTAAACTAGAGACCAAGGAGACGGAAAAGATTTAGATCGAACTTGTAGACCTTCAAGTGTCTTCGGACCCAACCTCTTAAAACTCGTAATGAAACGATCGTACACTCTACTCACGTTAACACGTCGTCAAACTTGTATGAAACCGTAAAGGAAAAAACCCCTAACCTTACTTTGATTGGAAAAGGTCAGGACACCGATGACGACTCAAAAGGTCGAAACGACCGTATAACTCACGTCGTAAAATTGTCGTAGTAGAAAATCCTAAACTACTTGACCTTAAGGTAGTGGAGGTTATCGAAACAAGTATCACGACGAAGGATTTCGAGTAAACAGAAGTGTAAGGTCCTACAGACCGAGATCCACTCACTAGTATGGTAGCACCAATAGATCCAGCTATGCTACAAGAAACATATAAGAAGACACAGAACGGTGGAGAATTATAGAAGACGAAGATAATCCAGGTATGGTAAAGACAGGAAAAACACGGGTAGAAACGTACTTTATAAGGGAACCATAGAGAATAAAAGAACTTCTCTAGAGATCAGGAAGGGCAAGATAACAAAAGGTAAAGAAACGTAACTAGTGACCGATTCCCAAAGAATAGAGAGGAATGATAAGAAACCTTGAGACGTAAGTCTACCCATATAGAAAGGAGAAGAGGAAACGGAAAGTGCAGAAAAGAAAAGAGTTGATAAACATTCCGGAGGAGTCTGTTAGTAAAACGGAAAAACGCAAAGAAAAAGAAACCCGACCAGAACTAGTGGTGGAGGACATGTTAGAGTGTTTGGAGGTAAGGATCAAGAAGTCCGTGAGATAGTCTAGATTAGGGTACTTAGATGAACAGTGAAGGTGACATATTAGTATTCCCTAAACTAAATCCAGTATGGACCTACCAGATCACCAAAGGGGTGAAAGAAGTTAAATTCAGACTTAAACCGTTATTCTCGAGTACTAGACTCGGTGTCAGCCGAGACCCAGAACAAAAACGACTGACATATCTCGAAGAGGTAGAAACCGACGTCTCTTATATTAGTTAGACTAAAGTCGTAACTGGTAGACCAGTACACATCTACAGGCACACATCTCGGAAGAGAACACAACAACCTTCTCCCACAAACGACACTGGTCACGCAAGAGAACCGTTTTGAGACGATGTACAGATCGTCTTGTGTAAAACCGTGGAGAAAATAACCGTCCTCTTAAGAAATGGTGATCACGGGAGAACCTTCGAGACTGTGGTAAGGGTATCTGAAATTTATTAGTTATTTCTTGTATACTTTATTCTAATATGGATGCTTATCATAGTATGTGAGATACAAAAGTTCTACAATTGTTTACAGACTACTTTACCTTAGAGTTCGACGGGGTAATCCATAAAGACCCCGTAAGAAAAGGATGGTGAGTATCAAGAATTACTCAGTATGTCATCCGTATAAACTAAGGTGAGTTTACTCGTATAAGATTCCTCCTCCCGTACCGTTGGGTGTGGTCATAAGAACAGACCTCTTAGAGGTACTTGTCTCCTCGGACCACCCGATGACAGGTGCCCCATTGTTTTAGACTTTGCTGACTGTTTCGTGTCATGTATAAGTTCAACTGTATGCACTCGTAATGTATTGATATATATAAATATATAAGTATATATATACATACCATAAAGATAAATATATATGGTTCAAACTAACATTAATATAACCACAGACACACGATGTCTATCTATCTATCTATCTATCTATCTATCGAGCTAGCTAGATGTCGTAAACCAAAGAAGTCTGAGACTTGACTTTTATATGGTACGTACATCCCAAAAGACAAATATAAATGGCACACACTAACATTAATATAACCACACACGTACACGATGTATGTATATACTTATATATTTATATATATCATAGATGTTGGAAACCAATGAAGTTTCTGGGACTTGACCTATGTGGTACGTACATAACACGGATTCTTTTTCGTTGTTATTATAAATAAACTTAAGTCCTTTAATAAAATATAAGACGATTATTTTAATCGTGACCCTGAACTTTAGTTTATGAAAACTCTTACTATTTCGAATACGAATTACGTTTATCTAATCTTGAAGTTTATACATCCTGTCCTTGTATTTGTTTCCCGAAGGGTCCACTGAGTCACCATTTCTTAGACGGACGGTTACGTCCGGTACACACAAACTAGGGATCCAGTCCTTCTAGGGGACCTCCTTCTTTACAGTTAGGTGAGGTCATGAGAACGGACCCTTTAGGGTACGTGTCTCCTCGGACTACCCGATACCAGGTACCCCAGTCTTTTCTCAACCTGTACTGAATCACTAATTTGTCGTCGTTGTTTGTATTTCTGAAATTTTATTGTTCTGACAATTAATAATATGTATATTTCCGTCTGTTATAGTGATTTATGATGGACGAGTCCTAAGAGGTAAAAGATAAAAGAATTCACTTTCATTCGTTAAAAGTGATTTTGCATTTCATGACTTTATATGATTTCCACCGCGACAACGAAGTACAATTGGTCTTCGGTTCGAAAGATTTCAAAATATTATCAAAGTCCGCAATGTAAAATAGTACTCAACGTTGTTTCATTTAGAAACTTTTTTTAATTTAATTATTAAAATAAAGAGTATATTTAATCTATAACTCAAATTTAGTTAATTACCCCGTTGTAAATGTAAATTAAATGTATATTAAAATTTAACCCAGTGGTTCCATAATTACTTTCTTTTCAAACTGGTTAAATATAAACTATATAAATAGTAACTTTTCATTCGATTATCAAAGCTCTGTAACTATTGAATTAATGAGTTTTTATATAGAGTGAGAATTCCAAAATCAAACATCCGATACCCAACATTTATATTAACTGTTTACCTTCACCTGTGTAACCGTAAAAAATTAAATTTGATTAACCGATGGGTTTTTTCGTGTAAATACTCGTACTTTAATGTCTTACTAATAAGACGTAAGTTTTCGATACATTGAAAGTTTTTTTAACAGTACAGACTCAATGACCGTTCGAGAACTGGACAGACCTAAGTGTCCTTGTTCTTGTTTATGGAGACTTCCGCTGACTCAATAAATCCGTCTGTCAGTTCCGTATTTTATTACCCAATACTTCTTTACATCTTTCGTTCCTCTAAAGTCGGATCCTGAGATGGTAAACGAGGGGAACTGACTCAGACGAATCTCTTTTAACCTAACAACGTAATTTCGTTATTCGACCATTTAAGATGACACCCAACGAGTTTGAAGTTATAGAAACAACAATAACAACAAGTTATATACCTGATAGTGACACTCTGTGACTGTCCTCGNATATATATATATATATATATATATATAGTGATACAGAAATGGGTAAGTAGGTCGTTACCCGTTAATCCACCAAACGTACAGAACCGATAACACTTATTACAACGTTACTTTTGCCTCCATGTCTATAGCGAACTACTATTACTAAATTAAAGGAATCTTGTATATGGGTCTTCACCTTAACGATCTAGAATGCCGTCATGATAAAAATTAAAAAACTCCTTAGAAGTAGGAGGTAGATATCACCGACATGGTTATATGTAAAGGTAATTCACATTATTACCAAGGCGAAAGAGGTATAAGAGAGGTTATGGGCAATAGAGAATAGAGAAACCATTAGTCAAATCAAGTCAAGTCAGCGAGTCAGTACAGGCTGAGAAACACTGGGGTACTTAGCGTCTTGTGGTCCAGAGGGACAGGTAGTGGTAGAGGGCCTCAAGTGAGTCTGAGTGTAGGTAGCTTAGGCACTACGGTAGGTCGGTAGAGTAGGAGCCAGCAGGGGAAGAGGAGGACGGGGGTTAGGGAGGGTCGTAGTCTCAAAAAAGGTTACTCAGTTGAGAAACGTACTCCACCGGTTTCATGACCTCAAAGTCGAAGTCGTAGTAAGGAGGTTTCTTTAGGGGCACGACTAGAGGAAGTCTTACCTGACCAACCTAGAGGAACGTCAGGTTCCCCGAGAGTTCTCAGAAGAGGTTGTAGTGTCAAGTTTCCGTAGTTAAGAAGCCGTGAGTCGAAAGAAGTGTCAGGTTGAGAGTGTAGGTATGTACTGGTGTCCTTTTTGGTATCGGAACTGATCTACCTAGAAACAACCGTTTCATTACAGAAACGAAAAGTTATACGATAGATCCAACCAGTATTGAAAAGAAGGTTCCTCGTTCACAGAAAATTAAAGTACCGACGTCAGTGGTAGACGTCACTAAAACCTCGGGGGGGTTTTATTTTAGACTGTGACGAAGGTGACAAAGGGGTAGTTAAAGAGTACTTCACTACCCTGGTTTACGGTACTAGAAGTAAAAGACTTACAACTCGACATTCGGTTGAAAAAGTGAGAGGAAAAAGTGAAAGTAGTTCTCCGAAAAATCAAGGAGAAGTGAAAGACGGTATTCCCACTGTAGTAGACGTATAGACTCCAATAACTATAAAGAGGGCCGTTAGAACTAAGGTCGAACACGAAGAAGGTCAGGTCGTAAAGAGTACTACATGAGACGTATATTCAATTTATTCGTCCCACTGTTATATGTCGGAACTGTATGAGGAAAAGAATAAACCTTGGTCAGACAACAAGGTACAGGTTAAGGTTGACAACGAAGGACTGGACGTATATCCAAAGAGTTCTCCGTCCAGTCCACCAGACCATAAGGGTAGAGAAAGTCTTAAAAGGTGTCAACTAACACTAGGTGTGTCAGTTTCCGAAACCGTACCAGTTATTTCGTCTTTATCTACGAAAAGCCCTTGAGAGAACGAAAAAACTACTGGGTCGCCTACAACCGTCAAACTAGAGACCAAGGAGACGGAAAAGATTTTGGTCGAACTTGTAGACCTTAAAGTACCAAGTACATAACGACTTCGGACCGAACCTCTTAAAACTCGTAATGAAATGATCGTACACTCTACTCACGTGAACACGCCATTAAACTCGTAAGAAACCGTAACGGAAAGAAACGATTATGGGTAAGATTATTTTATAGAGTAACACCAAAACTTAGTGTAAAGGGGTCACTAATCACTACAACTGGTAGAAAAGTACACAGACAACCGGTAGAGATACAAAAGGAACCCTTTTACAATAAGTCTAGGAAACAGGTAAAAAAATTAACCTAACAAAGAAAAAAACTATGACTCAATGTGCTAAAGAAACGTATATATACAAATATATACACACAAAATACAAATGTATATATACAAATAATTGGTAGTCTATGGACCAAACGTTTATAAAAGAGGGTAAGGTATTCAACGAAAAGTAATGCAACTACCAAAGGGAACTGTATAATAACAGTCAAATGTGTTAGGTCTAGATTCGTAGTAGGATCGGGAAACGTGGTAGTTCTTCCTTACAGTAGAAAATCCTCAACAGAACGCCTACGATCGTCTTACGACAAAAAATACCGTCTCGTCCATAAAGACTACTACCTTCTTCGAACCATCTGCGTATTACGTCTATGTATTACGTGTCGTCTCCTCTCAGCCCTTCTGTGTCCTGTCTCTTTAGAAACATAAAGTTGAATAGATCAGAACGGTATACAACACTTGAAATAAAGTGTCGTCATTCACGTAAAAATCAAAACATTCTTTAACTTTGAGAAAGTTGAACTGACGTGGTAAAACATAAAGGTAGTAGTCACACACTTTTAAAGACAACGAGACGTGAGACTGGTCGAAAACCATAACATAATACGAGAAAACATCACATGTTAAAATAAAAATTTTATTACATGTATCCAATTAAAATACTAACCCATTAAAACGAACTTTAAACTTTTCTTATATGTAACTTTTATAAGTAAGGAAATCTAAATTAATAATATGAAGTAGTCCCACCGAATCACCATTTCTTAGACGGACTTTACGTCCTCTACGTTCAAGATAGAGACGTGGTCCTTCTAGTGGTCCTTACCCTTTACCGTTGGGTGGAGTGATAAGAATGGACCTTTTAAGGTATCTGACTCCTCGGACCGTCCGACGTCAGGTACCCGAACGTTTCTCAGCCTGTACTCGTGTGTGTGTACGTTATATACAAATTCTCATCTCCGACAAAGTCTAAAAAATTTTTAGATTTCCTAGTTAGATAAAAAAGGACGAGTCTTTATAACTCTTATCAAATGAAAAACTTTTTTATTTGGACTTAAGAGAAAGTCACCTTCTAAGAAAAAGAGAATTTATAAAATTTTTGTATAGAAATTTCAATATAAAAAATCATTGAACCTACTTTTATTAAATATTAATCTTTTCAAATCTCATGGAAACAATCTATTAGTAGTTCATTAAAAATGATTGACCTGTTTTAAATAAATTTGAACTGATTTGTCAGTATATAAAAAACCAAAAGTATTGGTTTATTACTTTTACAACTTAGCGTATTAGTCAACTATCTTGTCCTTTACGGTGACCTAATTTCGTATTTAACATTCGTTATTACAAAATCATTAATGTACTGTTTAAATGACAATTTATACATATCTACTATATTTTACGTCCTTATTATAAACCTCACTGTATGGAAACAATAGTAAAAAGAGATTCAGAAAATCACGAACTTGTTTGTAGACAACTGAAAGTCACTCTCCGGTTGACAATATATTGTGGTTTGTGACATATTATATGAACATATGGACCTTTTTACGTTATAAATTCATATTTGTTATTTTCATTTGTATCATATACGAATTAGTAAATAATAAAATCCGTGTATTATTTACGTAAAAAAAGACCTAGTATGTTATTACTAAATTAATTTATGACAATCTACAAGAGGTTTTAAGACATTATGGTGTCAGATATTATAGGAGCATAGGGGTGGTTATGATAGTATATAAAATCATAAATATTAAAAACGTAAGTATAAATATTCAATTTAAATAAAATGAAAACAATGAGTCAAAACCTAAGACTTAATGTAATTAGAGAATTTTTTATGACCTTCCAAACATAACAAAAAGATGAAAGATCTTATTAAATGAGGAGTTTTCAGACAATCTAGAGAAAACATTTCGGAGATCCGGATACGAAAAGCCTTTCCATACCGAAACTAATAATAAATAATAAGAATAATAAAGTATAAAAGACGAAAAACACCTCGTCGATCAGAGAAGAAGGAGGATGGGGTCCTTAAAATGTAAAATTTGTTAAAAAGATTCAAAATTTAATAGATCATACACACACACACACACACACACACACACTAGTCAACGAGTCAACACGGGTTAAGACACCGGGTTACCTGACATCGGACGGTCCGAGGGGACAGGTACCTTAAAAGGTCAGTTCTTATGACCTCAGTCAACGGTAAAGGAGGACCTCCTCTAGAAGGGTTGGGTCCCTGACTTGGACAGAGAACACAGAACGTAACCGTCTGTCTAAGAAATGGTGATCGTGGTGGACCCTTCGAGATCGATCATATTTCAACATATATGATGAATTTTTTTTTAAATTTGGACAACAAACGTAAATATGGAAGTAGGATAAAAAACAAGATATAAGCTAAGTAAATGTAAAAGAAAGAAAAAAGAATTAACTAACCAGAATGTTTTTCGTACAGCAAAAGTAATTAGAATTTTTCGAATCTCAAATTAACAACATCTGAAACAAGGGGCAAAGAATTTAAAATAAGAGTAAAATAGTTATAAAAAAGAAGAATAAAAACTCAATAATAAAATGAACAAGAGGTTGAAAAAACAAAGTTATCGAATCAAGTAAACAAACTTAATTATAAAAGACTACTTAATTAAATTTTTCAGTTGTAAGGTGACTTACGATGAAATCTACACCAAATGTTTAAAACTAAACATCAAAAGTAAAAATAACTCGGGAAACATAAATTATGAAAGAAAAATTTCCTAAAAATTCGATATTTAATAAATCATATAAATGTACAAAAGTGTAAATACACTAAAATTCGACTATTAATAATTAAAGATATAATAATTTCATACAAGTCTATTGTTAATGTGTTATATCAAACCCAAAAAAACTCCGAAGAACACACAAGATACTTTTTCATATAAATGAAAAATACTCTACTTCACAAGATACATCTATAGACTTTCTAATTCGAATATGAATTACAAAGTCTAGGATTACTAGTTTGCATAAAACAAAAAGTTGAATTAAATGAGGAAAGACTTTTCATACACAATTTTATAAGTTCATAATTAACGATTAACTAAAACGATACATTAAGACACATACGAGTCAACGAGTCAACACAGACTGACATCAGTACAGGGTACCTGACATCGGGTGGTCCGAGGAGACAGCGACCTTAAGAGGTCCGTTCTTATGACCGCCGAACGGTAAAGAAAAAGGTCCCCTAGAGGGACTAGACCCCTAGTTTGAGACCATAGGATGTAACCGTCCACCTAAGAAATGACGACTCGGTGGTCTCTCCGGGTTAATGACAGTATAATCCTGAACCAAAACTGTAAAACAAAAATAAAGAAAATTAATTAAATAAAAGAACTAGAGGTTACCTATTTAGTATAAAAAATAAACGACGGAATTTAATATATGTAACAAGAAATAAAGAAGTTAAAATCCTTTTATGAATAATACTAAATACAATTCGAAAATCCTCATCATGTTAACTTATTTAGAAGATTTACAATTAATGGACGACACCACACGATCGTAAAAGTAGATATCACCCATATATTGACCAAAGAAGTAGGTATTATCCGACTGGTCACAGATGATAACGTGAAGGTCCGGAAAATATCCTAAAGACTGGATGACGTCTAAAGAAGAACTACATATTTAGAACGAGAAAGAAATTTCATCGTACTCAACTTTCTTGAACGAACGACCGACTTATACTCTTTATAACAAATACAATTTTATACACTTTATGTATTAGTAATGGCACAATAAATAACATAGGAATATTTTGTGTGAGTTTCCCTGTCCAGTTAAATAAAAAAGTACTCTATTTTTTGTAGTGACCGAAGATCCTTTATAGGACCAGAATTTCTTTGTAACATTACCATATACTGAACCTATCTTGTTACGTAAAAGACTCGTTGGTGACTGACGATATTCTTACATGTTAAGTTGTTTAAGAGTAAGTACATGGTAAACTTACTGTTATTTGATTATGGAGTACAAGACTAATGAAGTCACAAATTATGATACGTCCACGTACAATAACATTAAAAATTACAGATATAATAAAGTATTAACTTTTTAGTATATTCATGGTAATGTAATGAGTGTACTAAACAATTAATTTATGTCGATAGTTTACTATATTAAATGTATTCAAGAATCAGAATCTACCTCAAGGGTATTTTTATTTAAAGAATGTATTTTTATATTATTTGATCAACATTTTAGACATGTAACTCCTATATTTTGTAACAACTCTCTTTAATTTCTATCTGCAAGTACTTGGTCTTTTGAGTCAAAACAATTCTACGGTTACGAGGGGTTCAAATTGTTTTAAGGCTATTTTTAGATTTCGATATTTGGTATACCATATGGGTATGTTACCTTATTGTGAGTTGTTATATTTTTCCTTACCTCATCGTTGTTGTATCTACATAGAATTTTTGTAATACAACTCGCACGATTTTCTCACAAATGAAAAATACTTCAAAATCTTCTACGTTTGATCAAATAACACTACCCTTACACTTGTCACGAACGGAGAAACCCACAACCCTTTAACTTATCTTTATCGGACTCTCTTAAAAAGACCCATTGTCTTTACAAGGTATAGAACAATTCTCACATCCAGTGTGACTCTCTATTTGAATAGTTTTGAGTAGTTGAATCTAAATAAAAAAACGAGATACATCTAATATGAAGTTATTTTTTAATTTTTACTTAGTGTGTTTGACGGATAGGAAAGGAAGTAATTAAGGAAGTTTACACATGAATTAGTAAGTATTGGGTGACAATACTTTTGTAAACTTTGTTTATATTTTATTTCTTTTGTAAAAGGAATTATATACTATCAGATGTGTATTTAATCTTTTTTTGTTGATTAAGGTTAATTTTGTACCCGTTTCGTGAGTTTTAACAAAAGTTTCTTCTTTTATAATTTTCCACTATATATTTTATATATTTTCATACGAATTTGGTGAGATTACCATTCGTTTTATATTTATTTAAAAATCGTAAGTTTAACTTTAGTCTTTATACTTCTTGGTTTTTTATACTATTGGGACAGTAAGTCCCCTCACCCATTTTCTTCTATTTAAATACGTTTGAGTTGCCTCCCATTAAACTGTTATATATGGTTTTAGTGATCACTGAGTTGTCAAGATGAAGATTCGTAAATAGATTATATACGTATAATGTACAAATCTTTTTACAGATAAGTCTAAAGAAATTTTTTAATTCATGATAAATATATTTGATTACTAATCTTACTAGTGTGTAGTGATAGTCATCCTCTGACGAACGTAATTAATACTATTTAGTAGTTGTTTAAACTTGGAATGTGTTGATATGCTTTATTTTACAAAATGATGATGAGTATGTATAAAGAAGGAGTTTAGGAGTTAACGATCCTAGACTTCCTTTCAACACTGGTTGGATCTATCGTATAACTTTTCGTCTCTGTAATGAAACAGTCGTTTCCAGGCAGATCAGTTCCGATACTAAAAAGGTCACCAGTACATACCTACACTCTCAACCTGACACTTCTTTCGACTCGTAGTTTCTTAACTACGAAAACTTCACACCACAACCTCTTCTGAGAACTCTCAGGGAACTTGACGTTCCTCTAGGTTGGTCAGGTAGGATTTCCTCTAGTCAGGACTTATAAGTAACCTTCCTGACTATGATTCGACTTTGAGGTTATGAAACCGGTGGAGTATGCTTCTCGACTAAGTAACCTTTTCTGAGACTACAACCCTTTCTAACTCCCGTCCTCCTCTTCCCCTGCTGTCTCCTACTCTACCTACCTACCGTAGTGGGTGAGTTACCTGTACCCAAATCCATCTGAGACCCTCAACCACTACCTGTCCCTCCGGACCACACGACTCCAAGTACCCCAAAGTTTCTCAACCTGTACTGACTCACTGACTTGACTTCTTTTAAAACACCTTTTAATACTTAAAATATAATGGAAATGTCGTACTCATGACTACATTTTATAATAAGGATTATCCATATACTCTATGTGTCTGTACGAAATTTTTAAAGGTACTCTATCGTTTTTTGGATTTCTCCGAGTTCTAAAAACAAGGATCGAGTAAAGTTTCGGTAGTTATAGAAACGTTACCTTAAATTAGGAAGAAATCATGGTATATTACAAACAAATGTCCGAAGGGACCACCGAGTCTACCATTTCTTTGACGGACGCTACATTCTATGGACCCAAACTAGTGACCCAGACCTTCTAAGAGACCTCTTACCTTACCGTTGGGTGAGGTTATAAGAACGGACCTCTTAGGGTACCTGTCTCCTTGGACCTCCCGATATTAGACGCCCTAGAGTTCTCAGTCTGTGCTGACTCGCTGAATTGTGAAATGAAAAGGCACAAACGAATATCTTATATATCGAATTAGACAGTACAGGGTAAAGTGATGTTTATATTGTGTGTATTTGTGTAAAAAACGTACATAAAAACCACCCCCGGAAGGTCTTTATGTATGTCGTTTTTTAAGTATTTACCTATACAAAGGTTCTCTTCGTGGAATTTTTTGCAAATCTTTCCTTTTCTTTAAAGTATATACGAATATACTAAGTATTTGTATTTGATTATCGTAAGAAATTTTTATTCTCAGACAGACTGTAGATTTATTTCTTTTATAGATTAAATACTATCGATTAGATAGTCGAAGATACCTCTTTTAAAAGTTAGAAAAGACACTTGGTCTTTTCTTCAGGACTTATCTACCTTTATTTATCGGAAATGAACGTATCTTTAAGTTATGATACTTCCATATTAATTAGATATATAAGTTTCGTTAGTCTTCCTTTTACGGTAAAAACCAAAGTCCCCTTTAAATTTTAAATTTAAAATTTCAAATTCAAATAAATCTTTAAGTAAATACTTTATCTTAGTAGAACATTTTCTTCTTGTAAGAACCTATTACCGAGCTTAAACCCCAGTTAAAGATTTAATACAAGAGTAATAGAAAGAGGAGGTAACGACAGTGAAAGAACCGGTCTTCATTTTTTTTATGGTAACACAGTTTACAACACTAAGAGAACGATTTCGATTGAAAATTTCTTTAATTAAAAAAACTTCCTATTAACGAAATATCTTAAAACGACAAAAGACAGTTTGGAGTGGTACTTATCCGTATCCATATGAATATAGGAGAGGGAAAACTTTGAGGGAGGGTGCAGGGAGGGGTGGGGTGGGGAGATCCAACTACGTCTCGGGGATAAACTCAAAGGACTCGGTATGTCGGTTGAGGGTAACCGATACATAAAATGTATACCACTACATTCAAAGGTACAATGAGAAAGGTATGTAGAGTGGGAGAGAAGGGGAGAGGGGTACAGGTATTCAGATAAGAGGTACAGACAAAGAGGTGACAACGGGACATTTATTTAAGAAGTCATGGTGAAAAGATCTAAGACATATATACACAATCTTATGTAATAAATAGAGAGAGAAAGACTAAGTGAAGTGAGACGTATTATCTAAGATCCAAGTAGGTGGAGTAATCTTGCCTGAGTTTACGCAAGGAAAAATACCGACTCATTATAATGAGTCAGCGTTTCTCAGCCTGTTCTGACTCACTGACCTGACTTGACTTATAATGAGTCGGTATTTTACGATTGAAAATTTCACTTTATTACTATTCGACATACTCGTCCTCCTCTTCCCCTACCGTCTCCTACTCTACCAACCTACCGTAGGGACTGAGTTACCTGTCCTTAAACTCGTTCGAGGTCCTCAACCACTACCTGTCACTTCGTATCACACAACGTCAGGTACCCAAACGTTTCTCAGTCTGTGCTGACTCGTTGACTCGACTTGATTTGACTATACTATTTGATGTCACAAATAGTATGTCACAAATAGTAATGTCACAAATACTATATACTATTTG
The DNA here is from genome assembly GCA_006410555.1 of Capra ibex. Lineage (NCBI taxonomy): Eukaryota > Metazoa > Chordata > Mammalia > Artiodactyla > Bovidae > Capra > Capra ibex. The sequence goes on along the minus strand of SJYO01026388.1, from coordinate 65,130,420 downwards.
ATATAGTGTCACAAATACTATATACTATTTGATATCACAAATAGTATGTCTCAAATAGTAATGTCACAAATAACGGAGATACTTATATTTATTTTTTGAAACCTCTCATTACAATCCCCGTTGATCAATGAATTTCTTTTCTACAATTCCGACATTTGTCCTATCCTCTTAGCGGGTGTCCTGGACGATTTCAAAACCTTAGTGTCATAAGGATGTACTTCATTTCGTTTTTTTTTTTTTTTTCAGACATGTTGTACCTAATCTCTTTTCTTTTGTTTCAGTAGAAGTTCTCATTCTCACCTTAAACCTGGTCGTTTTGGATTATCATGGGAATGACCAGAATTGTATGAACTTCTCTTTATACATATTTATAATATAAAACAATAAACCCGAATAGGTTTCTTCATATATCTCTACCACGTCCGTCTGACCGTACTTTTCGGTGTTTCGTCTTTGTACTTGATCATGACTTCTGCTAGGTCTCCTACAAGTCCCTATTTCCCTTTTTCCACCCTCCTTTCGTCTGTACTAGACTTAATTAAACGACAAAATTGATTCAAGTAACATAATGACTACATTATCCCTTAAAGGGTGGAAGGACACAGATTTCGTACTGTAGACACGGGATTAACACAGTAATGTTTCATCACAGAAGAGTTAAGAGACGAGGAGGTCTAAAAGTAAGTATAACCTTTCCTTACGGGGACCCGACGTTATTGTCAAAGGTCCCAGTTATTATCTCCTCTTTCTCAGAACTAAACCAACGTAAATAAAATTTTTCCTCTTTCTTTTCTTTGCATACTGATAATCTTTTATCCGTTGTCCATTTAAGAAAAATCATTAAACGAATATATGAACTCTATTAGTCGTATTTACGATAACCCTTATTACTCTCTAGTCCTTCATACGGTCGGTGGTGTATCAATACGTTTCTAGTCGATCTGTCATATTAGTTAAAATTTTATTTCGTACTTCCGTCTTTAGTCTTTTTCGTTCGAATAGTTTTATTTACATTTACCTAATGTAGTGGGGTAAAGTGTCTAATCTTAGAATCTAAATCACCTTTTTAATGAGTAAATATTCTCTTTCCAATTTTTCGATTTACACACTTGGTTTTACTTGTCCGTTTACTATTGTTTACTCCTTGGTCGTAATGATAGTATGTTAGATAATTTCAACTTTTTTATGACGAAATATAAATAAATTTTTTATGTCGTATAGTTATTTATATTTCGTTTACATCTTGAAAAACGTTGATTGTTACATTGTACATCTATACATTTGACCTTTTATAATCTCTATTTAAACATGTGTCAAATGTTAATTTTATCTAGAATTGTATGAAAAAAGTTTTTTAATGTTCGGTTATTCTATTTTACATTTACTGTTACTCTAAAATTTATAACGTTGATCGTTCAAAAGAAAAATAATATATGTGTATCGCTCTTACACACACACTCACGTGTATATAAATCTGTAGTTTAGTAAATGGAGATTTTATCTTTTATTCACAAGAAATATTTGGAATTACATTATGATTGGTTTTGACTAAACTTAATCCAACGTCACTTTTGTAGATAGGTTACGAGTTTTACTTTTATATATTTAGTGTGATTGAGGTTTTCAAATTCATCTATAATTGTTGTCTTCTGGTCGATTTTGTCAATAAACCTTTAATATTTTTATAATATTATCAATTTTCAATTTCCCTTTTATATTAGATTGTTTGGTTCATTTTATCATATAAGTTTTGTATCCTAACATGACTTTGTAGTACCTATTTATTCAAAATGAAGTCCTTACATAAGGTTTAATTTTTAATTAAATACTCTGTGTTTCCCTATTTTAAACTACTAAAAATATTTGTTTCTTCATTGGTTATTTCAAAGTTTGGATATAATTTTAGGAATCAATAGTTATCTTTTTTTTGAAAGAATTTATGATATTTCCCGTAAATAGTCTTCAGTTGTTGTTTGTAGTATGATTTACCATTTACGAGATTCGGAAGAATAAATTCTTTTTCTTCATATATTAGTAGTGAGAATAAGTTGTATCCAAACTTCTGGGGTTGGTTACAGTGTTTGTTCTTTTTGTTTATAGCTAATGGTTTTGACCATTATAAGATGAAAACAAATTTGACTCTTACATTTTTACCTGTCATCTCCACATCTTCGATTATACGATTGTCATAAAGAAAAAAGACCCAACATACTAATGTTTCCTAAAGAACGACGGAACAAATATTAAAAGATAAAAAGTCGAAAGATGTAACCCGTCCACAATGAAAATATCAGTATTAGTTCAATAATTTACTTATATAGAATGTCATAGTGACAATAGGGAATAAAGTCTTTATTAAAATAATTAATTTTCGAGAACACTTATAATGTAACGTCCACTATTAAAGTTGTAAAAATAATTAAAATTATTCATCTTATAAAAGATTTTTATTACTTAAACCTTATTTTCATTTTTTTTTTTCTCTGTGTCTACATTTCTTATCAGAAAACCTGAGACCCTTTTCCGCTCCCACTCTACTAAACTCTCCCATCGAAACTTTGCACATATAACAGTATACACTTCGTATAGCGGTCAAGTCCAAGCTACGTATTCCGTCCCGTGAGTGCCGACCACACCCCCCTACTGGGATCCCCTACCCTACCCTTCCTTCCACCCCTCTCCCAAGACCTACCCTTTGTGTACACGTGGGCACCGACTAAGTACAGTTACAAACCGTTTTTGGTGATGTTATAACATTTCATTAATCGGAGGTTAATTTTATTTAATTAATTAAATTTTTTAATAAAGTTTTATTATTTTTAGATAAAGAATAAACTTTTAAACTATCCCGAGTTCATTATTTCAGAAATTTCACGTTAATATTGCTTAGATAACGAGAAGTCCCTAATTACAGTACGTGTTTACGTCATCAAAAGATTTTTATGATACCATAGTTTAAAATGACTAAAATGAACGATAAAATAGAATTTTATAAAAAATTGGTAGTCAATGTATTTATAGACAAATACTTAGATATACTGGTTAAAATTTTCGGTTTGAATGTGACCCTCGAATTCTGAAAGAGTAAGGGGTTCTTCAATTAACGACCATACTATCGAACTGGGAAGGGTCACCTCGAGTGCTATTGAAGAAGTAAAAGATTCTAGACATCGAACTACTTATGTAGACCAAACCTACACGCATGCACATAACACTGTCCTACACCGTTACGTTGAAATTGACTTATGGACATTTCTTTTTGTAAGTAGAAATAGTTGTCAGAAAAGAAGTTTAGTGATTCCTTTAACATAATAAATGACTATACTATTAGATGTTCATTTGGATGAAATATGTCAGTCAATTTTAGGACCTTTATAATCACGACAATATCTGAAACCGTTTTCTAGGGTCATACGTGCTCATTTTACTTTAATGCATACTCCACAAATAATGATAGTGTAGGGTTCGTCTCTATATATTGCAAAATAAATCTATACTGTTAACGTGAGTAGAGTGTACGATCATTTTAGTACGAGTTTTAAGAGGTTCGGTCCGAAGTCGTTATGCACTTGGCACTTGAAGGTCTACAAGTTCGACCAAAATCTTTTCCGTCTCCTTGGTCTCTAGTTTAACGGTTGTAGACGACCCAGTAGTTTTTTTCGTTCTCTCAAGGTCTTTTTGTAGATAAAGACGAAATAACTGATACGGTTTCGGAAACTGACACACCTAGTGTTAGTTGACACCTTTTAAGACTTTCTCTACCCTTATGGTCTGGTGGACTGGACGGAGAACTCTTTGGATATACGTCCAGTCCTTCGTGTCAATCTTGACCTGTACCTTGTTGTCTGACAAGGTTTATCCTTTTTCTCATGCAGTTCCGACATATAACAGTGAGACGAATAAATTGCATATACGTCTCATGTAGTACTCTTTACGACCCGACCCTCTTCGTGTTCGACCTTAGTTCTAACGACCCTCTTTATAGTTATTGGAGTCTATACGTCTACTGTGGTGGGAATACCGTCTTTCACTTCTCCTTGAGTTTTCGGAGAACTACTTTCACTTTCACCTCTCACTTTCACTTTTTCGAGTCGTAAGTCTTTTGCTTCTAGTACCGTAGACCAGGGTAGTGAAGTACCCTTTATCTACCCCTTTGTCACTTTTGTCACAGTCTGAAATAAAACCCCCCGAGGTTTTAGTGACGTTTACCACTGACGTCGGTACTTTAATTTTCTGCGAATTAGGAACCTTATTTTCAATACTAGTTGGATCTATCGTATAACTTTTCGTCTCTGTAATGAAACGGTTGTTTCAAGGTAGATCAGTTCCGATACCAAAAAGGTCACCAGTACATACCAACACTCTCAACCTGACACTTCTTCCGACTCGTGGTTTCTTAACTACGAAAACTTGACACTACAACCTCTTCTGAGAACTCTCGGGGAACCTGACGTTCCTCTAGGTTGGTCAGGTAAGACTTCCTCTAGTCGGGACCCTAAAGAAACCTCCCTTACTACGACTTCGACTTTGAGGTCATGAAACCTGTGGAGTACACTTCTCAACTCAGTGACCTTTTCTGAGACTACGACCCTCCCTAACCCCCGTCCTCCTCTTCCCCTGTTGTCTCCTACTCTACCGACCTACCGTAGTGACTGAACTACCTGCACTCAGACTCACTTGAGACCCTCAACCACTACCTGTCTCTCCGGACCGCACGACACTAAGTACCCCAGCGTTTCTCAGCTTGTACTTACTCACTGACTTCACTTGACTTGACTACGTGAGTGACTATTTTAAACTATCTAACGTTTGATGACGGTGTAGCGTGGAAAGGTAGTGAGGGAGGAGGGGTCACCTTGTCTCTCGTGTTGACCGCCATCGAAAGTTTTGAAGTGACAGTTCACAAAAGAAACTCGGTGTTTTTATCTTTAGTTTTCGTAATGAATAATGGACACGAGAGTGGGAAATTGGTACGACCAACCCTTGGAGAACCTTTTTCTTACTTTTAAGGACTGAGACAGGGAATTACGTCAGATTCTAGCGAGCTGAAAAACAACCTCAAGAAAGGATGAAATCCACTTAGGAACGTTTACGAGTCCTAAGATATTTGAAAGTCAAAGAGATGTTTAAACGGAAAGAGAGAAGAGAGAAGACATAGAACAAAGGAGTGAAATGATGAAGAACTAAAACCGAAAACATGGGTACCTCCAGAGTGGACAAATTTTTGTCTAGTTTTATTCTGTTTTTGGTTTGACTTTTTATAGAAGTTCGTTGGGACGACAAGTCGGAGTCGAGATAAAATGAGGGGTCGAATATCAGATTCTTCTCAACGGTTGAAGATGACAGAGTCGAGTAGTGGAAGATGAGTGAGTGTTGTGAAGTGAGACGGGGGTTGTTCCACGATTTGAACGAGAACGATACCAAAGTTCGTCGAACAGTGATGGGATGTCTTTAGAGTCAAGAGTAAAAGGAACTAGAGAGTCCCCTTAAACTGTCCCAACTTAGTTGGGAGTAAAGAAGAAAAAAGTTTTTGGAAAGGGGTACCCGAATTGTCAAAAACATTGAGGATTAAGTCCCCACAAAAAAATCTGAAGAGAGTGTAGCTGTAAGAGTATTTATACTGTAAGAGTATTTATACGCCTGTTGACCGGTCTCACGGGACTGGTCATTACTTGTTCTCTGAAATAACTGGAAAGAGGGGAAGGGAGAGAGAAAGGAGAGGAATTGGGAAGGATAGGAAGGGACAAAAAGATCAGGGGGCCAGGACCTGTGTCCTTAGACCAGTTTCCCGGGAGTCGGACTCGACTCCTAATCTCTGACTAGTGGAGGAGAACCGTCTCTTGAACTTAAGACCAAGACCAGACCAGACTAAAGACCATTCCGGCTCAAGGTCAGGAGGGAAGAGACCTCCGGGTCCATTTTCAGGGTATTCCGGACCCGTAGACATCCACCGTCCTCTGTAGACATTCCGGTGGGGAAAGTGCGACGGGGGGAAGAAGAAAGTTGGACCGAAGGAAAGGAGGGAACTTTAGAAACTACAATCATGAACCTAAGAGAGTAAACTCCCGAAGGGACCACCACGTCTTCAATTTCGCAGACAGACGTTACACCCTCTGGACCCAAACTAGGGACCCAACCCTTCTAAGGGACCTTTTCCTTTACCGTTGGGTGAGGTCATAAGAACGGACCTCTTAGGGTACCTGCCTCCTCGAACCACCCGATGTCAGGTGCCCAGCGTTTCTCAGCCTGTGTTGACTCACTGAAGTGAAAGTGAAAGTGTAAACTATATAAGACAGGTTATAGACTGAGAAAAACATGTTTGAAGGGGTCGGTGAAATTACCCGTCTTTATCTTACTAGTAAAGGTTTAGGTACAAAGGTTGGGTCGTTGGGATACGTTATAGAGAGTATGTAAAGTGACCGGATGGTTCACATTGTACATTTTTACTTAATTAGCAGAAAGAGAACGGGTTAGTCGTTTATCTCAGGAGAAGGACTCTGGAGATAAATTTATTTGTTGTGAATGAGAGGTTGTCAAAGGGTTCAGTTTGGTATTAGTTGGTTCTAACAGGTAAAGTGAAGGAACAGGAAATAAAAGGGAGATATAAGTGACAGTGACAAACAATATCCAATTTAACAAAGTAGAATTTTTGGACGACCTCAGGATTTGGGATCGTGGAGTGGTACGGGGGTAAGAACCTCTATAATAGAGGGACTTTAGGAGTTCAATTTTACTCCTGGAATACTTTTCCTCTTTAGACCTTTCTCTCTCTGTGTCCCTCTTACTACGTGCTTGTCCTTATTTTTCTGGTCCCAATATTTAGTTGTTCGGTTTCCTACAGTCACTGGTCGTTGGAGATCTTCTACCTCTCTCGTACCCCATAAAGGAGGGAGGGTCGGTAGTCGTCCTTAGTCAAGCCGACTACGAAGCTAGAGGGTTTAAAGTCACTTTCCCTTAGTGCATAAATTAGTACACACAATCCATTGATAAGGTCATCATTTCGTACCCACACATTACTTATCCCCGAAGGGACCACCGAGTCTACCATCTCTTAGACGAACGTTACACCCTCTGGGTCGAAATTGGGACCCAGTCCTTATAGAGGATCTCTTCCCGTACCGATACTTGGGGCCATAAGAACGGACCTCTTAAGGTACCTGTCTCCTCGGACCTCCCGATGTCAGGTACTACCAGCGTTTCTCGACCTGTGTTGACTCACTGATTGTGTGTACATTACTTATTCCACCATCTCTTTCTCTCCCTCTTTATCTCTTATATTTCTTTTTCACTTATATTACCTCTGTACATAAGGTCTTTGTGTCACAATGACATCTATTTTATATTATTCTGATACTTCATCACCTCCTGTGACTCTTATTTCTCCTCCCGTGTTTCTACTCTTCACACACCCTTAATTTTGGTTTTCGAGACTATTTACTTTCCCTCGTCTCAGTACTACTCCTGATGAATAGATACATAAGAGTCCCTCTATCCTCTTACATATCCATTCATACTTTTCTTCCTACTCAACCGTCTATTCCTCTTTAGATGTGTTCTCTTTCACTTTCTCCTCTCATTTTTTAACCGAATTTTGATTTGTAAGTCTTTTGATTCTAGTACCGTAGGCCATGGTATTGAAGTACCGTTTATCTACCCCTTTGTCATCTTTCTCACCGACTGAAATAAACCGACCCCCACCCCCACCCCCGAACTTTTAGTGACGTCTACCACTAACGTCGGTACTGTAATTTTCTGCGAATAAGGAACCTTCCTTTCAATACTGGTTCGATCTATCGTATAAGTTTTCGTCTCTGTAATGAAACAGTTGTTTCCAGACAGATCAGTTGCGATACCAAAAAGGTTACCAGTACATACCTACACTCTCAACCTGATGTTTCTTTCGACTCGCGACTTCTTAACTACGAAGATTTGACGCCATAACTTCTTCTGAGAACTCTCATGGAACCTGACGTTCCTCTAGGTTAGTCAGGTAGGATTTCCTCTAATCAGGACCCATAAGTAACCTTCCTGACTACGACTTCGATTTTGAGGTCATGAAACCGGTGGACTACGCTTCTCGACTGAGTAACCTTTTCTGGGACTACGACCCTTTCTAGTTCCAGTCCTCCTCTTCCCCTACTGTCTCCTACTCTACCAACCTACCGTAGTGACTGAATTACCTGTACCCAAACCCACCTGAGAACCTAAACCACTACCTGTCCCTCCGGACCGCACGACACCAAGTACCCCAGTGTTTCTCAACCTGTACTGACTCGTTGACTTGACTTGACTTGTGTTCTCTTCGCGGTCTCTACCTTGTCTTGTTCCTCTCTCATTTTTCTTCCTTCTCACAATACTTCCTACAAATTACTTTCAGTTTATCCTATTGATTTCTCGGAGAGCTCCTTCCACTTTCTCCTCTCACTTTTTCACCTGAATTTTGAGTTGTAAGTCTTTTGATTCTAGTCCGTAGGTCAGGGTTGTGAAATACCGTTTATCTATCCCTTGTTACCTTTGTCAAGTCAAGTCAGAGAGTCAGCACAGACTGAGAAACACTGGGGTTCTTAGCGTCGTGCGGTCCGGAGGGACAGGTAGTGGTTGAGGGTCTAAAGTGAGTCTGAGTGCAGGTAACTCAGTCACTACGGTAGGTGGGTAGAGTAGGAGACAACAGGGGAAGAAGAGGACGGGGGTTAAGGAGGGTCGTAGTCTCAGAAAAGGTTACTCAGTTGAGAAGCGTACTCCACCGGTTTCATGACCTCGAAGTCGAAATGGTAGTAAGGAAGGTTTCTTTAGGGTCCCAACTAGAGGAAGTCTTACCTGACCAACCTAGAGGAACGTCAGGTTCCCTGAGAGTTCTCAGAAGAGGTTGTGGTGTCAAGTTCTCGTAGTTAAGAAGCCACGAGTCGGAAGAAGTGTCAGGTTGAGAGTGTAGGTATGTACTGGTGTCCTTTTTGGTATCGGAACTGATCTACCTGGACTAAGCCGTTTCATTACAGAAACGAAAACTTATACGATAGATCCAACCAGTATTGAAAAGAAGGTTCCTCATTCGTAGAAAATTAAAGTACCGACGTCAGTGGTAGACGTCACTAAAACCTCGGGGGTTTTATTTCAGACTGTGACNTGTACTGGTGTCCTTTTTGGTATCGGAACTGATCTACCTGGAATAAGCCGTTTCATTACAGAAACGAAAACTTATACGATAGATCCAACCAGTATTGAAAAGAAGGTTCCTCATTCGTAGAAAATTAAAGTACCGACGTCAGTGGTAGACGTCACTAAAACCTCGGGGGTTTTATTTCAGACTGTGACAAAGGTGACAAAGGGGTAGATAAAGGGTACTTCACTACCCTGGTCTACGGTACTAGAAACAAAAGACTTACAACTCCAAATTCGGTTCAAAAAGTGAGAGGAGAAAGTGAAAGTAGTTCTCCGAAAAATCAAGGAGAAGTGAAAGACGGTATTCCCACCACAGTAGACGTATAGACTCCAATAACTATAAAGAGGGTCGTTAGAACTAAGGTCGAACACAAAGAAGGTTAGGTCGTAAAGAGTACTACATGAGACGTATATTCAATTGTCACTCCGAAATAAAAGAACTTGAGGTTTTAGTGACGTCTACCACTGACGTCGGTACTTTAATTTTCTACGAACGAGGAACTTTCTTTACGATACTGTTTGGATCTGTCGTATAATTTTTTGTGTCTGTAATGAAACGGTATATCCACACATATCAGTTTCGATACCAAAAAGGTCATCAGTACATACCTACACTTTCAACCTGGTACTTCTTCCAACTCGTGGCTTTTTAACTACGAAAACTACACCACAACCTCTTCTGAGAACTCTTAGGGAACTTGACGTTCCTCTAGTTTGTTCAATTAGGATTTCCTTTAGTTAGGATTTATAATTAACATTCCTGACTACGGTTTCGACTTCGAAGTTATGAAACCGGTGGACTACGTTTCTCGACTGAGTAATCTTTTCTGGGACTACGACCCTTTCTAACCTCCATACCTCTTCTTCCCCTGCTGTCTCCTTCCCTACCAACATACCGTAGTGATGCACCTACTACTACCTGTACTCGAGTTTGAGTTACCTGTACTCAAACTCGTTCCAGACCCTCAACCATTACCTGTCCCTTCGAACCGTACGACGTCAGGTGCCCCAGCGTCTCAGTCTGTGCCGACTCACTGGTCTGTTGTTGTTTTTATCCTATTCTTGATTCTTTGGTGTGTACGTTGTATCCGACCTAGAATGTATTGTAAATATGTTAGTATAACGAGAGACAGAAGTTTTCATATTTTGACTTCAAGTTTTAATACTAAAATGGTTTTCTAAATAATAAAAACTATTATAGTTATAAATTTATTTTATAAATTTAAATTTCAGTTGATAAATTATGTTCTATAATTATGAAATTTCCTTACGTAAAGGAAAGACAATGTATGGACTTATATTAAAAGAATAGTAACCCATACATTATTAGAGACTAAAGGAAATACCGTTTCCATAATGTACCTCCCAGAGCTCTGTCCGTGCCCTCACCTACTATTCTTGGTTACTCCGCGTCAAAGGTAGCACTCCTACTGTGTATGTACAGTGGTCATATACGAAGTCGGTGCTTACATATCGGAAAGATGTTGTTTCTTCTTAACGTAACTTCATTCATTATAACAATGATCAAAAGTTTCTATGTTACATACGAAAGTGATCCCAACCATCATATCACCACTCGTATCGAAGGGAGGTTATATACCCACCACGATTCAGCGAAGTCAACACAGACTGAAACACGCTAGGATGCCTGACATCGGGTGGTCCGAGGAGACAGGTACCCTAAGAGGTCCGTCCTTATGACCTCACCTAACGGTATGGCAGGAGGTCCCCTAGAAGGACTGGGTCCCTAACTTGGGTACAGAGAATATAGAGGACGTGACCGTCCGTCTAAGAAATGATAATGACGGTGGACCCTCCGGGGAAGGATATATGCCGAAGTGTCATGATTTTACGAAATAGAATTATATGTATTTTTAGAAGTTTAAAGAATTATTCACTGTTTAGTGAATCATAATACAAAACTTTAGGGAGAATTTTTGAAGGTAGAATGTACAAAAACCTCTTTTACCTTGTCAGATTATAAAGACAAACATACAAAGGGATCGGTAATTTTTTACGACTTGACACCATCTACTAATGATGTAAAGGAAGATTAAGAAGATTACGATGGATTCCGTTCAATAATAATAATAATAAAATAGTAACGGAGGACCTAATCGGGTTATCGAAGGATGAACTAAAAGAACAGAAAAGTCTTAGTGGAAAGATTTATACTCTACTTTTTTCGTCTTCTCAAATACCTTTATAACAAGGGAACCATACTACTCACCGTTCATTTCGATGACTTAATCGTCTCCAGACCAAGGTACCTCGGGTCGACACTCGGACCTCTACTCGAGAAATTCAACGTCTTTTCTTCGTTAATTCCTTGGTCCCTTTCACTGTTGTGTGTCTTCAAGTTTCGTTAAGACTCAAATATTAAGGTCTGTAAAGATTGTTCCGTCCTTTTATGTCCAAAACATACGATCAACGAGAGACTACGTCTCTTTTGAGAGACTACAAATGCCACCAAATCAACGATTCAACATAGACTGAGAAACGTTGGGGTACCTGACATAGGGTGGTCTAAGGAGACAGGTACCCTAAGAGGTCCGTTCTTATGACCTCACCTAACAGTAAAGGAAGGTCCCCTAGAAGGCCTGCGTCCTTAGTTTGAACCCAGAGGACGTAACGTCCGTCTAAGAAATGGTTGACTCGAACTCCCTTCGACTACACAAATCGATAGGTCTTTGTTTTTAATCTGTATGTGTTCTGTCTTACTTAAGTATTGTGAGGTTATTTACAGAGGTTTATCATTGATTTTAGGGTTATGGGTTCTGAAAGCTATAATACAAACCCCGTTCATCTTTTCCCTCTATTTAGTACATACGATTTTATAAAAATGGACGTTTCTAAATGACGACGAAAATAATAAACTAGAATACCCTGATTACATAATTTCTTCAGTTTGTTTTAATGTGTTGAGTAAAGTACAAACAGATCTGAGTCTCTTGTTAAAACTCTCTCTTATTTTCTAAATATTTTACCATCCTATCTATATAACTATTCACTATTAGATTTCGATTTGATCACTATCCTAAACTTCTCTTAAACCGTTAAAATTTCCTAGAGTTCTGAGACCTTATTTTCACATTGTATTGTCTCATGGTTTATGACTCTTTGGTACGTCTAATTCATGAAGTGTAGTGTCCAATACCAGAAACTTTTTAATACTTTTTTTACAGTTTAATAAGACTTCCTAACTGACACATTGGTCTAAAAAAAAATTTAAATCTGGGATCAAGATACCTATATGTAATCTTTTCCAACTGGATTTTACCAGATGTATATACAGTTTACGGAAACGTCACGGTTTTACGATAACGTTAGTATCTGATTTTTGTTACCCCGTTACTAATAGGAAATCCACCCAACTTTCAGAAAAAGTTCCGAAAAGACAAGTTCCGTCAAGACCCTTGATATAACATCTTCTCGAATCATTGAACCTCTTTGTAAACTTCTGGTTCTTAACACTACTTTCCTTTTGGTATGGTGTTTTTCCTACTGTCTTCGATAAAACGATAAGTATGTCGAGATATAAAAGGAGGTGTAAGAGAGATAAAACAAGATCTTGTTTGTGTTCTACTCTCCCATCTTCTGTCCTTTATAAACTCTCTCCCTTACCGATACAAACAATGTTAGGGTTTAAAACCTCTTCCGTTACCGTGGGGTGAGGTGATGAGAACGGACCTTTTAGGGTACCTGCCTCCTCGGACCACCCGACGTCAGGTACCCCAGCGCTTCTCAGCCTGTTCTGACTCGCTGAAGTGAAAGTGAAAAGTGAAAGTACGTAACCTCTTCCTTTACCGTTGGGTGAGGTCACAAGAACGGACCTCTTAGGGTCCCTGCCCCCTCGGACCACCCGACGGTAGATACCCCAGAGTGTCTCAGCCGGTGCTGACTTCGCTGAATCGTCGTCACACAAGAGGACTGATCACTGAGTTACCGTAGTAAATTTGGATGGGGGGTTTAAATTCAAATGAGCTTCCCTCCAAATGTCACCTCGATGATTCGTTTCGATTTGGTTTGGGATTCATACGATGTACACTTATTCTTAGTCTCAGAACACGTCAAGATTGATTTATAGGTTGATTTCTAGAGATGGTTTTCATCCACAGTTACTGATTGTACTAGTCATAATCATATGAATAGGCCACTTCATTTCTCGAGTAGAGATCTTAAATTACTGTAGACACTTGACTCATCTTAGAGGGAAACTTACTTTAGTGGAAAAAGAATACCTAGAAACTCTGTAAACTAAAGGTTAATGTGTACATTCTTTAAAAATGTAAGATTTCTTTTAGATCCGGTTTAAACAACTCACCGACACATTTGTGTTAGACGTTTGTATAACTCCTTAGTTTGTTTTTTGCGTCACCCTTTGACTCCATTGGACGACTACTAAACCAAATCTCTATTCTGATTGACATGAGAAATGGAGGTAAAAGTAAAATTCCCAAACATACTAAAATATTAAAATCATTACCTCTAAAGATTGTAAAAGGAAAACAGTATAAAAGAAACCTCTTTTCTGTTCTTCCCCTGATTTTCCGCTTACAAGACCGTGAGTGTCATTCATGGATAACGACAGTTTATGTGTTCTGAAGAGACGTCTTTCTGGTCCCGGATTAATACCTGACTTTTGTGTAGACAAGATGGAAGACGACCTTTGAGAGTCCCACGACCGAAGAGTGACAATAAGAAAGTTTACTCCTCTTAGTGAAATTTGGATGGAATAAGAACCATATTTCTATTCCGTGGTGAAAAACCTTGTGAAAACCGTGAACAAGGTAGCACAGTAACAATTGTTGCACCTCGTATGTCTGACCTTCACATCATATATGAAACCCTTGGTTTTAGTATAGAACTCCTTGGTTTTTACAAAGAGACATTAATGTTTTCTCACTTCAAAGGGAACCGTACTTGTAGTGTTTCTTTCAAACTTTAATCCAAACTTCGGTTCTTTATTCTTTTTTACTCAAACTTCAACGTTTATTGAATTTCCATGTGTATAGCAAAAGGAAATTTTAAGATTAATTATGTAATAAAAAAGTACGTTTACGATTGGAGAATTCTTTAGGATAAATATTTATTAAACACTAAGATTGTACGATAACGAACCTTTAATTTACTAAGTAAAGATATACTTTTCGTATAGTCAAATTAATACACACGCACGTATCAGCGAGTCAGCACAGGTTGAGAACTCTGGAGTACCTGACATCGTGTAGTCCGAGGAGATAAGTACCCTAAAAAGTCCGTTCTGATGACCTCACCCAACGGAAAGGAGGAGGTCCCCTAGAAGGGTTGGGTCCCTAACTTGGACGTAAAGGGCATAGAGGACGTAACGTCCACATAAGAAATGGACGACTTGGTAGCCTCTTCGGTGTAAGTAGTTTTCTAGATTATCGATTGAAGTATAAGAAGTATAAAACAAATTACTTTGTACCTATTTTAAAGATATTATCGAGTAAATACGTGTAGTGTATACCTTCCGTAAAATTGATTCAAGGCTTTCGTTCAATTTGCAAGTACGATAATGATGTTAGCGTTTATTTTGAGAGAAATGTACTTATAAAATATGGTGATTCCCCACTATGATAAACGGTTCTATACTATCGGAGTGGACTTTTGATATTTGGTTCATAAACCACCGACCAGACACATTCAGTGTCATATCAGTCGTTTTCGTTAGAATCAAAGAAGTAGAACTATCGTACCTATTCTAAGGTATCTAAACGTGAACGAAAATTTGTATTCGGACCTTTCTATTTTTATTAAATTCATAGTTACCGTTTCGTTAAAACCTTTATTTAAGATAAATATTTAGGGAGGGGGTTTTGTTTGGGTCGTATTTTATAACGTCAGGTGACAGCCTACCTAATTCATGAAGTAGTTTACTTCCGATCAACACACACCGAGTTTCCGTCTCCACTGGTAAAGTCCAGTTGGTACTACAGAGAGCTTTCACGGGTTTCAATAGACTTCAAGAATCAACTTCCTCTTGGATTAAGTACTGAGACCCTCATTATTTTTAAATGTCTACCCTTTAGTCGTGGATTCTAGTTCGATATTCCCACTCTTTTAATCTTCGTCCTTTTGATCGTTATTTTGACTTATCCTCGGTGACTTTCAGACCCCTAAGTTACATCTCTTATTTATTATCTTGCAGTAAATGTCACTCCTTAACTAAAGGTTTTTTTTTCTTTTTTTCTAAATTTTTATTTGGGATTTTCGTTTCCGGTATTTGTTCCCCTCTCACGGTCTCAAAAGGAACATGCACTAAAGATGACGTTGATCCAAAAAGGTACTAACGGGGCGACCTTCTGACACCATATAAGACCTTGTGTTACCTTTACTAGTCCCTCTAGGACCCAGGACATCGACGGTGGGTCGGTCCTCGGTCTTGGTCGGAGTCATCGTGATCCTCGGAGTCCTCAGTCAAGTCAAGTCAAGTCAGTGAGTCAGCACAGGGTGAGACGCTGGGGTACTTAACGTCGTGTGGTCCAGAGGGACAGGTAGTGGTTGAGGGCCTCAAGTGAGTCTGAGTGCAGGTAGCTCAGACACTACGGTAGGTGGGTAGAGTAGGAGACAACAGGGGAAGAGGAGGACGGGGGTTAGGGAGGGTCGTAACCTCAGAAAAGGTTACTCAGTTGAGAAGCGTACTCCACCGGTTTCATGACCTCGAAGTCGAAATCGTAGTAAGGAAGGTTTCTTTAGGGTCCCAACTAGAGGAAGTCTTACCTGACCAACCTAGAGGAACGTCAGGTTCCCTGAGAGTTCTCAGAAGAGGTTGTGGTGTCAAGTTTTCGTAGTTAAGAAGCCACGAGTCGGAAGAAGTGTCAGGTTGAGAGTGTAGGTATGTACTGGTGACCTTTTTTGGTATCGGAACTGATCTGTCTGGAATCAGCCGTTTCATTACCGAGACGAAAACTTATATGATAGATCCAACCAGTATTGAAAAGAAGGTTCCTCATTCGTAGAAAATTAAAGTACCGACACCAGTGGTAGACGTCACTAAAACCTCGGGGGGGTTTATTTGAGACTGTGACGAAGGTGACAAAGGGGTAGATAAAGGGTACTTCACTACCCTGGTCTACGGTACTAGAAGCAAAAGACTTGCAACTCCAAATTCGGTTGAAAAGTGAGAGGAGAAAGTGAAAGTAGTTCTCCGAAAAATCAAGGAGAAGTGAAAGACGGTATTCCCACCACAGTAGACGTATAGACTCCAATAACTATAAAGAGGGTCGTTAGAACTAAGGTCGAACACGAAATAGGTCAGTTCGTAAATAGTATTACATGAGACGTATACTTAATTTATTCGTCCCACTGTTCTATTTTGAAACTCCATGAGGAAAAGGATAAACCTTGGTCAGACAACAAGGTACAGGTCAAGATTGACAACGAAGGACTGGACGTATGTCTAAAGAGTACTACGTCCAGTCCACCAGACCATAAGGGTAGAGAAAGTCTTAAGAGGTGTCAACTAACACTAGGTGTGTCAGTTTCCGAAACCGTATCAGTTATTTCGTCTTTATCTACAAAAAGACCTTGAGGGAACGAAAAAGGTACTAGGTCGTCTACAACCGTTAAACTAGAGACCAAGGAGACGGAAAAGATTTAGGTCGAACTTGTAGTCCCTCAAGTGCCAAGTCCATAACGACTTC
Source organism: Capra ibex (assembly GCA_006410555.1). Taxonomy (NCBI): domain Eukaryota; kingdom Metazoa; phylum Chordata; class Mammalia; order Artiodactyla; family Bovidae; genus Capra; species Capra ibex. The sequence goes on along the minus strand of SJYO01026388.1, from coordinate 65,113,594 downwards.
GGACCGAACCTCTTAAAACTCGTAATGAAATGATCGTACACTCTACTCACGTTAACACACCATCAAACTCGTAAGAAACCGTAACAGAAAGAAACCCTAACCTTACTTTTGACTGGAAAAGGTCAGGACACCGGTGACGACTCAAAAGGTTTAAACGACCGTATAACTCACGTGGTGAAAGTGTCGTAGTAGAAAGTACTAAACTTTGTCGAGTTGACCTTAAGGTAGTGGAGGTGATCGAAACAAGTATCACTACGAAAGATTCCGGGTGAACTGAAGTGTAAGGTTCTACAGACCGAGATCTAATCACTAGTGTAGTAGTACTAATAGACCCAGCACTTCTAGAAAAAACATGTCAAGAAGGCGCATAAGAACGGTGGAGAAGAATTATAGAAGACGAAGGCAATCCAGGTATGGTAAAGACAGGAAATAACTCGAGTAGAAACGTACTTTACAAGGGAACCATAGAGATTAAAAGAACTTCTCTAGAGATCAGAAAGGGTAAGACAACAAAAGGAGATATAGAAACGTAACTAGTGACTTCTTCCGAAAGAATACAGAAGAACGATAAGAAACCTTGAGACGTAAGTCTACGAATATAGAAAGTAAAAAAGGAAACGAAAAGCGGAGAGAAGAAAAGTGTCGATAAACATTCCGGAGTCCTCAGAAAACATATTACAACCCATAATCGACCCTGTCTTCGATATTACTAGTATCTGGCACCAAGAGACATCTCCAGATCTGTCTCGATCTCAACGAGAACCGAAGGTGTACCACCTACCGAACTGACATGACAGTCACCCTTCGTTTCGGTATCTCTGGGAGTCCCTCCTGTCCTAAGTGGACGACAAAGACTACCGACCAGAAGCCATCACCTTCCTTTTACTATCCAAATATAAACGTGTGGACACAGAATCAACACAGGTGAGAAACGCGGGGAAACCTGACATCAAACGGTCCGAGGAGACAGATACCCCAAAAGGTCTGTTCTTATGACCTCATCCAACGGTACGGGAGGAAGTCCCGTAGAAGGACTGGTTCTCTAACTTGGGCGTAGGGGACACAGAGTACGTAACGACCACTTAAGAAATGGGGGACTCGGTAGTCCCTTCATCCTATAATTTTTCGAAAATTTTTATTAATATTCTTGTTTCTGGTCCAACCAACATAGAAGACCAAGTACACCGTAAAAAACCCATGAAAGATATATTTGTTGGTATAACGGACATTTACCACCAAAATAAAGAAGGGAAGTTTAAGATGACTGTGAATTTAACGAAATAATGGAAAAACGGGAAAAGTCTTAAAGTCCTAATGGAACTCCGTAGAAATAGAGTAAGGGGTTGAGTTCCTTTTCGAAAGTTTGAAAGTGGTGATTAATACAAATGTCATTAAATTTTTTATATGATCCATGGTATTGTGTATTTCCTTTTAGAAGAATCAATCGATTTTTAAAAATTTAAAACTTAAACACAACGAAAAAAAGTTTACAAAAAAAGACTTAGATAGACTTCCTGGTTTACTAAACAAGGAAAAGGGACAATTACACGGCTTAATTACGTAAAGGATTACAATTTGGTAGGATCGTACAGAGTCTCACCCTTTGGGTGAATTAATTTTCTATAATAGAAAAATATAGTAAAGGTTAAAACTAGACGATGTAAAAAAGTAGATTAAAGTTCTCCCACTGACCAAACGTTAAAGTCAAAAAACAAACAAACAAAGAAAGAAAAAAAATGATACAAACGACTCTAAAATTTTAGTTCCAAAACTCAACCATTTACAAAGGAGAAGAAAAGACAAGAGATATTCTACACATCATAATTAGAATAAAGAATTTAAGTGATCAACTAGGTGTATCGTGTAACGATCTCTTATATAATACGTAGGAACGGAATAATCGTAAAGTAGATCTAGTAATGAAAATGGTAAAGACGTCATTACGGTCTTGAAATCTAGAGACATCGAGGTAAATGGGTTAAAGACGTAAAACGTAACGATTCCAATTCTAAAATGAGGATGTACATCGATAATCAGATTAACAGGAAACCTTTATTATACAAAATAAAGAGACCATTGTAACTTCTAAAAAGAAGACCGGAAACCAAAGATCGTCAAACTGATACTATTCAGATCCATACTAAAAAAAACACAGGAAGGACGTGTCTGAGACGTACGTCTTGGAGAACTTTTACGTTCAACTACATAAAATAGTCAAAATCTTCACATAGTCGATAACATAAAAATATAAGACCATGATATTACTATATTTATGACCTGAAAGATTCGTACGGGGTGTAAAAAGCATCAAGAAAGGAATAAAAGGTGATAAAAAGATAACTGGACAGAAAGTCAAGTGATAAAGAGGGAGATAAGACGGACTATACGACAATTTGGTTTTGTAAAATTTAAGTCAACAATCTTTAACATAAATACATTAGAGGTAAATTGACACGAAATAATTAGATTTGAAAATTAAATAAAAGAGAAATAAGAAATAAAAGAACTCGTAAAGGTATTATCAATGACAATCTCTAAACCAGACGATCGAGGATGTAGTTTTGCCAGACAAAGAAAATATATTAAACAACAACAAGTCAACAATTTAACACAGATTGAGAAATGTCAGGGTACCTGACGTCACGCGGTCCGAAGGGACAGGAAGTGATAGAGGGTCTCAAGCAAGTTTGAGTACAAGCAACTCAGTCACTACGGTAGGTTGGTAGCATAGGAGACAACGGGGGAAGAGGAGGACGGGAGTCAGAAAGGATCGTAGTCTAAGTAAGGTTCTTCTAATCACCAATTTTACGTCAAAAGGATTCCGGGTTAAATAGAGTGTGAACAGGGACAAAGATCTCACGACAAGTGGTCCCTAAAGTTCACTACCGAACGTGACGACTTCGGACCACACGATGCCAGGTACCCTAACGGTTTCTCGTCCTGTATCTAATCGTTAACCTGTAATTTTTGTTGTTATCAGAGGGGACCGTCCAGGATTTGAAAATTGAAAACAGAGGACTCGTGGTTTTCTGAAGTTCTTTGAGACGAAACGAAGAGTCTCAAAAGGACGAATCTTGTAATCTATTCACGTCACTTCTGTTTATTCTTCATCGTTCACCCCTTCAAGTCTTCGTTACCATACAAAGATCGACGTCACTAATCCCCTTTTGGGATGTTTATACCACCGTAAACCTGACCTTGAACCTTCTATGGTTCTATGACGTTTTTTTGTTTGTTTTTTTTAGTAATATGACGAAATGGAATTCTCTCTTTACCGTATGACAAGGTATAAGACAAGGTTGTGTCGGGTTTGAAAGACTTCTCATAGACGTTGTGACCGTAAAAGGAAACATAGATTTTTATTGTTATATTTTTGACATTCCACGGACTTTTTAGTAGAACAAGATTCGGGAGGAAAATATCCACTTCGTGAACTTTGAGTGTTCATTCGATTATAGGTCTCAGTCTTCGAAATGATCGTTATTTTGGTACAAATTTTATGTTTCGATACTTGGAGATCGACTCTCAAGACTAGTAGTAAAATACGACAAAGGGAAGTAGAGATCAATTTTTTAGTATTTTACGAGAAACTAGATTAACTTATATGAGTAGTTTCTCAAATGTTGTTTTCTGGTGAATAGTGTCGTTTTTTCAGGAATACTTACGAGAACATAATCTTTGATATTAGGTAGGAAAAAAAAGATTTCTTGTCACCGATTACCCTAGAGTGACTTCGAATTGGATTTTGTATTAGGTGTTTTCCGAATTCTCCTCTACTAGACTGTTTTTTTACACTTATGTAGTATTCGCACAGTTTAAATTGTACAGTCTTTGACTGAAAAAAAAAAAGATTAATAGAATTAAAGAAGTATCTTGAATGACCATAGACTTTAGTAATAGAATTATATAAATGAAAGGTAACGTACGGACCCTGGTGATATTGTGTTCTAAGTAGTCTCGTCTTTGGAACCTTCAAAATGATTAGAGAAATTCCGGTCTTGTATCTTATCAAGACGTATGTGTTCTTAATAAGTTATTAATATACAACTCACTCTTGTGTTTATAATAATTTTTCGACGAGTAAAAACAGAAATATTTCTCTTTTTTAATAATATACTTATATGAAAAATGTCATATATACCTGTTTGTTGTCCCTATAAAAAGATAGTGTTTAGATACGTTACGGCGAACAAATTGTAAATACCTAGATATCAAAAATGACGAAACTACTTGTAAAACTATAAAGAGTAACAAAGTCTATGGAAATTTGTTTTACAAAGTTTTATGAGTTTCTTAAGATATCCTCCGTTCCGAAAGTGTATTTATACAGTTGTTTTAAATGTCTTACTTTTATTAACTTATATTAAAAAAACGGAAAACGTCACAAAATAAAACTCGACTATTTTGTCTATAAAAGTGTTTGTCAAAGTATATGTTTTTGTATAAACTAAACTATTTATATTATTTTGTAAAACTTACACAAAATATGGTACCTGTATACACCTTTGCAGAAGTAAATCAAGTGAGTACGTAAGTGAAACTTTTTACCGGATCTTTACATTTTAATAGATACTGAATCGACTTTGACTGACGACACGTAAGCCGATCCGTGACCCCTACTTACCCTTTTTCCGGTCAAAGGACAAAAACTTCTTGAGTGTTTTCTAACCCTTTTGTGTCGACTAGTAAGTAAGTCGGTCATAGACGACACACGAGTCAGACACAGTCTGTGTCTGATTTCGGTGCAACGTAATTTGACGTCCTTGTTCTCGAACTCGTATGGATGGATGTGGGACTTGAGTTCTTTAAAGTTATAAATATCTTAATTTTTGTTAATCGACTCGGCATCTCAACTTACTTGGATTTTATGAAAAACCATCGTACATTTGTTTATAAGTAGAAATAAATACGTCCCCGAAGGGACCACCGAGTCTACCATTCCTTAGGAGGACGTTACGTCGTCTAGACCCAAGTCACGTACCCAACCCTTCTAGGGGACCTCTTCCCTTACTGATGGGTGAGGTCATAATTCCGGAGGTACCTGTCTCCTCGAACCGTCGGATGTCAGGTACCCCAACGTTTCTCAGTCTGTGCTAACTTACTGAAAATGAAGTGAATAAATACGTTCAAGTAAAATACTTACTAACTTTCTCGTATGGACCACAAGAGCGAAAGTATTCGTTAGACTGTATACAAGGAGAGGTGTACCGAACTTAAAATTAACGGCGACGATGAAGGAGACCTCTTATCAGAAATAGCGAACAACCGTGTGACATGAATCGTAGATGGGTAAGGCGATCTTTCTCTTTTTGTTTGAAACCTGACTTTCCATTAGATTAGAGATGAAGTCAAAAGTGACGGAAATCGAAAGCTCCGGTAGACTACACAGACGGTGTTACTATCCAAACAAGAATATATAAATTGTAACGGAAGACGTCCACCAAGGAAAAATCTTACATTTGTAAGACCTCTTCCCTTTACGATTTATAACTGTGAAATCACTTTATGACAACTTAAGGAGACACTTTTATCGTTCTTCACAGAGAAATTCAACTTTTTTTCTTCAATTTTAGTACCCTTATCTCGTAACCTTTTCCTTCTTTACTCCCAATGACTCTAGTCTTATAGAAGTCTTAAGAAGTTCAACATGATATATCTATCCACTGCCAGACGAAAAATTCCAGTCCTTGTTTATTTTGACCCTATAAGACCCGAAGGGACCTTTATGCACCTTGTCCCCTGTGTACAGTCTAGAAACCTTTGAAAACTCGAAAGAGTCCCGTTTCGAACTTGGGATGTTGACAGTTATGACTGTATAAGATGGATCCAGTGTTTTTAAAACCCACGTAAAAGGAGTTTAATACATAGGAAATATTTCGATCCTTAAAGAACCAGTGTATTTGTGGATTTTAATTAATCATGGATTTCTTCGGAGAAGATTTCTTCTTAGCTCATTTAGGTTCAGGTTTTGGTGTCGCGCCTTACGTTTAAACCACAACCCACCTCCAAAACAATAAACTCGAAAAAAGTAATTTGCGGTATTTCTTTATACTTTTTGGACTTTTTCTAATTTACATAATCATATAAAAGATTTAGTTCTTTTATGAGAATGCGTCAGTCTCTCCGAGGCTTTTTGAAAGACAAAGAGTCTATATGTGTGGTAGATTGTCTTCTGAGAAACTTCTGAGGGAGTAGACCATTCTCTGGTTTAATAAATTGTAGACTGTTTAAAATTGAATTATTCTAAACCGAAGGGATCACCGAGTCTCCCATTTCGCAGACGGACGTTACGTCCTCTGGACCCAAGCTAGGGACCCAGTCCTTCTACGGGACCTCTTCCTTTACCGTTGGGTGAGGTCATAAGAACGGACCTCTTAGGGTACCTGTCTCTTCGGACCACCCGATGTCAGGTGCCCTAACGTTTCTCAGCCTGTACTAACTCGAATCTTATGGCGGTCCCACTGTAATCGTACTGACCCGTTGTTCTCTCGTTTAAATAAATTGTAGACTATTTAAAATTGAATTATTCTAAATTAGTTGTGTTACAAATATTATATATAAATTGGTTTTAATTATAATTTAATTAACTCCACTATGTCACATTCTATTTTTTATTACAAGAATACGGATTCGTTGAATTTATGGTCCAAAGAGAATAAGACTCTACGGTAAATAACATTCTATGTGATAATTAAGTACACGAAGTTCTTTCTTTTATACGGTAAGTTCTAAAAATAGTGAAAGATAGTGGACACTCATAAATAAAGGATAAGTCTTTGGAGAAAATTTAAATAAATCCGTATTGAAAAAGTAGTGTACAATGTAAATTTGTATATGCTTTTTTATTTTATTTGATGTATATAACTATAACTGGGACCACCGAGTCTGCCATTTCGCAGACGGACGGCACGCACTCTGGGCCCAAGCTAGGGACCCAACCCTTCTAGGCGACCTCTTCCTTCACCGTTGGGTGAGGTCATTAGAACGGACCTTTCAAGGTACCTGACTCCTCGGACCCCCCGATGTCAGGTACCCCAGCGTTTCTCAGCCCGTACTGACTCGTTGAAGTGAAGTGAAGTAACTAATTCATAAGTTTTTTACATAAGTATGAGTCTGAGGATGAGAACGTTTAGTGAAAAACGTTCGTGAATTGTACACACAAAGGATACGTCAATACAAGAAACACAACAACTTTCTTCGTGGTCCCGGATTTCTCGTAAGAAGAAAACAGGGACTCATAAAAGAATTCGGTGACTGAGAGTAAGCCCTTCACGACTACGGTTAAGTAAGAAATAAAGTGGTTTCTCCTGACTACCTTCCAAAGATCTGATGTTGGTCTTGTGTATACGGAAGAAAGTTCAAGAAAAAAAGTACTAAAAATAGGACTTGACAACTGTCTAAGGTGTATAGGTTAGTATGATAGCCACTACTATTGGTGCCGTGTAAAGACGAACAAATGAACGTCGATAAATGGACAAGTGTCCCTCATTTCGTGAACTACCTAATCCATCCCGACTTCACTTTACTTCACTTTCAACGAGTCGACACAGACTGAGAAACGTTGGGGTACCTGACATGTCAGGTACCTTAAGAGGTCCGTTCTTATGACCTCACCCATCGGTAAGGGAAGAGGTCTCCTAACAGGGTTGGGTCCCTAACTTGGGTCCGAGGGTGTAACGTCCGTCTAGGAAATGGTTGACTCGGTGATCCCTTCGGGAGTCATCCCGGACGACCCGTGATAAACACCACTGAAAGTGGGTCAGTATGAAGAGGGAGAGGTACTCGAGAATCCTTCAGTAAGACCAGAGTCCTTTTGGGGAAAGGGAAGTACGTGTACCAGTGGGGTTTACGGTCCACTTAAATCCTAAGTGATACACATTATTTACCACGGTAGTTTAGGAAAATGAATTCGTGATAAATAGTAAATAGAACTCTTATACATACATTACCTGAGATAGACTACTTGATATGTTTTCTCATTAAAGGAACCCAGAAACGTTAGAGAAATCGTCTAACGGGAACTACACATAGTGTAAGATCAAATTCCAAATACGTTACTAAAAGAAAAAGAAGAGGGAAACACCTCAAAAAGAGCCAAACTTCTAACAAGAATTAATAGAAAGGAGTTGTTGTGGAATACGAGTCAATTTCACCTTACTGTCCCTTTAATCTAAAGATCATATTTATTAAAAATTATATTAACATAGAATATATAACATGTATGACAAAAAGAATATACTTTAATTTTTAACCGATTCACTTTACTAAGATCTGTCTCTGGTACGTGGGAAGTGTTTTCAATTGAGTTTTATTTGTCATTTTACATGTTACATTTTCATATTGTAAAGATCTTCTATTCAATCCTCTTATAGATCTACTGGAACCCATCCCGTCACGGAAATACATAAGTAGTGATTTCGGTGCTGTGCGTTCTCTTTCTTAACTATTCGACCTGAAGTGATTTTACTTTTGAAGACGAGACTTTTCTTTTACGGTTCTCTTACTCTTCCGAAACTGAAGAGATTACTGAAGTATCTGACCCTTTTTTTATAAACGTTTTTCTTATGAATTTTGCGTTACTATTCTTTTGTTTGTTGGACTAATTTTTACCCGGTTTCTGAAATTGTCTGTGGAGTGGTTTTATCTATATGTCTACCGTTTATTCGTATAGTTTTCTACAAAGTGTAACATACAGTAGTCCCTATACGTTTAATTTTACTGAATGGTGACACGAAATCTTCTCGGGTTTAGACCTTGTGACTGTTGTAGTTTAAGAGTGATCTTATACCTTATAGTCTTTGAGAGTTAGTAAAACTGCCCTTACTTTTTACCATGTTGGTGAGAACTTCTCAGACTACTAAAAATATTTCGATATTATGAGAACAATATACTAGGTCGTTAATGTGAGGAAACATAAATGGACTACCTTAACTTTTGTATACAGGTGGGTTTTTGAACATGTATCAACAAATATCGGTGAAGTAAGTATTTACGGTTTTGAACCTTGGTCGTTTCTACAAGAAGTCATTCACTTATTTAATTGACACGATATAGGTCTGTTACCTTATAACAAGTCTTGATTCTTCTTTACCCCGAAGGGCCCACCACGACCACCATTTTTTTTGGGAGGACGGTTACGTCCTCCGAATTCCCTTCACCCAAGTCAGGGACCAACCCCTTCTCGGGGACCTCCTCCTTTACCGTGGAGTGGGGTCATAAGAACGGACCTCTTAGGGTACCTGTCACCTCGGACCACCCGATGTCAGTATCCCAGAGTCTCAACCTATACTGACTTCGTTGAATCGTGTGTTCTTCTTTACTGAATACTTCAGTACTTTTATGTCCCTCCTTTGAATTTATGGATAAAGATTCAGTTTCTTCGGTTAGATCTTTCTGATGTAACACTGTAAAACCTTTTCTGCTTTGATACCTCTGTTATTTCTCTAGTCACACACGGTGAACCCCCTCCCCTCCCTATTGTGAAACTCATCCGTCTTGTGAAACCTGAAAATCCCGTCCCTTTAATGATACATACTATGATGTTACTATCCAGATACAGTAATATGTACACAGGTGCGGGTATCTTACATACGGTTCTCACTTAAGATTACATTTAACACCTGAAACTGACCCGAGTAGTCAACATTTTTTACATGCTGAGTACCCCCTACGACCATTCATTACCCCCTCCACACACACACCCCATCCCCTATATACCTTTCAGAGGTACGGAAGACGGGTTAAAACACTACTTGGACGTTGATGAGATTTTTAACAGGAATTATTTTGTTTAAAACTGACCCATAGGACACAAAATTAAAGATTGAGATCGTTGTGATGAGGAGTCCCCGATAAACTGTTATAGACTTTGGTAAAAATCAATAGTGTTGACCACAAATCTCCCATATCCGTTCGGTACTACGGTGACTGTCAAGTCCTGGTGTTGTTTTTAGTTGACTTTGTAGTTATCACTTGTCCCCATGGTGAGGGACAAAACATAGTGAGGAAATTCCGAAAGTCATTTCCCTCCTACCCTTTTCATCCTTCAGTTGTGTATGGACCTCATTACCCGTTTAAACCGGAGCCTCTTGTCTTACTTCGTCTCGTTTCTAATTATCTCAAAACACCTCTCTTACGTGACCAGTATCGTTTGTGGGAGAAGGTTGGTGTGTTCTCTTCTGGGATGTATACTTGTAGCGGTCTACCAGTTATGGCTTTAGTCTAACTAATATAAGAAACGTCGGTTTCTACCTCTTCGAGACATATCAGTCGTTTTTGTTTTGACCCTCGACTGATACCGAGTCTAGTACTTGAGGAATAACGGTTTAAGTCTGACTTTGACTTCTTTCATCCCTTTGGTTCATCTAGTAAGTCCAAACTGAATTTAGATTAGGAAATCCTGATATGTCACCTTCACTGTTTATCTAAGTTTCCTAATCTAGACTATCTCACAGACTTCTTAATGACTGCCTCCAGGCACTATGACATCTCCTCCGTCCCTAGTTCTGATAAAGGGGTTCTTTTTCTTTACATTTTTCCGTTTTTCCAACAGACTCCTCCGGAATGTTTGTTGATACTTTTCTTCTCTTCACTTTCCCTTTCCTCTTTTCCTTTCTATATGGGTAAACTTACGTCTCAAGGTTTCTTATCGTTCCTCTCTATTCTTTCGGAAGGAGTCACTAGTTACGTTTCTTTACCTCCTTTTGTTATCTTACCCTTTCTGATTTCTAGAGAAGTTCTTTTAATCTCTATGGTTCCCTTGAAAAATACGTTTTTACCTGTGTTATTTCCTGTCTTTACCATACCTGGATTGTCTTCGTCCTTATGTGTCTTCTTTATATGTTTTTTGTAGAATTACTGGGTGTATTAGTGTTACCACACTAGTGAGTGGATCTCGGTCTGTACGACCTTACACTTCAGTTCACCTACAATCCTTCGTGGTGATACTTGTCTCGATCACCTCCACTACCTTAAGGTCAATTCGATAAAGTTTAGAATTTTCTACTACGATACTTTCACGACGTGAGTTATACGGTCGTTTATACCTTTTGAGTCGTCACCGGTGTCCTCACCAGTTCCAGTCAAAAGTAAGGTTAGGTTTTGTTTTCGTTAGGTTTCTTAGAGGTTTGGTGTCGTATTAACGTGAGTAAAAGTCAAGTCAAGTCAGCGAGTCAGCACAGACTGAGAAACGCTGGGGTACTTAGCGTCGTGTGGTCCAGAGGGACAGGTAGTGGTCGAGGACCTCAAGTGAGTCTGAGTGTAGGTAGTTTAGTCTCTACGGTAGGTCCGTAGAGTAGGAGACAGCAGGGGAAGAGGAGGACGGGGGTTAGGGAAGGTCGTAGTCTCAGAAACGGTTACTCAGTTTGGAAGCGTACTCCACCGGTTTCATGACCTCGAAGTCGAAATCGTAGTAAGGAAGGTTTCTTTAGGGTCCCGACTAGAGGAAGTCTTACCTGACCAACCTAGAGGAACGTCAGGTTCCCTGAGAGTTCTCAGAAGAGGTTGTGGTGTCAAGTTTTCGTAGTTAAGAAGCGACGAGTCGGAAGAAGTGTCAGGTTGAGAGTGTAGGTATGTACTGGTGTCCTTTTTGGTATCGGAACTGATCTGCCTGGAATCAGCCGTTTCGTTACAGAGATGAAAACTTACACGATAGATCCAACCAGTATTGAAAAGAAGGTTCCTCATTCGCAGAAAATTAAAGTACCGACGTCAGTGGTAGACGTCACTAAAACCTCGGGGTTTTTTATTTCAGACGGTGACAAAGGTGACAAAGGGGTAGATAAAGGTTACTTCACTACCCTGACCTACGGTACTAGAAGCAAAAGACTTACAACTCCAAATTCGGTTCAAAAAGTGAGAGGAGAAAGTGAAAGTAGTTCTCCGAAAAATCGAAGAGAAGTGAAAGATGGTATTCCCACCATAGTAGACGTATAGACTCCAATAACTATAAAGAGGGCCGTTAGAACTTAGGTCGAACCGCAAAGAAGGTTAGGTCGTAAAAGTACTACATGAGACGTATATTCAATTTATTCGTCCCACTGTTATATGTCGGAACTGCATGAGGAAAAGGATAAACCTTGGTCAGACAACAGGGTACAGGTGAACATTGAAAACGAAGGACTGGACGTGAGCAGAATGTACGATCGTTTTATTACGTGTTTTAAGAGGTTCGGTCCGAAGTTGTCATACACTTGATACTTTAAGGTCTACAAGTTCGACCTAAATCTTTTCCGTCTCCTTGGTCTCTAGTTTAACGGTTGTAGGTAACCTAGTGGTTTTTTTCGTTCTCTCGAGGTCTTTTTGTAGATGAAGACGAAATAACTGATACGATTTCGGAAACTGACACACCTAGTGTTGTTTGACACCTTTTAAGAAGTTCTCTACCCTTATGGTCTGGTGTACTGGACGGAGAACTCTTGAGACATACGACCATTCCTTCGTTGTCAATCTTAACCTGTACCTTGTTGTCTGACCAAGTTTTAGTTCTTTCCTCATACAGTTCCGACATATAGCAGTGGGACTAATAAACTGAATATACGTCTCATGGAGTACTCTTTACGACCCGACCTACTTCGTGTTCGACCTTAGTTTGTAACGGTCCTCTTTATAGTTATTGGAGTCTATACGTCTACTGTGGTGGGAATACCGTCTTTCACTTCTCCTTGATTTTTCGGAGAACTACTTTCATCTTCTCCTCTCGTTTTTACAACCGATTTTGAGTTGTAAGTCTTTTACTTCTACTACCGTAGACCAGGGTAGTGAAGTAACCTTTATCTACCCCTTTGTCACCTTTGTCACTCTCTGAAATAAAAACCCCCGAGGTTTTAGTGACGTCTACCACTGACGTCGGTACTTTAATTTTCTACGAATGAGGAACCTTCTTTTCGATACTGGTTGGATCTGTCGTATAATTTTTCGTCTCTGTAATGAAACGGTTGTGTCCAGACGGATCAGTTTCGATACCAAAAAAGGTCACCGGTACACTCTCGACCTGATATTTCTTTCGACTTACGGCCCCCGGTCACACTCCTTGAGACGGGTACCGTTTCCAGTACTCCTTCCTCCGAACCGTATACGTTTCCGTACTAGTTCGGAGTCCTTTGGGGGACAAGGGCTCGTAGATGGGGTTTTGGTCTCACACAAAATACGAGAGTGGATGTGGAGACTGAAATTCCCCGCGAGAGGGGGTATCGGCAAAGAGAGTCTCTTCCTCATTTACACGTCGAGGTTCCGTTATTTTTAAGGACCCGTACTGTTCTCACAAAGTCGAATACCTGAGGAGACTTCCAATAGATCGGGTTGACATATCCAAGCAGGCCGGTGTACACTAACAAATGTCGGAGGGTTGGACTCTCCGTGCTCTGTAAAATCTGAACGATTTCCGTTTAAGAAAACCCTTTAACCTTTAACAGTCATATCACCCAACCAATCCTTAATATAACCACTTCCCAAAAAAGTAAACAACACGGTTATTAACGACGATTAAGGGACGGGACCCACCCTGTTCCCACAGAGTCCAGNTGTACACTAACAAATGTCGGAGGGTTGGACTCTCCGTGCTCTGTAAAATCTGAACGATTTCCGTTTAAGGAAACCCTTCAACCTTTAACAGTCATATCACCCAACCAATCCTTAATATAACCACTTCCCAAAAAAGTAAACAACACGGTTATTAACGACGATTAAGGGACGGGACCCACCCTGTTCCCACAGAGTCCAGTTTGAAGAGACGACCGTTTGATCGAACACACTGTCCTAATAGGTATGAGGACGGTGATGCGTGTACTAACAAATGATGGAGAGTTGGTATTTGTCGTGTCTCTCAAACCTCATAAAACTTTCAGAATTAATCGTATCCCGAAAATAGTAACAACTCAGTTACTAACGGCGGTCCGGAGGTATAGGAATCCGTGGACCCTTATATAACTAGTTACATAAACCTTATATCTTTTCCTTTATATCATCAAAAATTCCAATCGTCATGATCTGAAAAACTCAATTACCTCAAAGAGAAAACATTATCTAGTGACATGAAACAATATTTAGTGACACAGGAACAATACATTTTTACATTGAAATAGTGATAGAATTCTGATTTATCTAGAATTCCCCTTGTGACCCCTTTCCTAAAAGTAAACAACCCGACTACAAACGACGATTTAGAGATACAAGGGACGGGAATATTACTTATATTGATCGTATATCCTCTTTATTCATAATTGGAAATTCTAATTAGTACAATTGGAACCCAATTTATTTAAGGAAAGAACTAACATTGAACGATGTGGGAGTGGGATATCCTTACATTGAAATAAACCTCCCACCACGGACCAAATTCTTTTTTGTGGGAACCTTCTTTATTCAAAAAACCAATAGTCTTTCTTTCCTAGTATTTTACAGTCGTCCAGAGTATCGGTCTTCTACTACATTTTAGGAATTCTGGAAAAATACACTTCGTGGACTAAAACATTTCCAGTCCTGACGACTGGGGGCGCACTGAGACATAAGTAGGGATACACATTGTTTTCAATATATTCGTTTGGGTTTTTATTTCTTTAACCTAGTCAAAGGTCTTTCTGACTAAGGGGGTACAGCAAAGAAAGAACGAGGGGTAAAAAGACCGACTTAAGGGTAGACCTCGTACCTACGATAAGGTGCATTTGGTTCAATAAGTCGGAGAAAAAGAGGTGATTAAAAGGATGATGTGATAGGTAAAGATTAGAGATATATATAGACATTAATTTATACATAAAAAGGTTCCTACGGCTGAAGCAGGGGTGGAAACTTAGTGGGACCTAGGTGGCCCCGACCTGGGGTCGTCGACTTACGGCTTCTTGACTACGAAAACTTGACACCACAACCTCTTCTGAGAACTCTCAGGGAACCTGACGTTCCTCTAGGTTGGTCAGGTAGGATTTCCTCTAGTCAGGACCCACAAATAACCTTCCTGACTATAACTTCGACTTTGAGGTTAGGAAACCGGTGGACTACACTTCTTGACTGAGGAACCTTTTCTGGGACTACGACCCCTTCTAACTTCCGTCTTCCTCTTCCCCTGTTGTCTCCTACTCTACTGACCTACCGTAGTGACTGAGTTACCTGTACTCAAACTCATTTCAGACCCTCAACCACTACCTGGCCCTCCGGACCGGACGACGTCAGGTACCCCAGCGTTTCTCAACCTGTGTTGACTCACTGACCTGACTTGACTTGACTTTAGATCCTACGACGAATCGGGATTTTCACACTCCTTTATGACTATGGAGCTCTCGTAGGTGGATAGTCACCCCTTCCTCACCCACCTATTTATAATGTCAGTGGAGTAGGAAATCATCCTACGAAGACTCCCTATGGGAGGTGTCAAGTGGTCCTAGGGGACCTCCTGACTCGGGGTCATTGGGTGTCGTTAGTAATAGTGTGGGAAATTGTTTATGCGAAAAGAAAGAGTAAAGTAAGAAGGATCAGAGAGTAAAGACGAACGACAGAAGTGAAAGGTTCAACAGAAGTAGGTTTTGTAAAAGAGTCGAGACTAAATCCCCTAGAATAGTTTATACTCTATATAGTAATGTTTATCTTGTACAAGAAGGTCCTTGGCATATCGGACTTGTATGAATGGGACTTCACGACACGTCAATCAAGAAATAGGACCTTCCCCTATCCCATCACTCGACAAACGTCTAGGAAGTCCCGACGTCCTTCAAATCGGAATAGAAACTTTAATCGTTAGTGTACAGGTTGTCGAAAGTTTTAACAATTTCGGACGAGACATTTAGCCATCGAAAGGACACTTCTGGTTCGTATCATGAGTCGAAGTAAAAGTAAATAAATCCACATTAATCCAAATGTTTGTAAATCAAAGACAATTATATAATTTTTAGACAATACACTGACTGAGTTGTCAATAAATACCTCCCAAATGAACTAGTTTCATAAAGTGGTCCTCAGTACTAGTTTCTCTACAATTCGTTCCTTGGACTAAGAACGAGAACATCCTTGTGTGTCTTTCTCGTGATTGGGGTGACCCCCGGTCCCTGTTAAAGAGGTGTCATAATTATAGGTTGGAAACAAGACTTCTTGCAGATCCTTAATCGGACTGTCGACACACCATAGACTACCGACTTCCCGTCTCTTCTCAAGTCCCTCTCTCGTTAAATTTTCTTTTTCTTTCTTTCTTTTCCGTTCTCCCACTTGATCGTACCCGAAGACTGAAGGAAGACGATATTTGAGACTTCTTTGTTATTTCGTTCTTCCTCTGTCCCTATAGTCCTTCCTTGAATAAAAATTTCCACCTCTTTTGGGACTCCACAACGTCTACCGCCTCTTCGACGTCTCGACTTCCACGAATGTCCGTCGGACTTCTCCCAGTACGTCCTCCTTTTGAAACGTTCCAGACAAAAAACGGGGAAAGGAATCCCCGTTATAGTAGTGAGGTGTCAAGGGACATCTTTAAGATTCCTCATCAGGTCGTCCTTATCGTACTCTTACCTCACTCTTCGACTACTTTTGTCTCCGTTAACTGAACGGTATAATTATGTAAATGAAGGGGGATGGAAGAGGGTTAGGGGAGTTTCGAAACCTTTTTAGAGAAGAATTATCAAAGAGGGACTTTACTTTGGTGCTGGTCTTTTCAGTGGACCAATTCACCATCGTGACCCTCACTAGTTCCTACCGAGAGTCTTCGAACTCAGAGAGACGAAAACTTGGTTAGATATAGGGGGAAAGGAAGAACTAATGTTCACTTCTGATGACTCCGGATTTTCAGTCGGGATTATTGAAAATATTCTACCTCCTCAGTTATTAGGGTCCTTTTATACTCAAGTGTCTGGGTTTATCAATTAATCCCTTAATTTAGTGGATTTCTATGTTTGACGAAGGTAAAGGACCGATAACATTTGTTAAAACGATACTTGTAACCCCACGTATGTAGAAAAACTTATATTCGGGTCCTGTATACAGGTCCTCGACCGAACGACCTAGTATACCATCAGGAGAAAAATCAAAAAATTCCCGAAGGGAGCATCGAGTTAACCATTTCTTAGACGGACGTTGTCCTCTGGGTCCAAGTTAAGGACTCAGTCCTTCTAGGGAACCTCTTCCTTTACCCTTGGGTAAGGTCATCAGAACGGACCTCCTAGGGTACCTGTCTCCTCGGACCGTCCGATATCAGTTACCCCAGTGTTCTCAACCTGTACTTAATCACTGATTTCGTGGTGGTGGTACCTTGGAGGTATGACAAGATGTATCATCGACATAGTTAAATGTAAGAGTGGTTGACACATCCTTCCAAAGGAAAAGAGGTATGAGAGAGGTCGTGAATAAAAAACATCTATAAAACTACTACCGGTAAAACTGGATACACTCCACTATGGAGTAACACCAAAACGAAACGTAAAGAGATTATTAATTATTACAACTCGTAGAAAATTATATGGACAATTAGAAGACTTACAGAAGATTACAGATAACTCCAGAAGACGGGTAAAAAAATAATCCAACAAAAAACTGTAACTCAACATACTCGACAAACATATAAAACCTTTAATTGGGGAAAAGTCAGTGTAGTAAACGTTTATAGAGGTTAAGGTATCTGACAGAAAAGTAAAACAACCAAAGAAAACGACAAGTTTTCGAGAATTCAAGGTATATACGTGGGGTCACAAGTATCGTGATATATATCATCGTCAGATTTACAGATAGTCAGTTACGTACCTATGTCATGACCTTATAATGAGTCGGTATTCTTCTTACTTTTCGACGGTAAACGTCATTGTACCCACCCGGATGTCTTATAGTATCACTAATTCATGTATTTCTGTTTATGACACACTATAGTGTGCACCTCATTTTATTTATTCATGTTTACCTAGATAAATGTTTTGACTCTCTGAGTATCCGTATCTTTTGTTTGATACTGATTGGTTTCCGTTTGTCCATCCCCTCCCTTTTTAATCCTCATACCCAAATTGCCTATATGTGCCGATGTATATTTTATCTATTCTTTGTTTCTGAATCATATATTGTGTCCCCTGTTATAAGTTATAGAAGATTAATTGGATATTACCTTATATTAGACTTTTTTATACATAATTTTGACTTTGTGAACCGACTTGTCGACTTTAATTGTACTGTGACATTTAGTTAAGATGAAGTTAAGTTTTTTATTTTTTCTTTGTTTGATCTATTCGGTATGATACATTTTTTTAAAAAACACACATAAACAAACCTCAAACTTCGTCTCTTTCCAAATAAAGTCCCGGTGCGTTCCTCTACCACCGAGTACGCGATTTTTAGGGGTTCAAGGGACTTCCAAAACAAAAAAAAAATTTATAATATTATAGTAATACGGACGAGTCAGTGAGTCCGAACAGACTGAGAAACTCCAGGGTACCTAACATAGAGTGGTCCGAGGAGACAGGTACCTTAAAAGGTCCGTTCTCATGACCACACCCCACGGTAAAGGAAGAGATCCCCAGAAGGGCTGAGTCCCTAACTTGGACTCAGAGAACACAGAGAATGTAACCGTCCTCCTAAGAAATGGTGAATTCGTATAAATAATAAGTAGATTTAGTATATTACCACCGTCAATTCAACTGACGGAAATTAAATATCAATAGAACTTCTTAGACTGTACCGACTCACTGATTGTGAAAGTGAAATATGTCAAAATAAATCATGTTAAAGAAAATCTATTGTGACTAAATAAGTTCATTTTTATTAAAAAAATTTTCTTCTCTTTTTTGTTCTTAAATTTTATTCGTCCCATTTAGATTAATTCCGAAATTCCCTGTATCTTCTACCCGACCTACTAGTAGGAAGACACAGATGACTCGTCCTCAATCCAGACTACTCTCCACTACGGCTTTCTCTTCCCCGTCGGTATCTCGTAGGAAGTCCTGGTGACGGACGTCTCCCTTCTTGCGCGCTGACCTCGCATCGTAGGAAGTCCTGGTGACGGACCTCTCCCTTCTTGCGCAGTGACCTCGCATAACCGGTACTTTTGTACTCGTGCGTCAACCAAGACTCGGTAGGACGATGACGAGACCTGTTCTCCAAATGACTGACCGATTCGCCTAGAGTAGAGTGATTATACTTCGACACTATATACCTCTATCTAACCTCCTCGTCCATTTCGGCTTAATACGTCATCTTTCCGGGATATTTATGAACAGAGGGTTTTACGTATACGAATACAGATTTCTACAGGAACTCTCCTGCAGATTTGGTTCTGTCCTGGACTTCCTTCTAAATAAATAGAGACAAAAGAAAGTCTGGGACAGTCTCGGTTCCTCGATCTTTTTGGTTCTCCAATTTTCGTCTGCTTCTTTACTGACTGGGAAAGCACCTAGGAAAGAGGGACTTAGGTTCAGGGAAGGAGTCCTGTTTCTTCCTCCTTTCCTTGTATATTTTACAGTTTTTGAATTGGACGTAACTTTTTCAGACATGACTAGGAAATACAAAGAGTTGCCTTGTTATTATAACTATGATACCCTAGACGGAATCCACAATTGTCTACACATTCCCTTAAGTGGTCTCGTCTCCACTCATTTATTTTAATTTACTTTATTTTTATAATTAATAAAAATTTTATTTTACTAAAATAAACATAGGGGTGTCTCAAATCTGACGAACAATTGTACAGTATAAACTATTGAAGAATGTCTTATATGAATTATCAAAATTTTTCATTTTTTTTACTCATTCAACTTATTTGTTTATCTTTATACTAAATCAAGTTCTAGAAACTTTGATTTCGTGCGTGTGTGTTTAGTGTCAACGATTGGTTAAATGGCCGAGTTTCAACCCATCGTGTTGTAGAAGTAGGGGTTACTGCTTCCAGTGGTACGACGTCTACACATACCTCACCGGGTGCCCCCTCATACGTCACTTCTCGTCGTACACAGAGGATTTCTCTCACCTGTGATCTATGTCTAGCTCCGAGAGGAGACAACATCAGGAACGGAGACGATCGAAGAACTACTATGAAACACGAGTTTACTTCAGTCTCCAATCATACCCGACTTAAAACATTGTGTCTACTCCATTACTGGCTACTTAAAAATGAGACTTTCCTGCGAGTCTCTCGTACCTTAGATGTAAAGTGATTAATACAACCTATTTTCACCAGTGTGATTTACTGTTTCAACATGTACAACCTCTGTAGAGGGTACGTGACGTCTGTATAACGTTTTGTGACCAGGGCTAAAGGGGGAGTGTTGTCATTATTAAGTGTAACCGGTTCACGAAACATCTAAAGTATCAGTAAAAGAGTGTTTACGTATCGAAGTACATACAACGAATACAGGGAGGATGGTCCAACATCGTGGTACCTCTCCTGACTCTCGTACAGAATTTGGAAGGACCACCGACGAATCCAGGGACAACCCCCCTTTACATCTATCCTCATCATTTGACACTTTCGCAAATCGACGAGTCAACATAGGATAAGAAACACTGGGGTAGCTGACGTCACATCAGTCGGTCCGAGGAGACAGGTACCTTAAGAGGTCCGTTCTTATGACCTCACCAAACGGTAAGGGAAGAGGTCCCCTAGAAGGACTGGGTCTCTGACCTGGGTCCAGAGGACGTGACGTCCGACTAAGAAACGACAGACTCGGTCGTCCCTTCGGGTCTATTTTCATCTAACAAATAGTCAAGAGGTAGGAACCAGTAGAACTACTTACTCGTGAGTCTGTCTTATTACTAAAAACCTTCTTAGAAAGGTATGATCTCAAAAATCCCCTCTACATTTTTTATATCATAAAAATTTTAAGTAATAAGGAGATCCTTATAAACTACGAACGGTATCTAATAAAATCGTGAAATAAAACAACGAACCCAAAACGAAAAACTTATTCTCGGTATCGAAAAGTAATTAGTATCTTAATAGTACTCACTAGAACCCTTTAAGTCGTTTTATAAATAGAATAGACTTTATACTACATTATAAAACTTGAAATGAATAGTTTTTAGTACTTTTGAAAAGTTAAGATATAGAAAAGAAATTTTACCTTTTACACTACACAAATTGGATAGTATAGAATTAAATTTTATTTCGATGTCCATTTTAATTTTTATTAATGCCAATTTGATATCTAAATATCTTTTTTACGACAAAAAGTCGGACAAAAATTTATTTCAGTACCAGGAATAATTCTTGATACCGTATTATTTTGTTTTTCTAGTAAAATTATTTAATTAAAATCCTTTATGACCCAATTTGTGTAAATTTTACATGAGAAATGATTTCTACAAAGTCTAAGAAACTGTTAATACGTAGAAGGTTTTCCATGTCGCAAAGAAGTCAAATAAGTAAGGGTCTTAATAAAAAGAGTTCTTAGTACTACTATCTGGATATGAAACACTTTAGTGACATCCTTTGTTGTATAATCTAAGGTATAACAAAGTAATAGATCATCAGTTTTCAAATGTTCAGTAGTTTATTAAGAATCATACCCTTTTTATTTCAGTGAGGTATGGGTTGTCCGTCCGCTTGGTGACATCGGAACCATCGTATCCACACTTAACAGTGTTGTTCTAGTGCACCGAAGTCTCTAAAGGTTCTTTGGCAGAGTTGACATTCATCAGGTCCGAGATACCCTCCCGACAAGAAACAATTTCGAAATCCTTTTCAATTTTTTTAATATATATATATTTTAAGCTAACACTCTCATATCAACCGGTAGTGATCATAACGAAAAATAGTTATACTGTAATTATTATTATTGTATTAATATTATTATAATTGTTGTTGGTTGTTAATCTGTATAAGGCTTTTACGAGTATTTTGTAATCTTTAATACGACCCATTTATCAATACCCTTTATTATGAGCTCTCCTTCGTTCTAGAAGTAAGGATAAGGATTAAAAGAGGAGCATCAGTAAGGGGGTCGACTTCTTTGGTCCTTACCTTTTCAATCCTTTTTTCTCCAGTCGGTCCCTATAAAATGACATCATATGGAAACGAAAAGAATACATCTCGTCGTTAGTGTTATAGGACGACCTACGTTAAAATTTCCTCCTTTTAATGATATAGACCCCTTTAATCTCTAAAAGGATTCTTTCACAGTTTTGTTCCCGTTTTATACGATGTAAAATAGATTCAAAAAATGGAAACTAAGAATCGAAATTCACACACCTCTTTATTGTATTAATTGTTTTGAAAGTAAAGTTAATTTAATTGGAAAATTTAAATTAACATAAAACATTTAATTAATTTTGTTAGATTAATTTAAAATTAATTGAAAAATTTTAGACTTTTACCCATCTTTTATAATAAGAAGTAACCATCGACTCCCGTTTTATGAAGAATGGAACAAAACATCGATTGGGAGTTCGATTACAATGTCCGGTGGTACATTAGACTTTGTGAAGGTACGTAAACCTCAAAGTCACAAGATCCTACACCACGTCGAATCCTTGACAACCAATCCATCTGTATGATTTTAGTGTGGCGACTTCAGAGCTTTCAAATAAGTTGTTTATAAATAACGGATGGACGATGTGTAGACTATGGTGAATTTTGTAACCCATATAGAGTCATCCTTTTGGTATCAGAGATGGTAGTTCCATCCGTTCTTTAAGTTATAATTCGTACGTCGTTTATAAATATGGACACGTCCCAGTCTCGACAAGTAAACTCAATGTATATTTACGAAATCATTTTGTTCAGTTAGTTTCTTATGACAAAACACGTAAACACGTACACAAGTGTTCTTTGGCCGGAATCTCTTCTTTTCTTTGTCAGAGAGACAATCTTATCCTTCCTTTCCACTAATCTCGAAGTCTCTCAAGTTATACTCCTCTTCTCATCCAGTAAAGACTAGAGAAGATAGAGAAGTCACTCCTTCCTACCTCACCCTTAGCCTCTAAACTTCTACCTCTCTCTAGACGTCCAAACGTTATTGGTAGGTATTCTTACTTTCAAACCTCCTACTTACTTGAACCCCTTGTAAGTGTCACGAATCCAGTAAAAAAACAAGCAAGAAAAACTCCAAACACCAGGAGTTAAATTTTACCCCGATCCATCATCCTTAAAAAAAGAAGTCAATGTGGGTCGACGAGACTACGTTGGGGTCCAGTCCGTGTCTCTATAAAAGTTGGTCATAATCCCAAAACAGTCCTTGTATTGAACTTTCCTATTCTTTCGTGAACACAACTCCCGTGTACACTTCTTTGTAGTTATTTATGTTACTCCCGGGTGCCTTTGACCCAACCCTGAGTCTCTTTATTCCTAGACTACTCCCACCTGTGTCTTTTTCAACAGTCCAACTACTTACCACCAGGGGTAAGTCGGGTTCTTAACATCCCCACCCTTAAGATCTCTCTCACTTGACCTCGAAGTCCACCCCCAGTCTCTCGAATTCTAACTAACTCTATTATGTCAATAATCATGTTATTTCAGATTTATTTTGGTACTATCATCCCCGGGTCCCGTCCTACTCTATTTCCGGAAACCTTCTCAGTTTAACTTCTTCTTTCTCGAACACTAAAAATTTTCTAAAAATTTCTTAGTTCTTACTACTGTACATATTCCCCTTTCTCTTTGTCTCCCTGATCCACACGTATTCTCCACTAGTATACTGGTCTTGTTTCTCTCTACCCACCGTTCTCACTCGTATGAGGAACTACAGTCTCCTCGTCCTTCTAGAATCCTCCAGATCTCCCCCTTATTCAAGGAAGTAATCCACAGATTTTAAACATCATATGTAAAGGGGACTTATCTTTCACTCGACCCGAAAGTCTGACATTAAAAGAGTACCGGGAGAATGGAGGTCTAAGAGGGGTCGCATGGTTACGTCTTTTCGTCTAGTCGTCAAGTTACCCGAAATTTGACAGGTACTTATCCACTATCCTGTGTGCAAGTAGACTTTTGACGTTCTTTATCTGATTAACAACGTAAAGTATAGTCGGACAAGGACGACCATAAAGGGTTAAGATTACTTTCATGTTATGGACTGTAAGTATCTCGTAAATCACACAAGATCTGTGGTGTTGTTCATGAAATGTCTAAATTACTTTCCTTCTTTTAGTGTGACCACGTAGGACCGTCGTCAGGTACCTTGGGTACAGACGTCTGTGACTCTGGCCGGTGGTATAGTCTCTCTCGGTTTAGAGAGGAGCCACTCATTTCTTTCCCCCATACAAACAAGGTCTTTGCTGTCATCTCCTTCTTTAACTCGGATATCGACTCGTCACGAGTCTTTTATCCAGGGACTATTCATTTGTCCCTCTCTTATCTTTACATAATTCCATCCGATGAACCCGAAGGGACAGCCGAGTCTACCATTTCTTAGACGTCCGTTACTCCCTCTGGACCCAAGTCGGGTTACCAACCCTTCTAGGAAACTTCTTCCCGTACCGTTAGGTGAGGTCATAAGAACAGACCTCTTAGGAGACCTGTCTCCTCGGACCGATGTCAGGAACTCCCAGTGTTTCTCACTGTGTGTTGACTCACTAATTCGTGTACGACGAACCACCAAAAACGATAATGAGGAAGTAAGATGTTCCAGAAGTCTTAATACGGGTAACGTACGATTACTTGGTTTGACCCCCGAAGGGAACACCGAGTCGACCATTTCTTAGAAGGACGTTACACCTTCTGTACCCAAATAAGGGACCCAACCCTTCTAGGGGACCTCTTCCCTTTCCGATGGGTGAGGTCTTGATTCGACCTAAAAACGAACTCCGTACGTTCTTTCATAACTCGTTTTGACCTTATAGAGAATCACCTGTCCGTGTATTCCTAATGTACTTATACTAAAGTTAGGTAGAATCCATCCATGATAATTGTAGATATTAATACCTACTTCTTTGACTTTATGTCTCTCCCATTCATTAAGAAGTTTCCAGTGTTTCGAACGTTCATCGTGTCGACTTTAAGTTTTTTCATTCAGACAGATAGATGATTATGGATTGAGGTTACAACCGGAAAGTTAATAACACGATAATGACGTGAAGTTAAAGGGTCAGAAGTTGTATTAAAACTGACTACCACATACCATTTACACAATTAAATTACAGTAATATGAAATTCCGTTACCGTGGGGTAAAGTCATGAGAACGGACCTTTTAGGGTACCTACCTCCTCGGACCACCCGACGTCAGGTACCCCAGCACTTCTCAGCCTGTACTGACTCGCTGAAGTGAAAGTGAAAAGTGAAAGTACGTAACCTCCTCCTTTACCGTCGGGTGAGGTCACAAGAACGGAGCTCTTAGGGTCCCTGCCGCCTCGGACCACCCGACGGCAGGTACCCCAGCGTGTCTCAACCTGTGCTAACTTCACTGTCGTCGTCGTCGTCGTATTAAATTCCGAAAGATATAATAAAATGTTGTTATAAATTTATTGCTCAACTTTACGTTTTTTTGGGTTCGATATAACACCTTTTCTTTAGGAATTATTAGTTCATATTATTCTAAGGATCTTTACAAACTACGTTACATTGATAAATTTTACTAACGTAGTGAGTCAAAAGGTTATCAATCGTAAACTGTGAAATTAAAAGAAAACAAAAGAAAACAGACGTTGTACAACCACTATCTCCGTCAACAAAGTTTATGAGGGACAGATTTTGAGACTTCCTGGAACCTAAACGGTCACATCGGACACACTCGTTCCTCCTCCGAGATGGATATTGAGTAAACGGTAGTAAAATTTAACAGACTCTTAAACTTCTGCTCCACCGGGACCTCCGGTGTACTTCCTTAGACGGGAAGTACAGAAACGTTCGGGGACGGTCGAGGGTACTGTAGTGGGTACTTCTGTCGATTTCCCACACGTGTCCTGTTCGGAGTCGGAGACACAAGGATCAAGTCGTCCGTCACGGACACCGGTGATTTTAGTCCTGATTCTCACTTTCACAATCAACGAGTCAGCACAGACTGAGAAACGTTGGAGTACCTGACATCGGATGGTCCGAGTAGACACACACCCCAAGAGGTCCGCTCTTATGACCTCACCTAACGGTACGGGAAGAGGTCTCCTAGAAAGGATGAGTCCATAACTTAGACCCAGAGGACATAACGTCCGTCTAAGAAATGGTAGACTCGGTGGTCCTTTCGGGGATTTAGTGCTGACGGATCGGAGTCTGGTATCCGTCAGGTTTGATTTCCGGCAATTAAAACCCATGATTGTTATAGGAGATTCAGTAGTAAAAGAGTCTGGTAACTACAATTTTTCTTTTTTAAGTCCCCCTACTTCCCTGAGTATTACCTACGACAGTAAAATAAAACGGTTCGACCTTGAAATTTTCCTTTTATTTTAAGACATAAATGGTAGTGAAGTATTTTTACAGGTTTGTGTGTGTGTGTGTGTGTGTGTGTGTGTGTGTATGTATAATCCCACCGTTACATATTGTTTTTGAGTACACGGTTTACGAGAGTCATTATTATTACTGTCGATCGTAAAGTGAATGATTCATAATCCGTAAGAAGATTCACAAAATGTGTTTAAGAGAGTAAGGAAAGAGTTGAGACTACATCCAGAGAGTGACGGTAACATATTTATTCATTTGACTCCGTCTCAGAATAGGGTCCACTTTAGACGTAAGTTTTGGTCCGTCAGACCGAGGTCTCGGTACCTAGACGAAATCATCACTCTTTCCGTGTCCGAAGTGACTCCTGTTTAGACCAAGAGGACTACAAACACGGTGAATGATCAAACCACCAGAACCCGTAAAATGGGTTTGGACCAGACGGAGTCAAAGGATTGGAATTTTAACTATTATTATTATCATAAAAGTAACCCAAACGGAACTTCTCAACTACGTTTTTTCTTGGATCAAGTTCCGACCCTTGTCTCCTCCGTGGATATTTACTGTTAGTAAATTGACAACGGTCATTAAACTTAGACTACTGTAAGGATTTAATTGACATTTACCACTTATGTATCGTATGGTGTGTGACCCAAGACGATAAGAGTTAATTGTCAAACCCAAAACAAACAAACGAAAACGAAACAAACAAACAAAAAAAAAAAATAGAAGTATTTCAGTTTCGTAAGGAGACCCATAAAAAACATCTGTCTAATGGCTCGGTCCAGTCAGTAAGACCGTCGGGGTCAGTGATCATGTCTCGACTAAGCATGAAAGTCTCGTCCGTTGGTCGATGTTTCATGGAGAACTCCCTACGAGTTTTTCCAAAAAAAAAGAGACAGACGTAAAAGTAAAGCATGTTCACGTTTCCTTCTTCAGTAGAGGTTCGGAAGAATGAAGGGGGTCGAGACGTAATCGAGTCGCTCTACAATTCAATAGTGACCCCCGAACGTACGGGGGTATGTTCGTTGTTCGTGCAAAGTCACACTAAATCAAAGGGTCCTATGTAAAGTAGTAGAAGAGGTTTTAAGACGAGGTACACTCTGAACGAGTAGTTAAGTAAGTTGTTAAAAAAAAATCAAAGATGAAGAACGGTCCCGGACATGACGCTGTCATTTCTGTTCCTGTCTCAGGAGGAATTCTACGACTGTACTTCACCTGTCCATCCGCCTCCTTGTGTCTCCTTTCTGGTATGTCAGTCCTACCTCCCTCCTTTCACAAACGCACACCTGTCAGTGTGCCTTACGTACCTCTCTCGCATGAGCTGAGCCTGAGATACCGGTCCCTTCCTCCAGAGTACCGTAGGCACGACGAGACTCCCTGAACATCTGTGACCGGTCTCCTTCCCCTTACTTGAAGTTCGTCACCCGTCCTGATTGCACTTAATTAAAGTTCGTCTCCGTTCTTACACCCGACTATATCGTTTTTACTATCACTTTTACACGAATACAAAATCCTTAACACACGTTCAATCACTTGTAATTAATCGTCTTCTGTATACTCTACAGCCAAACTAGGGACCCGACACTGCTAGGGAGCCTCCCTCCGAACCGTTAGGTGAGGTCATGAGAACGGACCTCTTAGGGGACCTGTCTCCTCGGACCGCCCGATGTCAGGTATCCCAACGTTTCTCAACCTGTACTGATTTCTCTGGATCGTACGTTCGTACGTATCACTTAACAAACACGAAAAGGAGGGAAATAAATATTCAATTTTAAAGGAATCACACTTAAATATCTTATTACGTAGAGTCCCAACTTGACGACGTTGTAGTAGTCTACCTAGTGTCAACCTTTATGGTCCATCGTCTTAAAACGAATAACAGACCCATTCGTTAATCATCTTCTGAGATTGTTAAAAATTTTATGTTAATATAATCTTCAAATCTTTACGAACTATTTAAACTTTCACAAAAAGTGATCGTACTAAGGTAGTTTTTAAATTCTTCACTTTCTCTTCTATAGTGTTACATAAATGGAACTTAAGACTAAAAACTTTCAATTCCGTTATACTTGAACCAAACACCTTTTATATATCTCAGGACTTTTTGTAAATATTGTCCAATAACAGTAATATACGTTGTCTGATCATGATGTATAATTCAAAGAGTCTGTACTTATTAATATCCGTTTTGTCCATTTCTATCTACTTTTAATGTTCTTTACTATTGTTGAGTCTCTCCCTTTTGTACCAACGGTCCCGACTCCCACCCCTTTTGTTCTTCTCTAACCATTTTTCTCATGTTTAAAAGACAATGTTCTACTTAATTCCAAACTTCTAGATTGCATTTTATACCACTCATAACAACTATTGTGATGTAACATATTAATTTTACACGAGTTTCTTGTCTTGAATATACAAGAGTGTGTTTTATTCTTCCATTTGTATACTCCACTATCTATACAATTACTTTACCTACCCCCCTAGAAAGTATTATACATACACAAAATTAAGTAGTGGTACATGTGTAAAAACACACACACATATTAACGAAATGTTTCAACACAATCAAAGACGATAATGTTACTTCACTTTGTCGATATACACATGTATATAGGGGAGGAAGACCTCGAAGGGAGGGTGAAGTGGGGAGATCCAGTAGTGTCTCGTGAGTCGATTCGAGGGACATGATATATTGTCCAAGGGTGTCGATAAAATGTATACCATCGCATATATACAGGCCTCTTCCGTTACCGTGGGGTGAGGTCATGAGAACGGACCTTTTAGGGTACCTGCCTCCTCGGACCTTCCGACGTCAGGTACCCCAGTGACTCCCAACCTGCGTTGACTCGTTGAAGTGAAAGTGAAAAGTGAAAGTACGTAACCTCTTCCTTTACCGTTGGGTGAGGTCACAAGAACGGACCTCTTAGGGTCTCTGCCCCCTCAGACCACCCGACGGCAGATACCCCAGTGTGTCTCAGCCCGTACTGACTTCACTGAATCGTCGTCGTCGTCACATATATACAGTTAGAATTAGAGCGTCAAGTAGGTAGGAGGTACGTATGATTCATAAATATTAAAATAGACAGTTAACATGTATTTATTTCGACCCTTTTTATTATTGATCAACGGACTGTCCCTGCGTTTACTAGAGAGAGCCACTTATTTGAATTTGTTTTTTATTCAGAAACTCTTCTCCGACTTTAACCGGACTCTGACCAAACCGATGAGTACGAAACACACCTGTTAGTTGAGTGGGTATAAAGGAAGATTATAAAAACAAATGATAATCTAGTTGTGATCTGATTGTGACTAAATTGAGAAAATTTACTTTCGATTTTTAGTTTCCGAATATATAAATGATATAATGTGTGTGTGTATTTTAAATATGAATGACTTTCGTATGTGTCTTCAGAAGTTTTAGGTTGGTATAAAGAAATCTTTGTGACAATAAATAACAACATTCAAGGAGGACACTAAAAAGGACACAACGACAACAGACCGACTAGTTTAGAAAAAGGTTTGACTGAGGAAGTCGACCTACCTGACACAGTAACTGAGGTATCAGACGACCAAGTAGACACGTCTCGTCTTCTGTTGTCACAGTTTGTGTGGATTCCACACTTTATGATTCAATAATTCCACACCTTTTGTCATCTCCCCTCGAGTGTATGACTTCAGACAAAAACTCCTTTATAAAGGACTCTATCAGTAAAGGTACGTCCGGAGTCCAAACATCTCCAGGTACGTCTCTGGGTAAAAGTATGCGAGTCCTCTTAAATTAGGATGGAACGTTCGTCTCACAGGTCTTTTAGACTTTTGGGAAAATATTTAAACACATGTGTAAGGAATCTCTAACATTTCAATATTGTCCAAAATCGACGAATACGAAATACACACTAGTTTGGTCAGTGAGAATTTCCTTTAGTTGGGACTTATAAGTGACCTTCCTGACTACGACTTCGACTTCGAGGTTATACAACCGGTGAACTACACTTCTCTACTGAGTGGTCTTTTCTGGGACTACGACCCTTTCCAACTCCCCTTCTCCTCTTCCCCTGTTGTCTCTTACTCTACCAACCCACCGTAGTGACTCAATTACCTGTACTCAAACTCGTTTGAGTCCCTCCATTACTTTCTATCCCTTCAGGCTGTACGATGTCAAATACCCCCGTGTTTCTCAGTCTGTACTGAATCGTTGACTTGTTACGTACATTTTAGACGATATTTGACTGTAATTCGCTACCCTACTGGGTCTGTTGTCTTCTTCTTTGTTTTTGAACTTTCTAGATACCACTGACAATAGAAAGATATCCTGTTAACTAGAGGTATCAGTCACTAAGACGTTAGAATAAAATACAAATAGTTCCGGTATTTAAAGGACATGTGAAAGACCTTGGTGTTACAATATATATGTGTACGGTGTGTTGTGACAAAAACCTAAACTCGGAACCCTCAAGCGAGGGACCCAACCCTTCTAGAGGCCCTCTTCCCATACCGTTGGGTGAGGTCATTAGAACGGACCTCTTAGGGTACCTGTCTCCTCAGACCACCGTGAGGTACCCCAGTGTGTCCCAGTCCGTTCTGGCTCGTTGTTTTCAGGTACCCCAGTGTCTCAGTCTGCACTGACTCGTTGAGTGTGAAAATGTGTGTGTTCAGTAATAAGTCCTTGACTCCTTAGACGTCACCAAAATCACGAAACTAGGTTGCACGTACGTAATTTTGTGTACTCGTACTGAGTACCCCGAAATTAGTCTAACAGAAAGTACAACTGAAATTCGAACTTAAATTGCTCACACTAGTAGACTAAAAAGATCGGCCCTCGTCTAATCTGAGATGTGTAGTCTCCTCTGGAACCCCACTCCCCTCCCCACGACCCTTGTCCTCCTCCCTCTCGTTCTTCGACAGTCCTTCGTCTCTGGGGAAACATAACACTATAGACTCTTTTTTCAGTACTCCTCTAATAACTAAATGGAAAAGGCTCATGTCCAACACTTCGTTGTAAAGGGACACTTAACTTTCCTTGTGTGACTCTTTAGTAAATAGTCAAGTTGTTTTGTACTGACGAGAGATTTCGTGGTGCCAAAAATTTTCCCAAGTATGTCAGAAGATTTGTGACCTCTTTAGCTTTAAAGAGATTTAGGAATGATTTTGCATGTCGTTTTACCTTAAAAAAAAGTTGGAATTTTAGGCTTTCTACACTTAAACTCACTCTCAAATGTAAACACTGTAATTTTATGACGAACATACTCGAATAATGGACAAACTTAGAATATTCTTTTAAATTTAATTTTGTTATTATAGGGACTCATCTATACAATCTACCATACTCCGTGACTATTAAATATTAAATATGTGGTTATTAAATATGACTAACTGATTTTACTCTAATACTAATTACCAATGATATTCTTTGATCACCCGGAAGGGAACATCGAGTCAGTCATTTCTCAGACGGACGTTACGTCCTCTGGACCCAAACTAAGGACCCAGTCCTTCTAGGGGACCTCTTCCTCTACCGTTGGGTGAGGTCATAAGAACGGACCTCTTAGGGTACCTGTCTCTTCGGACCACCCGATGTCAGGTACCCCAACGTCCTCAACCTGTACTGACTCACTGATTCGTGTGTATGTCTTCGATCTCTCCTAATAAAGTTTCATAATTTTTACCAAAGAGTTTGAAAATTGTCCTTTTATGTAACTTACGTGTACATCATCAGACGATAAAGATTTTGTGTTACTTTTATTAAATTTTCTATTTTAACATATTTAAATATGTCTGATCACCACCCACTACGATTGTTATAAAACCTACTACATTTCACCCACCTCTTCTTTTGTCTCATCTCTATTAACTTATACTTCACAATCACTCTTCGTTCGGGTAGGTTCGGAATTTTCGGGTCTTTGTTAATCGTCCGTAGACTCTTCCTCTTATGCGGTCATAAAACCGGTGGACTACACTTCTTGACTGAGTAAGTTTTCTGGGACTACGACCCTTTCTAACTTCCGTCCTCCTCTTCCCCTGGTGTCTTTTACTCTACCAACCTACCGTAGTGGCTGAGCTACCTGTACTCAAACTCACTTGAGGTCCTCGACCACTACCTGTCCCTCCGGACCGGACGACGTCAGGTACCCCAGCGTTTCTCAACCTGTGTAGACTCACTGATTTGACTTGACTTTTCCTCCTTTACTCTATGTCCGACTTTTATTACCCCACCCAACTTACAGATATATTCCTTGTCTGTTCAGGGGTGAAGAGGGATTAGGGAAGACCAAATCGTAGATAGGAAGAAGTCGGATTTATCCTGTAACCTCGAACTAAATTCACCTCTTTAATTTACTTTTTAGAGGTCTAGACCCAAGTGTCTGTCGCACCCTTCGTTCTTTCCGATGATGTTTCTCTCCTCTCCTTAATTCACTTGTAGGTGTACTACTTAAAACTCTGAGAGTCCTTGAGACGACGAACCGAAATTATTGAGACCACCTATTTTCATACTGTTAGGAATGGTGGTGTAAGGTGGGGTCGTCCCTCTAATCTCTTGGGAATTGGATACTTTGACTTGTCTCGACCTCCTTTTGGAGTCCCTTAGAGTATAAACCTCGGTCAGGGTGGGGATCTACTTCGAGTAAATAGGGGTTAATAGAGTTCAATTTCGATGGTCGACTGTTCGAGATAGGTACGGTATTTCGAAGAAGATTAGTCGTCGGGAAATTACAGTATTTGAGGACTATACACAGATTGTTTCACGATGGTCCGTTAACTCCTTTCTCGGGGTATATTTTCTTTCTTTGGTTACCTACACCGATCTCTCTAAGTATCCTTGGTCTTTATTAGTATATTCCTCTGCAAAATTTTCAATCATAATAGTCTTTCAATTCTTCTATCAGTAAATAGTTTATCATTTGAAGATACTTTTATGTAGTTCTTGTTCCATCTCGAGAATCTTAGATTTTTATCCTTTCACTTTATTTAAGTTGCCCTTCAAACTTACATTTCGACTAAAAATTTTTTCTCTGATTTTGACTTTTGTTGAAAAGTTTCTTTTGTATCCACTTCGCGAAGCACTGTAACCTAAACTGTGACCAAAGAATCTAGACTGTTGTTTTTGTGTCTGTTGTTTTCATTTTTTTTTTAACCTGATACATCTTTTAGAAGACAGTAAGTTTTTCTCGATTAGTTGTCACTTTTACGTCGGATGCCTTACTCTCTTTAATAAAGGTTTAGCATACACATTATTTCCCAATTGTAGTTCTTATATGTTTCTTGAAGAACGAGAGTATTAGAAATGAAAGGTACGTAGAAGGGAGTCCCTTATAATCTTCTACGTACGGTAACTTTAATTTCATATTTCATCCTCCTGTCGTATCAAAGGTTTTTGATCTTTTAGGTAGTCTCCTCTCTCTCTTCTCTTTCAGGGTCCTATTGTTGACGTCCAAAGATAGTCAAACTTGTTCTCGTTCTCTCGTTTCCTAGGGTCCCCACTACAAAGGTCCTTTTATCAGCCGTAACTATCTCAATAGAGTGTACAAACACACCACTTCCACAAGTCTCCCACAAAAAAATTACCACAAAGAAATTTTTTTTTTTAACAAACCCTGTCGAGGGATTACACAGTATCTTTTTTATTCGTTCGCTTTTTTTTTTTACTTCGTTAATCAACATGTATTTCAACATATTCTTTTTTATGGATTAGGAAGGTGTCGATCTTATAAAAATTTCTTACTTATAAAAATGGGGAATAGTAGAAAGAAGGTAATGTCGACCTTCATTCCTACTTCCACCTTCTTCTTTGTCCATTTATTAATTAAGGACTGAACACGATTTAGAATTGAGAATCCGTTGTAGACTTTTGTCAGTACAAAAGGGATAGTATTTTAAATATAGATAAAATTCTCCGTTTCCATTCCGCCAAAACGACAAATTTTTGTACTTGGTATATTCCGACTGATCAGACACTATTGTTTGGTCAGGACTTTAGAGTTACCGAAATTGTGTACCCCAATTACAGAGAGAGTCCAAGTCAAGTAAACCCCCCTGGGCTAAATTTCCCAAGGAAGGGGTCGAGTGTGCATGGTTATTTGGGAACATAACACATCGGGACGGGGACCCTGTGTATGAAAGGACTAATAACACTCTCCTCGTCTCCCCATGGACACACCCCATGGACACCCCCATGACACTTTACCCATGTATTCTTCGAATAAAAGTCATAATAAATAACACGAGTTTATGTAAACATATGTAAAGTGTCAAATTCCCCCCTTTTTTTGAAAGTAACAATTCTTGACCCGATTATTATTCTCATTGTATCAATGGACTCTGTATTAAAAACAGTCAACCAAATTCAGATAGACCGATTTCCAACGTCAAAGTAGTAAAAGTCATTCCCTTCTATTTGGTCTAGGACCTTGGACGGGAAAGAATTATTTTCTAGCATGTTTTACTGATTTTTTTTTTTTTTCTTTCTTTCTTTCTTTTTAAAGACAATTAGAATTGAAGAACAAATTTCCATGATTATTTATTCACGTCAAAAATAACTCTATATTCACTGTATGTTGTAATAATAATCAAAGTCCGTAAGTTGTATTGTTAGTCATAAACACATGTACCGTTTTACCATTAGTTTTGAGATTCTTTACATGTAGCGGTGTGTATCAATGTTAAAGAAGGGGAACACTATTCTTGAAAATTCCGGATGAGAGAGTCATTAAAAGTTTATATATTGTGTCATAATACTTGATACCGAAGGGACCAGTGAGTCGTCATCTCAGGTGGACCCAGTTACGTCCTCTGTACTCAACTTAGGGATTCAACCCTTCTAGGGGACCTCCTCCTTTACCGTTGGGTGAGGTTATAAGAACGGACCCTTTAGGGTACCTGTCTCCTCGGACCGTCCGATGTCAGGTTCCCCAACGTTCTCAGTCTGTACTGAATCCCTGATTTCGTGGTAGTAATAATCGATATCAAGGGTACGATGTGTAACGTAAGGGTCCTGAATAAATAAAATGTTGACCTTCAAACATAGAAAACCAAAGGAAGTGGGTGAAGTAGGTGGGACTGGAGGACGGAGGCCGTCGGTGGTCAGGTAAGAGGACATAGATGCTCAAACAAATAAACGAATCTACGGTGTTTCTTCACTCTTATATACCATAAACAGGAGGAACAGACGGATTAAAGTGAACTGCACTACAGGATTTCTAGACAGATATAACAGTGTTCATCGTTCTAAAGGAAGAAAAATATCACTAACTTATTATAGGGAAATTACAAAACAGTTGTTATCTTTCAGGACTAAAACAAGTAAAATAGTTAGAGGAAGAAGGTGTTGGTCATCATATATATATAAAAAACTAAACACAATTTTTGTAAATTAACGAAAGATATGATGACTTCGTGATCAGAGACAGTCAGTCACGTTACGACATTTTGAAAGGACCTTGTGTCAAATAAAATTTCGATACCACCAGTAGAAACAACTACTAGTCTTGTGTGTCCTTAGAATGTAAACCTCAACTGAATTAACTCATAGTCTCGTTACATAGTCACTTTATCCTCAGTTTTAAAATTAATACCCACACACTATAAATATCATCGATCGGTTCATGTGACATAAAAGAAAGTCCAATAATGACTGTACTGGGAATTTAGTTGTGACGGTTTCGATCTTCAAATACCCATGTTATACTATCGTAGTGACTAAGTTACTTGTACTTGAACCCGGTTGAGACTCTCTACCACTCCCTGTCCGTCCGGCCCACACGACGTGAGGTACTCCGACGTCTCAACGTATGCTGAATCGTTGACCTGTTATTGTTGTCTTTATATAAACAATATCATGTTTATAAAATCCATACACACAAAGTTTCTATTTTAATTAAAAGTACATATATCTTGAAGGAAATGAAAACCTAAAAAGGAACGACGACGACGACGATTCAGCGAAGTCAACACAGGCTGAGACACACTGGGGTATCTACCGCCGGATGGTCCGAAGAGACAGGGACCCTAAGAGGTCCGTTCTTATGACCTCACCCAACGGTAACGGAAGACAAACCATTTTGAGCGAAATGGAGCAAAATCGAAAACAGAGTCTAAATGGACTTTGACGGTGATCTCCCATCGTGTTTGTGAACACTTCGAGACTAAGAACGTCTGTTCCGGTCCTCGGTCTTGTCCGCTTGGTCCGTATACCAACGATGTTGCTGTTACAAAGTTCCTTTTCCTTAACACATCGTCAGTGTGAGGTCCCGAGTAGTTTTTGTTTGGTTGCCTGGTCGAAAGAAAATACGACTGGACTCTTGAGACTGATAGATCGTCAGTCCATCCTACTTTATGGTAAGTGTGTACAAAAACGAAAACAGATCCGGTCAATGTTACCTATAAGTTCCTTTAGGGATTGTCCAAGTTCGTCACTTATACAATTGACTTAGGTTAGTTCACAACTTCAGTGGATCTGGGTCCAATGTCTTAAAGTAGGTGGAATTAATCCATTTTTTTGACTTTCCTCCTTATTCTTTTAGTTTATTCCCTCAGTACCCTTCAAGTCCAACACTTTGGTTGACAAACACCAGGGAGAATCGTATCTCTAAGATCTGCAGTCACACACTGTGAACCTTATGACTTTTTGAATCAGAACCACCAGACGTTGAGACCAAGTATGTTAGGTGTTTTATAAACTCTTCATACGTTAGAGTTACTCGATTATCTCTTAGTTTTTGATAAACCTTGCTATTTTAATAGTATCACCCATTGTGATTGATATTTTAATTCATCTTTTTAATGTTCCAAATGATAAAAATACAAATTCTTTTAAGACAGAGATGTACCATAAAACACAAACGTTGTCTACTTTTTTTACATCGTACAATGTATTAGATTGTTTAATCCGGTATTTTATATCGAAATATAAATTAAAATCCGAATATTACTTCAATACCTCCGAAGGGACCACCGAGTCACCATTTCTTAGACGGACGTTACGTCCTCTGAGTCCAAGCTAGGGACCCAGTCCTTCCAGGAGACCTCTTCCTTTACCGATGGGTGAGGTCATAAGAATGGACCTCTTAGGGTACCTGTCTCCTCGTACCACCCGATGTCAGGTTCCCTGACGTTTTCCAACCTATGTTTACTCTCAATACCCATACTCTCTTAAAAACCAAACATTTTAGATTATCAAGTCAAGTCAGCAACAGCACAGGTTGAAAAACACTGGGGGTACCTGGCGTCGTGCGGTCCGGAGGGACAGGTAGTGGTTGAGGGCCTCAAATGGGTTTGAGTACAGGTAATTCAGTCTCTACGGTAGGTTGGTAGAGTAAAAGACACCAGGGGAAGAGGAGGACGGAAGTAGAAAGGGTCGTAGTCCCAGAAAAGTTTACTCAGTCGAGAAACATAGTCCACCGGTTTCCTTACCTCAAAGTCGAAGTCGTAGTCAGGAGTTACTTGTGGGTCCTGACTCGAGGAAATCCTACCTGATCAACCTAGAGGAACGTCAGGTTCCCTGAGAGTTCTCAGAAGAGGTTGTGGTGCCAAGTTTTCGTAGTTATGAATACGTATCCTTTTTGGTACCAAGGGGTCTTTGTAGTAACACTAATAAACTTAAAAATTACTACTAAATATATTAACCATTCCCTACAGGGACCACCAAGTCTGTTATTCCTTAGACGGACGTTATTCCCTCTGGACCCAAGTTAGGGACCAAGCCCTTCTAAAGGACCTTTTCCCTTACCGTTGGGTGAGGTCATAAGAAAGAACCTCTTAAGGCACTTGTCTCCCCGGACCGTCTGATATCGGGAACCCCATCGTTTCTCAGCTTATGCTGACTCACTGATTGTAAAAGAAGAAAGAGCATATTAACCATTCTCAAATAAATAATAAGAAAAACCGAAAATTTCATGCATTTCTTTTAGTTTATACGGTGACAACATTTACGTTAAATTTTACAAATTTATTTAAGTCGATTGAAAATTTTGAATAAATTCTAAACATATCTTTAATTATTAAATAAATATACTAAAAAATGTCCAATTTTACTTTCAAACTCCTTTTGATCTAAACGTTTATATATTGTCTTGTTTAGAAAGTTTGGTTCCATCGTCGTTGAACTTAAAAGACACATATTCTAAGGGTACCGATTGATACAGACGAAACGTCGGATCGTCAGAGAGGAGTGAGTGAAAAGTGACAAATTAGCAACTACCGTGTCTTGACGTCCTCGGAATTTTCATTCTATAAAGTTATTATAAGGATTATAAAAGTTGAATTGATCTTAGGTTTTTAACATCTAACTGACCGATACTACGTTTGTCCGAGACCTTCATTCTTTCATGTCACTTATCTGAAGAATAGATTTAAGACTGACGAAAATAAGTAGTCAAATATGACAATCGTACCTAAAATTATATAGGTTCCCTTCCTATTTGGTATGGATCACCATTAACATAAGTACTGTATATATTCGGATAGTATATATATATTCGGTAAGTTTTCAAAATTACTAAATTTTTTAATCTTATTTCATGTGAGTAGTATTTACATTTTGGACTACTTTTGGATGGTTCACTTGTGCCGGTATAGTGGTAATAAGTCTAGTTCTCCATAATAGTCCGGGGTGTTTAGGACGGGAACGGGTAGTGTCGGTTGTGAGGAGGGGTACCCATTGAAGGGCTGACAACTCAAGGTCGTGGTATATAACGAAAATAATTTTTTTTAGACATAATCATTTTATTAATTTTTATTTGGTATATGGAAAACATGGTCCAAAGAAACCAGATTATAAAAACATACACTGTAAATAGGTACGACTAAAAACAACGTCATAAAGAAAGTGAAATATAGATATATAATAGTATAATAGTCAGAATCCAAAATGATACTATAGGTCGACGTCAAAAGAGACGTAAATATAATACACTGAAAAGAATCTTTAAGGACTTAGAACTAAATCAAAAAATTGAAAAACCTTTTAAAAGGGTAATATAAAAATAAAGTACTAATAAGGGGTTTGAGATAGGACATGAAGATTCCTGGGTATATGTTCATACAACAAGAAATAGTTGAACAGAATATTCAGTATATGACATGAAAGGGAGTAAAAAAAAAAAAACAAAAAACAAAATCAGAGACTTGTAGTCAGACCTACAACAGAAAACTGGACAAAAAGTAAAAAGATTGAACAGAAAAAGAACAAAATGGATTAGACAGTAGTTCGTGTAGGTGACTTAAGATATATAGTCAATAAAACAGAAGGAACCAAGATCTTAGGGTAAAACATTTGGTAAAATGTATAATAATGATAACTTATAAAAAATAAAAAATGTTGAAATAACTCCCTAATAACTTTCTATCAATTACCGTGTTTTTTTTAACTATTAGGAACCATATACATGTATAGGTACACAATCAATAGTTAACGAAGTATTGTTTAGTGGTGTGAAAATTACCATTTTAGTATAGTGGGTGACGAGGAAAAGTAAAGACGATAGACATCTGAAATAAAAGCGGTGCTACTTGAAGGGTCCACCGCGATCATTATGTCTTAGACGAACGGTTAAGTCTTCTACGTTCTCTACGTCTGAGTTAGGGACCCACCTCTTCTCGGGGACCTCATCCTTTACCGTTGGACGAGGTCGAGGTCACAAGAACGGACCTTTTAAGGTACCTGTCTCCTCGGACCGTCCGATGTCAGGTGTCCAAGTGTTTCTCAGTCTATGTTCACTGACTGACTCGTGTATCTGTACTTGAACAATTTTTGTACTCTAGGTCCTAGTGTCCAAAATAAAGATAGGGATGACAGTGTGAGTTTATAATCATTTAAACCTAAGAAGGAAGGGAAGAAAGAAAAAG
Organism: Capra ibex; assembly: GCA_006410555.1. NCBI lineage: Eukaryota > Metazoa > Chordata > Mammalia > Artiodactyla > Bovidae > Capra > Capra ibex. Next base: position 65,073,500 of record SJYO01026388.1, on the reverse strand, counting down.
AAGAAGTAACAGAAACGACAATATAAATCAATCGAGAAAGACAAACAAACAAAGAAAGATTCTCACTGCCTGAAGTAGAGGGTCCATAAATACTGTTAGTAAACTAGAACACTAAATTAAATGGTCCATTATTTCTCGACTGAGTAAACTTTTCTGGGACTACGACCCTTTCTAACTCCCGTCCTCCTCTTCCCCTGCTGTCTCTTACTCTACCAACCTACCGTAGTGGCTGAGCTACCTGTGCCCAAACCCACTTGAGGCCCTCAACCACTACCTGTCCCTCCGGACCGCACGACGCCAAGTGCCCCAACGTTTCTCAGTCTGTGTTGACTCGCTCACTTGACTTGACTTAGTTTTTGTAAAGGGTTACGATTGAAAATTTCATTTTGTTATGACATTTCATTAATTGGAGGTTAATTTTATTTATTTAAATATAATTTTTTTATTTCATTTTGTTTTATGACACAGAGTCATAAACCGAAGAGTCTGTCTTCGGTTTCGACATTTTGGACTGTATAAATCCGGAATAAAATTGGTTAAGTTTTAAATAGAATTTACAAATAATGACACTTATCTTGGATGTAAAAACAAAAGGATATTAGTGACGTAAATGTGTTTGACTTTATGTAAACGGTGGTTTGGTATGTAAAAATTGATGTGTTTAGTGTTTTATGAAATAGACAATTGTTCTCCATAAGTACCCTTTCTGACAATTTATGAATGCAAAGACAACCTTACCATTTACCTCAGTAAGATATTAAGTTTTTACCTGAACTTTAGAGTTCTTTAACCAGTCCGAAGAAATAATGATAAAGATTTTTCTCTTTCCGTCACAAGGTGTGAACAATTTTCTTTATAAGGTTCTAATATGCATCTTAAATTGTAAATTACGTTATGACTAATCTAATAGGTAAATGAGTCGTTTAAAGTCATCTGAATTTATCTTTGCATGCACTATATATTTCAAAGCATGATTTTTCCGAAATATCTAAGACGGTTAAACTCTAAAGAAGTCAGAAGGAAGTCAACGAAAGGTCTAAATGTTGTACTTTGTTACTTTAGAGTTCCCTCTTTCAGTCAGTACAGAAGATCTCAATAATGACATAAACCGTAAGCGACGAAAAAGTTCATGTTCTTTCTGAAAGATATTTTCAGAAAATGATTTTTTACAAAAGAAAATCAATTGGAGATTGTTGTGTTAACGAGTTCCGTACTTTTTTTTTCACCCGATTTATGTACTTCAATCATCATCCTTCTTGTCTTTTACATTGTTCGTTTCCAGTCTTTATCTTTTCTTTCGTTATCCGGTTCTTCAATCAATACCCATAAGGATTTCCACAGACTTCTACTGTTTCTTTATTGAAGAGTTATCTATTCCGTGTGTCGGGTACGTGTTTATACCACTTGTCATTTAATTTGTAATCCGTACTAATAGAATTGTTTTCGAGGATATCGTCACCTTTTCTACAGGTGTCCTACTTTTCTTCCCTCTTATACTGTGTCACGTAAACTGAAAAGACACGAAGAAGACACTAGTAGAGATTTAACTAGAGAAAGAGACAAAGGACAATAAAAGTGAACTTTATGATTTGGGTCACCTCTCTTCTGTCGCTACACCATTCGGAGCTTCACCTTCTGGAGTCAAGACCTTAGGGTAGTTCTGACTCCAAAAGAAGGTGTCGAATGTTGTCTCTGTGTCTCAATATGTTGTCAGTCATCGTTTTAGTCTTTTATCGACATTATAAAAAGTCGATAAATTTTACAATTTTTTATAAATTATAAAAAGGAAAGGAAGGAGATAAAGACTATAAGACTTTCTTGACAAAATTCACACGGAGATACGTAAATCCCAAAGGGTCCACCGAGTCACCATTTCTTAGACGGACGGTGACCTCCTCTACGTCCTCTGTCAAAGCTAGGGACTCAGTTCTTTTAGGGGACCTCCTCCTTAACCGTTGAGTGAGGTCATAAGAACGGTCCTTTGAGGGCACCTGTCTCTTCGGACCACCCGATGTCAGGTACCCCAGCGTTTCTCCTTCCGTGTTGACTCGTGTTGGTAGAAACGTAAATTAAATTTAATTTAATTTTATATGGTTCTAAAAAGAGAGTTCGTAGTACACTTAAGACTAGAAACCTTTTTGCTTTCACCTGTCCTTCGTTTCTCCCTCCCTCCTTTCAACCTTTCAAGGACCTTAGTTTTAGTTGTCAACCGTGACCTCACCGTAGTTGTCGGACAACGTCTTTGAGTTCCTTACATTCCTTTATTGACTTTATTACTTCGTCCACCCTCTCTCCGTCTGTTCCAATCATTTTTCTTTATTTATTTAATTTTATTTGACTGGCAAAGAGGAAATGTAGATTCGGTCTATAAAGAAATTAGAAACAAGATAAGACCGTTCCTATTTTGTACAACACGATCTTTTAAAAACGGTGGTCGACATGACCAACATAGTTACAACCGTCTTTCGTTTACACTCCTTTTAATGTACCAATTGTCAACAATAAATATAGAATTTTTGTACATTTAATACCAACCTGCATCCTCCGTTCCTTGTCCATTTATGAGGTTAGAGACACCGATAACATCAAAATCCTAGGACTCATGGTGACATGGTCACCATGGCATTCATGGTGACTCTGAATACATAATGAGACGCCGACTCTATGTCAAGAAAACAGGGTACGTGACTTCCTAGTCGTCATGAACTTAACCAACGTCCTTGTGTCGTTCGTGGTGGTAATTCTCATATTCTGCACCAAGTACCCTGGTTGGTGAATTTCGAATAAATGTACGAAGAATCCCTACGGAAATCATTTGACCGCGATCCATACAAGTGACACCGAAACAGAAGTAACAAGTAAGTTCCTGTCCGGACTACGTTATTGGAGATCTTACACTACTGGACAATGACCTAGTTATGTTAATCTTCTATTACTCCATGACCTTTTCTTTTTCTTTCTTTTACTCTTTCGTTCCCTTTCTTGTGTTTCTATTATTTTTTCTATTAAATTCGAAAAACCTTATCCTTTATGTGTGTGTGTGTGTGTGTGTGTGTATATATTTGGTGTCGTGAGGTTAAGAAATAGTAGTAAGTAATTTTGGACGTTCACATTTAATCGATGTCTTTCCGGTATACAAATGAAACTTAGTTGTATTTGTTTGACTCGATAAGACGATCCGGTATTAAAAAATTAAAAATCAAAAACAAAAGATTAGGGGAGACGAGTACTAAAAGGTAAATACCAGAACGAGTTGAGAAGAGAACGGTACAACCAGAGAGAAGGTAAGTTTGTACCACGAGTGTCTTCCTCACATTTACTTCTGCATCTCTTTACTAATTTCCTTATTTTTTAATCTGAACCTAATATTCCTTAAGTCTTTATTTTCTATTCTTATTCTTGGTTCACCCTTGTCTGAGGAATCGTATATGAGTCGGACACACTTGGACACATAAAGGTTCATGTTAACGACAAGTAACCGATGTACTGTTATAACTGTCCTCGGTCGGGTCCGTCTTCAGCATGAGGATATCGTCAAAGTTTATCTTAAGTCGGTTAATTTCTACTACAGGATGACCCGTCGTGGCTTACTAGGGGTACAAACTTTAGGTGTGGTCACCCAATTGCATATACGATAAATACACGAGGTTTGGTGAAAAGATAGTGTCAATATTAGTATCACGGTAGCGGGTTTCTTACCGGACATAAATAGACCAGTCAAATCTACACTTTTGGTTTGATTAGTCTCAGACTCTACACGTCTTCAGTAGGAAAGTCTGTATTTTAATCTACTTCCGAAATTCACATTACAACCTAACGAAAAAACTATATAGAGAGTGGAATGTTTATCCTGATAATCTTGAAGTATCTCTCTTTACAACTAATCTAAAAACCTGTTATACTTGGTATGGAACTCGAAGTAGACAATATTGTCGAAGAAAAAAACCTGCTTTCTCAAAGGTCCCTCCATGTCCTCCACCAAAACCGCCACGATATTCCCCCGTCCTAGATCAAGAACACTGGTCGTGTCCTACCGATGTCTATACCCTTTCGGGTATAAGAGATTCGAAGAGTCGTCTTAGTCGGATTTTTCACCTTCCGTCACAATTTTCCTAAAAACATAGACGAAATACGTAAATTCTATTGTGAAAAGTAGTAATATCTTTATAATAGTGGTGATAAGATCTGTCTATATCACCATTATAAAGACGTAGGAAATCACATTCGTCATCCCGGAGGGACCTTCGAGTCTACCATCTCTTAGACGGACGTTACGTCCTCTAGGTCGAAACTAGGGACCCAGTTCTTCCACGGGACCTCTTCCTTTACCGTTGGGTGAGGTCTTAAGAACGGACCTCTTAGGGTACCTGTCTCCTCGGAACACCCGATGTCAGGTACCCCAACGTTGCTCAGTGCTGTGCTGACAATGATTGTGTGTGTGTATCACATTCGCGATAATGAGAGAGATAAAGAAAGTCAGAAAATCCCGTACACCCCGAGGGAAATAAATAAATGTTTTACTCCTGATCTTGATCTTCAGTGAAGAGTCAAGATTCTAAAATTCTAAGATACTGTAACGTTTTCAGAGTCTTATCGTCAAAACCAGGTTTTAATTAGTTGATAATAAAAACAACCCGAAGGGACCTCAGAGTCTACCATTTCTTAGACGTCACATCCTCTAGGTCCAAACTAGGGACCGATCCCTTCTAGAGGACCTCTTCCCTTTCCGATGGGTAAGGTCATAAGAACGGACCTTTTAAGATACCTGTCTCCCAGTGTTTCTCAACCTGTGTTGACTCACTGATTATGAAAGAAATTTCCAATTTGTAAACTATGTCCATGAATTGTATATTTCAGAAACAGTCAAAAAAAAAAAAAAATTCGTGGTCGTTAACGAGCTATCAAAAGTTTTTTGGGGTGACGAGAATCCCACAACCCAGGTACTCCCATTCGTCAACGGAGCAGATGTCAAATACAGGAATCCGAAGGGATGTGTTTTAGGGGTACTAGTGAGGACTGTTTCCTCCGTAAGTGTCTTCCCGTCTACCAGGTCCGTTTAGGTTTAGTTCAGTAACCTTCTTTAAGTTCAGTAACATCTTTAAATCGATGACTGACTACCGACTTTCTACGGTGTTCTTTAGTTTTCCATACACTTTCAATTTTATTGTATGGGACATCAGTTTAAGAATATAATACCAGATTTGCGACTATGTAAATTTCATTTTATTTTGTAATTGATGTAATCTCAGTCAAAACGGTTATTGACAAAAAGAAGGATCACCAAAATATAGTAACTAAAGATACGTTTATCGTTGCAAACTTTTACTTTTAAATGTTTCATCATTAGACTTAATCCTAGTCTTCGAGTGGACGATCGGATAACCTTTAATGACGGAATCGATCTTGTACACAATAATTCAAGACGATGACGACGATTCAGCGACATCAGCACAGGCTGAGACGCTGAGGTATCTGCCGTCGGGTGGTCCGAGGGGGCAGGGACCCTAAGAGGTCCGTTCTTGTGACCTCACCCAACGGTAAAGGAAGAGGTCACGTACTTTCACTTTTCACTTTCCCTTCAGCGAGTCAACACAGGCTGAGAATCGCTGGGGTACCTGACGTCGGGTGGTCCGAGGAGGCAGGTACCCTAAAAGGTCCGTTCTCATGACCTCACCCCACGGTAACGGAAAAGGAATAATTCAAGTCATCTCAGTAAATTTTCGAAATACTTATATACCTTATTTCTCTTTTCAGCGAAGTGACAAAATTTAAAAAAAATTTCGTGATTAAATTCCTCTCCTTTACCAGTACGGGGAAAATAGGGTAGATATACAACCGTTAAGTAACTTTTTCAAGTCTTTGGAGACTTTAATACGAAATTATTAAGTTCCAGTTGAGAAACGCTGGGAAACTTGACATCGGACCGTCCGAGGAAACAGGTAACTTAAAGGGTCCGTTCTTATGACCTCACCCAACGGTAAAAGGGGGAGGTCCCCTAGAAGGACTGGGTCCCTAACTTGACCGTAGAGAACATAGAGAACGTAACGTCCGTCTAAGAAATGGGTGACTCGGTGACCCTTTCGGGATTCATCATAAATATTCAACTCATTAAAGACCTATCAAGTATGCAAACGAGATATATAGAGTCAAGGAAGAATAGTAACGTTGGTTTTAACATTAGGTGAACGAAAGAGAAAACTTGTCACCTTGTGGTCTTTTGTTTCGATAAGTTCCGTAAGTCTTCTACATTCTTATCATAATTTATTAATACATACCATAAAAGTAGATAAAATAATAAATTTATTAAGTGTTTTCATAATCGAACTACACCTTACCTACACCTTTTCTGAGACTACGACCCTCCCCAACCCCCGTTCTCCTCTTCCCCTGTTGTCTCTTACTCTACCGACCTACCGTAGTGACTGAGCTACCCGTACTCAGACTCACTTGAGGCCCTCAACCACTACCTGTCCCTCCGGACCGCACGACGCTAAGTACCCCAGCGTTTCTCAACCTGTGCTGACTCACTGACTTGACTTGACCTGACTTTCATACATTCAGTCAAAGAGTATGAAGTGAAATAAAGGTTGTATGATGTGTTATGAAGACTTATTCCATTTCGTTACGAATTATTAACAGTATCAAACTATAACTCTTTGAAACAAGTTCCCAAGGTCTAAAGGAATATAATCGTAATCCCTGTCTCTCATTAAATTTTATCACTTTGTAAGATCACTTTATGAATTATCCGGAGAAGTCCTTTATAAAAACTTATTAAGTACAAAAACAACAACAAATTAGTGATTCATCATAGACCGAAAAACGTTGGGGTACCTGACATTAGACGGTCCAAGGAGACAGGTACCCTAAAAGGTCCGTTCTCATAACCTTACCCAGCGGCAAAGGAAAAGGTCCCCTTAGAAGGACTGGGTCCCTAACTTGGGCGTAGAGGACATGACCGTCCGTCTAAGAAATGGTGACTCAGTGGTTCCTTCGGGTTTATATTCTGTTTGGTCTTCAAAGGAACGGGTATTGTGGGAAAGTGAGGGAATGAGTCAGGTGGAGTCTATAAGATTTTCCTTCCCAAACTCTTCCTTCTCCTCCGAAAAAATCTTCAGGGTCAATTGGGTAAATTTATTTTTCCTTTATTATTTATTTGTTTATTTTGATTTTAAATCTTCTGGGATTGTTCTACCCCCCTATTCTATCTCATTAAACACTTTGACAAAAAAAAGGGTGCAAAACGAAACAAAAGAACGTAAAAATGGTTAAGGAGTGTATTTCGATTTCACAACTAAAATAAAATGTACAACCAGAAGAACAGAAACCCCGATCTTAAAAAACGATACATGAGGTAAATTATTTTAAGGTAATCTTTCTTAAAAGAAGACATCTAAATAGAAGTTTTGTACTATAGTAGAAATATAAGACTAGAGATGGTTCTCTGGGACGAATAGGATTATCCATTGTATTTTCTTTGTCGTCCTCTGACATTACAACCTCCGTCAAGTAATGTCGAACCTTCGAGTAGAGTAATGACAATGTCTGTGACCCGGTTAAGGACTTGGTGACCTGGGACATTCTGTAAAGTTGGGGGTGTCACTCCTAAATATTGTGAGACGTACAGGTCCGAGGGAGGGTGTGGAGTCTGACGGAGATTTTGAAGAGGAAAACGTCAGACAAGTTTGAGGTCATCAGGGAACTTGGGTCACCCAATAGGTGGAGGTTTGAAAGGTTGTATTCGAAGGAAGACGAAGTGCGTATACGAAAAAGGATGAAAGGTCCGATTGAAATTTCGGTGACGAAGTTGTTAAAAGAAAAAAAAGGAAACCCTTCTGAAGGGAGTCAAGTCGAGTGAACGCGTCAACACAGACTGAGACGTTGGGGTACCTGACGTCGTGTGGTCCGAAGGAACAGGTAGTGGTTGAAGCCCTCGAACGAGTTTGGGTACAGGTATCTCAGACACTACAGTAGGTAGGTAGAGTAGGAGACAACAGGGGGAGAGGAGGACGGAAGTTAGAAAGGGTCGTAGTCCCAGAAAAGGTCACTCAGTCAAGAAGCGTAGTCCACCGGTTTCCTAACCTCAAAGTCGCAGTCGTAGTCAGGAAGGCTACTTATAAGTCCCAACAAAAGGAAATCCTAACTAACCAAACTAGAGGAACGTCAGAAGAGGTTGTGGTGTCAAGTTTTCGTAGTTAATAAACCACGAGTCGAAAGAAATACTAGGTGGAGAGTGTAGGTATGTACTGAGGACCTTTTTACTATCGAAACTGATCTACTTGTAAACAGTTGTTTCATTGCAGAGACGAAAAATTATACAACGGATCCAAACAGTATCGAAAAGAAGATTCCTCGATCGCTAAATATTAAAGTACCGACGTCAGTGGTAGACGTCACTAAAGGGATCAGTGGGTGATCGGTCTTTCTACACAGAGACGATACACAAGGTCTATGTAATAAAGTGAAGAAGTAATTAAGTAAATAAACCAATGAGTCAGTTACGTGAAATAAATTTACGATGTAGATGGTATAAGGTTCGTTGAGGATAATACGATTATAAGATTGAAATAATGACGAACGAACGGACGAAAAGAGTAGTTGAGATTTGAAACGCCCCTTTCAGGAATAATTAGTGCGAGTTGTACCACAGAAGGAGTCTAAGGTCAATCGACAAATCGTTTCTTATTAATTAATTGTAGACAACTTAATTACTTATTTGTACACGAAAAAAAGCCAGAAAATTTAAATTTTTTAAAACAAATGGCCAAAAAGTCAGTCTTTCTGTTTTCAAGGTCACTTAAAAAGACACGGAAGAAAAAACACATTAATGCTACAGTTAGAATAGAAAAACACAAAGTTAAAATTTTTCATGAATTCATGAAGGGTACCTTGTGAGGCGTTTCGTACCGAGTACCAGAAAACGTCAGGTGTCATAATCTCCCAAATTAAAGAGACCTCATCGATTCCGTTACCGGTTACAGTCCATCATTCTAATTCTTTTTTATTTTAGTCCCGACTACGTCGGTAGGATTTCTCTCTGCACTAAACCCCCCCCCGGGACTCTTCGTGTGAACTTAAATCGGTACTGATTTGAACTTGTTGAAAATTTACTTTTGTCTTCTTGACAGGAAAAGAGATGTAACTATTATCGTGTAATACAGGATAACAGAACTGTTATAATGGGAAGAATGTAACGTCTGAAAACGTCATTCCTTACAAAGGATAGATTTTTTCTCTTCCTCTTCCACCTCCGTCCTTCTTCCTTTCTTTTTCTTCTTTACTATTGTAAATTCGAGGAACCAGTTTAGTAGGTCTTCTGTTTATACTCACGTTATTAGGATGTTAACCTAATAAATGTAAAGTCATTTACATTTCCACATAAATGTAAAGTTGGTTTAGAGGTAAGTTAAAAAATTATCATTCGACAAAGATTAATTAGTTTAATAATATAATGACAAAAGAATATGAAATTACTAAAGTCAGTCAAGTCAGTGAGCCAACACAGGTTGAGAAATACTGGGGTACTTAGCGTCGTGCGGTCCGGAAGGACAGGTGGTGGTCGAGGACCTTAAGTGTGCTAAAGTCTGTGCACCTCAAGATCGTTATTTCACGACCTACAGATTTTAAGGGGGATCTCTCAATCCCTAGTTATGTTTACGTTATTCTACAAACAGATTTATCTAACTTCTCATTAGATCACTCGAAATGGGAAATTTTCTCTTCCTCTTTTCTTACTGAAAAATACAGGTTTTGGGTTTTTATTGTATTTTTAATACCGTTTAGGTGTGTAGAGTACATAGATAATTTATAATGCAACTGTTTACAAATTGTAGTGTCCTTTTACCATCACTATGTCACAGTTCACTTTTTCGAGTAAAGTTTTGTCTTTCATTTTATCTTAAAGGGACTCATTTTTCAAATATGTGTATATGTACATCCTTTATACGTCTCTTCTTTTTTTTTTTTCGTTTCATGTATCCGGTTTTACAATTGTCACGGATACTGATTCGCAAATATAATGTTTATAAATTTAAAATAAGGGAAACAGGTATAAAAGATTTAAAAGATATTCAACAATTGAAAGATTCTTTTCTCGTTAATTGTAAAAACATAATAAAATTCCGTAAGTATCGTCACCAAATGATCTATACTTAAGTAAATTAAACAGAATCCAATTCTTTTATACATACTAGACAAATATCTTTTCACTACATAATAATGAATCTTCACTAAATATGTTAAGAGTGACTTTATGTACTAAACTACGGGAAACAAATGTTACTTCTCTTCACTATTTGATATACTTTGATGTAGAAAAAAAGAAGAAGAAAAAAAAAAAAAAAAAAAATCTAATTTGATAACGTTAGTAGACCCGAAGGGGTCATCGAGTCGACCATTTCTTAGACGGACGTAACACCCTCTGGACCCAACCTAGGGACCCAACCCTTCTAGGGGACCTTTTCCGGTACCGTTGGGTGAGGTTATAAGAAGGGACCTTTTCGGGGTACCTGTCTCTTCGAACCACTCGATGTCAGGTACCCCAACCAGCATCTCACACTGTGTTGACTCCCTGATTCGCGTCTTGTCGTAATTCTTTTGAAACGGACATGATTCAGGGACATGGTTTCACAAATTAATGTCTCTGTTCTGACTTTAAGTTCTTATTTTAACATTAACTTATTACCATATAAAAGATGAAAGTAACAACGTTTTCCCATAACTGTTTGAAACCTTTTAAGGATTTCTCTACCCTCATAGTCTGGTGGAATGGACAGAGGTCTCTTTAGACATACTTCCAGTTCTTCGTTGTCAATCTTGACCTGTACCTTGTTGTCTGACCAGGTTCTAACCCTTTGCTCATCTGTTCCGATAGAAGACAGTGGGACGAATAAATTGAATATACTCTCATGTAGTACGTTTTACGGTCCGACCTACTTAGTGTTCGACTTTAGTTCTAACGAGCCTCTTTAAAGTTGTTGGAGTATATACGTCTACTATGTTAAGATTACCGTCTTTCACTTCTCCCCGAAGAACTACTCCCACTTTCTCCTCTCACTTTTTAGACTGAACTTAGAGTTGTGAATTTTGATTTCTAGTACCGTAGACCAGGGTAGTGAAGTACTGTTTATCTTACCCTTTTTCACCCTCGTCCCTGTCTAAAAGGAAAAAACCCGTGGTTTTAGTGACGTCTGACACTGACACCGGTACTTTAATTTTTTTGCGAACGAGCCACCTTTCTTTCGATACTGTTTAGACCTGTCACATAATTTTTCGTCTCTGTAGTGAAACGACTGTTTCCACGTGATATCAGGTTTGATACCAAAAAGGACATTAGTACATACTTACACTCTCCACCTGGTATTCCTTCCGACTCACGACTTCTTGACTTAGAAAACCTAACACCTCGACCTCTTCTGAGAACTCTCAGGGAACCTGTCGTTCCTCTAGTTTGATCAGTTAGAATTTCCTTTAGTTGGGACTTTTAAGTAACTTTCCTGACTACGACTTCGACTTCGAGATTATGAAACCGGTGGACTACACTTCTGGTTGATTGACGTTTCTTGGACTACGACCCTTTGTGACTTCCGTTTTCTTCCCCTATCGTCTCCTATTCTACTAACCTACCGTAGAGTCTGAGTTACCTGTACTTAACTCGTTTGAGATCCTCTATCACCTCCTGACCGAACGAAGTAAGGTACCCCAACGTTTCTCAGTCTGTACTGAACCATTGCTTTTTTTGTTGTGAAAAGATGTTGTTTCCTGGTGTCTGTGTGTGTTTGTGTATTTAATATGGTTCAAAGAACCGGAACTCACGAATGGTAGAAGAGATTATTTTTATAGAAGAAAAGTTTGTTTATCTCTCCACACTTCCAACGTATATGATGGTAGACTCCCCTGACATAACGACTTCTTGGACATTTAGGTTTGTATATAACACAGTACCCTTAAGATCGGTTTTACCCAGACCGTCCAGTACCATCTGGTAAGTCTAAAGAATTACTGGAATAGAAACGACTACTTTTTATCCATTTACTGAACTGTACATAATTTTTTTACAATTGAGAGTTTACATGTAGATATCATATCTTACAGAGTAATCAAAATGAAACTATTATCATGGTATATTAAGTAATTCCTTAGTAAAATAAAGTTACATTTTTTCAATAATGTATTTGAGTGAGACCGATAATCGGATACATTGAATTGAAAGTATCTTAGAAATTAAACTTAAATTTCTTCAAACCCTCAAAGATACAGTAAAGTTCCTCTTTTTTTTTGTGTTTAATTAGGAGAGTACTCTTTCCCTTTGATTCTTCCATTGAATCAAACTTTACATATTACGAACATCTAAACGAAGACTCTTAGTTATAAATAAGGGATTATAGGGACTTTAATGATGTAAACTAAGTAGTACAAAAACAGGAAATTTCTAAGACCAGTTTTGTTGTCTTAAGTAAAAGAAGAACAAAAATAAAAATTAACTTTTCAAAACGAAATAAGGAAATTTCAAATTCGTCAATATATATTGACGTGATTTATTGCAAATAACTTCTTATTATAGAAATTTCGGTGTAATACATTTAATCTACACTCGGGACCGAGTGAGGTCTTACCTAATTCTACACTTTATACGGTTTGAATATTTTTATACAAAAGTGTAAATTTTTCTTTTAAACATATACATACCCTCGTTTTAAACAGTAGGGTTTTACGTAGAGGAACCGTACTCCTAATAAAATCGGACTACGAAAAATTCTTGAATGGTGGGGAGTATTGACAGATTTTCTTAAATTTCTGGACCAGGTCCGTCTCATGACAGTGGTTTCTCGGATATTTCTTACACCCGGACACCCGGTCCACACAAACCCCCCGTGAGTCGTACCGGACCTCTGGTCTCAGGAGAGACATAAGGTGACAGAGACGGACCGTCTCGTTTGTAAACAAAACATTTGTAAACAAAAGGGTAGAGGTCACTTAACAAAAGGAGGGTAAACTTCAGTGTTGGGGATGGGGGAAAGAGGAAGAGGGTGTACCATCTATTCGGAGTTAATGGATTGTACAGAAACCCAGAATAAAAAGAATATTCCAGGGTATGCATCATTATGTATTACTAATAATAAAAAAAAGAAGACACTTATACGGAGTATAGTTAAACTAAGAATCTGGTCGATCTTCTTGGACCTCTCTGATCTCCCCTTAAAAAAGGAAGAGGTTATGTATGAAAAGTACCTCGTCTCTAGACTTGTGTCTGTTAAAATCAGGTGTCAGGTTTGAAACTTGATGTATGACAAAGAACTCCAACTGGAATTGATACTCAAACCATCTCTTGTTCCGTAATAATGGAAGTAAAAATGTTTCTTTGAGTTCTTTGCCAAAACGTTGGAGTGTTTATATTTATTAATAGTCATTTAACCCCCTACAATACAGTAGCTGATAGTTTTTTCTAATGAATTCTATAGTTATATTCTTTTTTTACAAATTATCCTTTAATTTTTATGTTTTTTTACTGATCACAAACATAAAAGAAATGGTTTGGTGGTTTATAGAAAGACGTTTTTACGTTTCGGTATCGATACTTCGATAAGAGTGTTTTTTTGTGTCGTTACATAAGTCTTTCTTCTGTTTTACTTTTTTTTTACTATTTCGTATTATGACCCGCATTTACCTGTACAAAAGTACATTTCTCCTCACTTGACTCTTAATACGTAAGACCTTCGTGGTTCTATCTACTGAGTTACAATCCTATGTATATATATATCTTGGATATATCTTCTCCTGTATATGATTATATATAGTTATAGATTAGTTTATAAATACATTTATATGAAGATATAAAATATTACATTTGATACAATATATGTGACATTATTATATATAATCATATATAGAAGTAAGTACATTTGTGAAAACACTGACAACATGGTATTCATGAAACTATTAAAACCGAAGACAGAGTATACATTCTAGAACGAAGTAATACGTGTTGGTAGACTCTCGAATTGTTAATACCCGTTGAGACTTTTCGAGTAAATCTATATAGACTTGTCCTTTATGTAAAGACACGAGGTTACAAGAGGTCGTAAAATCCTTTACACATGTTATTGATAATAAGATCCTCTGACTCTCGAATGTTAGACTGTCTCTGACATCTCTTATAACATGTAGACTACTCCCAGAACTTGGTACATAACTGGTAAACTTAAAAAGGAATAGAGAAAGGAAGAGAGGCAGAAACGAGGAGAAGAAAGGTTCCAGAAAACGTAGACGAAACAGACTGTACAATTTTTTATGTTATTTAGGAAATTGATGTTTTAGAGTTAGATATAACGAATGAGTTAATCACAACTTTTTCTTTCGATTTTGTTGTCATAATAAATTCACATTTTTCTTTTTATTGGTGTTTGAAGGGGTTTGTGATGAGTGGAGCTTAATCATTGTAGTTTTGTTTTGTTTTTCGAAATTTTTAGTTGTATATAACACTTTCTGTACGGTAATTACTGATGTTTATTAAAATACGGTTTACATTAGTCCACTTATATTAAATAGACATATTTTAGTACCACAGTCCGATCAGAATAAAACTTTTCTTTTTTTTTAGTTCTTTTTTACATAAATTTCAACTCAGGATTTACACCTCGGGAGGATCTAAAAGAAATAAACCCCAGACGTAAAGTTCTTTAAGTCGAAAGAAGGAGATCTTATAGAAGACCACCTCTGACCGGTGATTGGTTGTAGGTGTGGTTGTAGAATAACAGTTGTTTTACACGTATCATTTGGGTCATGGGTCTCGGTAGACGGTGAACTTAAAGGTAGGTATAAATATAAAGACAGTTTGTACAAAAGGAAGTGGAATTTTTTAGGAGACTCTAAAAAATAAAGGATTATTTAGGGAAGGTTAAGATTTTGTCTTTAAAGTTTAAAGATGGTAAGTAAGAAAACAGTAAACGATTTAGATATTAGTTATAACTAGTCCAACACAAAATTTTTTAAACATATATATTTTTTTGATATTATAATTGTAGTACACGACAAAGAGTCGGAGATTTTATTTTGATAGAACCGAAGATCGAAATATCATCTAAATTGTAGATACAATCTATGTTTCCGTTTCTATTGATATTCACATCCTACTTTTAAATTAAACCTTTGTTCATATTTTTATCTGTTAGTCTTAAAATAAAACACCAAAACTGGATTTTGATCAATGTCCATTATTATATACTGAAGTACATACTAAAAATTTTATCCGAAGGGACCACCGAGACTGTCATTTCTTAGACGGACGTTATGTTCTATGGACCCAAATTAGGACTCAGGTCTTCTCGGGGACCTCTTCCCTTACCGTTGGGTAAGGTCGTAAGAACGGACCCTTTAGGGTACCTGTCCCCTCGGACCACTCGATGTCAGGTGCCCCAACGTTTCTCAGTCTCTGTTGATTCTCTGATTATGAAAGTGAAAGTGATTTTCGAATAAGTTTTGGGTATTGAATTATATATTATTTTAGACATTTATCCTTTTTGTGTGATGCAGTGTATCTTTAAACTTTTCATACGTTTTTACACATGGTTTTACACAAAAACGGTTATGTACTTATTTAAATAACAAGGAGACAACGAAGTAAAGTGGGTAGACCGGTTGGGGAGACTCGTCTTAATCGTCGACTCGGGATGCAGGATGACCTCTGTTAGAAGGAGATCAAGACGTCCGAAGACGGGATAAAATTTATTAGTACTAGACATAGTATTTTAGATTGTCTCTTTAAACTTGAGGGTAGTATAAAGTTGAGAGTCGTGATAGACCTTGTCTGTTAGAGAGGCTAAAAACTTTGTAAGAAAAGGAAACTAAAAGTTGTCACTGGACGAGACGACTAGGAGGATAAAAGGACCGGTAAGAAATTGGAACAAACGGTCGAGCAATAAAACATGGTCGAGAGTCTATAAATCGAAGAAAGTCCGAATCAGAATTCCAAGGATTAGAAGAGTGAGATGTGGTAGAGTAACCCTTATAGTAAGTAGTAAATTACATCGTACGTAAACAGTCACTAAGGGTTCCCATATAGTCGTCGGACCTTGAGGACTGTACTTTTCATGTGAACTAAAGAATTTCCGTGGAGTTTAAGTCATACGAGATTTAGTAAAACACTAGAGAGGAGTATTTCGGTAAGGAAAAAAAGTAATGGGTAATTTGTATGATGGTAGATAGGTCAAGACGTTCATTCTTAAGATGTTTAATAGAAACGGTGTAGGATGATAAAAAGTGAAGTATTCATAGAGTTATTAAATGACATAGACGAAGAGGTGACACTCTTAGGATAATTGGATGAGGTTCGCTGACAGTAGAGATTGTACTCGACTATGTTGTCAGGGTCTGATAGGAAAAGTTTTACACTTTAACTAGTACTAAGTTGAGATTTGAGAAATAATCGACAGTTGCCGAGAAACCATTTCTAGTTTATAGAATCGTACTAGATCTTCAAAACTGTACTAGTGAGAGGATGGATGAAGAAGTCCAAGAAAAATTCGGTGAAAGAAGGAGTGTAGGAGAGAAGGTCGACTCCTGTAGATAGTCCAGAAGGTTCAGTGACAGTAAAGACGACGACGGAGTATTATAAATATATTCGAGAGAGAAGATGGATCTTAGGAGAAGGGAGGTGTCAGGTAGTAGAAGGGGGTCTATAGGAAGATTAAAAACACTTGTGTCGAGTTTTAAGGAATTCCTTAGGAAGGGACCACGGGGTCTGATCCAGAGGGTACACTTACTGAATATCAAAGGACATAAAGGGAAGTTCTGAGTACAGAATCATACATAAATACTAAAAGTTTTAATTACAGTCAGGAAGAGTGTAATGGATTCGAGATTCTCCACTCTAGGTGTAGACTAAAACAAGTCCAATGACGATTAAGGACCTTGTGCAATGCCCATAAGAGTCGTTCATCTTGTAACTAGAAACACTGAGGTACCTGACATCGGACGGTCCGAGGAGACAGGTACTTTAAGAGGTCCGTTCTTATGACCTCACCAAACGGTGACGGAAGAGGTCCCCCATAAAGACTGGGTCCCAAACTTGAGTTCAGAGGTCGTAACGTCCGTCTGGAAATGGCTGACTCGGTGGTCCCTTCGGGTCCATGTAACTTACTTGCCAATTAACCTACCTACCTACGACGACAACAATTCAACGACGACGACAACAACGACGACGACGATTCAACGAAGTCAACACAGGTTGAGACACGCTGGGGTATCTGCTGTCGGGTGGTCCGAGGCGGTAGGGACCCTAAGAGGTCCGTTCTTGTGACCTCACCGAAGAGTAAAGGAAGAGGTTACGTACTTTCACTTTTCACTTTCACTTCAGTGACTCAGCACAGGTTGAGGGTCGCTAGGGTACCTGACGTCGGATGGTCCGAGGAGGCCGGTACCCTAAAAGGTCCGTTCTCATGACCTCACCCCACGGTAACGGAAGAGGTACAATTCAACGATTCAGTACAGTTTGAGAATCGTTGGGGTACTTGACGTCGGGTGGTCCGAGGAGACAGGTACCCTAAAGGATCCGTTCTTATGACCTTACTCAACGGTAAAGGAAGAAGTCCACTAGAAGGGTTGGGCTAGTTGTGTCCAAGATAGAAGGGTCCCTAACTTGGACACAGAAGACGTAATGTCCACCTAAGAAATGGTGACTCGACGGACCCTTTGGGTCTATCTACCTCCTATCTGTCTACAATTAAACACTATGTGCTCTTTCTCTAAGGTCCAAGTTTAATTAAATCCTATGTGACCCATTTTGTTTAAATTGGACCGATAAAAAAGTAAAAACGAAAGAAAATATTTGATTACGTGTAATCTAATAAAATTCTCCCTAGATACTACCCCGTCTATAGTGTGTATGAATTAAAGAAAACGAATAGAAACCCCTTGTAAATGTCATCAATAAAGTCCCATCATATACTAACCTTTACGACTACACGTTCTAGATTTATTCTTGTTTTGTAGTTATAGAATATTTCGTATTTATAGACTTTCTGGTAATCTCTACAATAGTGTCAATATGTTTTTCAATCATAAAAGGTCATATAAGTTGAGATGAACGTTCGTAATAATAACAAGTATATATACCGATATACTTTATAAAATCTTTCGTATTTTACTGGTGAATAATTTATATAAAGAGTGAACTTCTCTTTATGAAGATGTGAAACATTTTATTGAACTTTTTATATTAAAGATCTAAAATTGAAAGTGGAATATTATTTGGACGTTTAGTGACAGATTAGACACAAGTAAAGTGTAAAAAACTTTATCCTGGTGAAAAGTCCAAACCATAAAACCGGGTAAGGTGAGATGTATACTGTATATTCTTTCTACACAAATTACTTCCCTTTGACTTTTGAATTACAGAAAAAAAGATATGATTATGATATAATTAAATTATAGTAATTTTATATATTAATGGAAACTAATGTTCCTCTCGTTTTATCTCACTTTATTAATTGTATTTGTGGTGACGTTCGACATTATAGGTCCTTTATCTCTTTGAACTTACTGACAAAAGTGTTGTGTATTATTTACTGTTACGAATATTTATCAGCAATTTAAGTCGTTACTAATATTTCGTAAATGTACGTTATAGGTATGACTTATTATAACACTATATTGACAGAATGGGAAATTTCGGGAAAGTGAAAAGAGTCCGTTAAAATCACGACAACAACTTAAAAGTCCGAACTTAAGGAACGGTAGGAAGTGAAGAAAGGGTAGGAAGTGAAGAAAGGGTAGGAAGTGAAGAAAAGGAACAAGAAAATTAAACCGTAGATACAGTCAATAAAACGAAAGTCTCGACCTGAGTCGACTGTCGAATTTGAGCCCGTTATAAAGAGAGTTCTCGAGGGTTTGAAACAGGCATATAGGACCCGAATCCACTTTTTGTGTTAATTAAAGGTTTAATTTGAAAAATGAGGTGTAATTCTTTAATGACTGTCTTTTTTGTACTTGAACGTTAAAGTGTTCTGGCTAGTTATCAATGAAGTGTAAAATTAATCTTTGTGGAAATACATAAGTAAGTAAGTTGTTCGTAACTAATTCACGGATGAAGTACGACCCGAAACGACTACGTCTCTGGTTTGTGTCTCAAGGTCAATTCTACCACTATATCCTCCTAAGATTTGAGTGAGGAAGGATCCCTGTGTCTTTTAAATGTCGATGTATATCTTGTCAAAAGAACGCGTCCCCCACCACCACCCCGTTGATCGACTCCTTAAGGGTGTATATACCGTTTACTCTTACCTATCCTCTCCGACTCTGTGTTAGAACGGTATTTTGGGTCGGTCACGTCACTGGGTGTTGAACCTCTCTTGAGTGTAAGACTTCTAAAAGGGACTCCTCCGTTCCCAAACGTGGGACGTAGTAGACCGTAAGATTGAAAATTCTGGACGTCTAGTCTCTCTTCAAGGGGTTTGTGTGTCAAAACTTTCGGTCGTCCCAAACGTAGGTACTCCGGGTGTTCCAATATATCGTTTGAGTCTTTCACTTTCAAAATCAGTGAGTCAGTACAGACTGAGAAACACTGGGGTAGTTAAGAACGGACGGTCCGAGGAGACAGGTACCCTAAGAGATCCGTTCTTATGATCTCACCCAAAGGTAAGGGAAGAGGTTCCCTACAAGGACTGGGTCCCTAGTTTTGGTCCAGAGGACGTAAAGTCCGTCTAAGAAATGACAGACTTTGTCAAGAATTTCCCGAAAGTACCTGAGTAGTTAGAATTCCGGTCACACATCTTCTCGTGAGTTATCCTCTAAAATTATGGGGTGAAAGAAGTTATTTATCTAGAAGGTCTGTCTTTTCGTTATTCTTTTGTAACTAGAACACTTTCGGCGAGTCAGCACAGATTGAGACGTTGGGTATTTGACATCGGACGGTCAGAGGATACAGGTACCTTAAGAGGTCCGTTCTTATGACCTCACCCATTGGATAGAGAAGAGGTCGCCTAGAAGGGTTGGGTCCGTAGTTTGGCCCAAGAGGACGTACGTCCGCCTGAGAAATGGTCGACTCGATGGTCCCTTCGAGTAACCAGAACTCTTTGTGTAATTTATTTTACCTGAATCTGTGTATGTCTTGTAAGGTAGGCTTTCGTCGTCTTATGTGTAAAAAGATGTACCTCATAAGAGGTCTTATCTAGTACAATTCAGTGTTTTTTATAAAATTACTTAAGTTCTTCTAACTTTAGTATCGTGGGTGGAAAAGGTTGGTGTAGAAAAGATCATACTTTGATCTTTAATTAATGTTCTTCTTTTGACCCTTTAAGTGTCGATACACCTCTAATTTGTAGTACGATGACTGGTTGGTTACCCAGTCTCTTCTTTGGTTGTTTTACGAAACTCTCTTTATTTTACCTTCGTGTTGTGTTGTGTTTATGTTGTCTATGTTGTTGTCGTGTTGTCTACATTGTTCTGTTTTCATTAAGATTCTCCATGTAGGTCTTTATCCTAGAATTTTTTTGATGGATTGAAGTGTGGAATTTCTTGATCTTTTCTTCTCGTTTACTTCGGATTTCAATCGTCCTCCTTCCATTATTATTTACACCACCACGATTCAGTGAAGTCAGTACAGACTGAGAAACTCTGGGATATCCCTGACACATCGGGTGGTTCGAGGAGATAGGTGCCCTAGGAGGTCCGTTCTCATAACCTCACCTAACGGTACGGGAGAAGGTCCCCTAGAAGGACTTATTGTTTATAGTCTCACCTTTATTTACTAATTCTCTGATTTTTCTGTTATCTTTTTTTAGTTTCTTTGATTCTCGACCAAAGAACTTTCCTGTCTGTTTTGACTTTTCGGGAATTGATCTGAGTGGTTGTTTTTTTGTTTATTTATTTTAGTCTTTACTTTGTCTCTATAACATGAATTATGTGTTTTATGTTTCTTGGTGATTTCTGATACTCTTTGTTTATATGTTGTTTAACCTTTTGGATTTTCTTTACCTATTAAAGGATCTTTGTATGGGTGAATGTTTATGTTTCTTTGTCTTTTAGACTTGTCTCGTCCAAAATTAAAATTGATTAAGTTTAATTTTAGACTTAATTAGTTATTTTTCTATTAGGTTAATTATTTACCCGTCTCCTAGACTTGTCTGTATAAAGGTTCCTTCTATTTGGCTACCAGTTGTCCATGTTGTTTTGTACGACTTGTAGTGATTTGTAGTCCATTTTACATTCAGTTTGGGTGTTACTCAATGTTGGAGTGTCCGTATGATCAATAGTAGTTTTTCTGTTCTTTACTGTTCGTAACCGTTCCTATACCTCGTTCTCCTTGGGAACATGTGACCACCATCCTTGTATTCAATTATATCGGTCATACCTTTTGTCATACCTTAAAGGAGTTTTTTAATTTTTATCTTGATAGTATATCAGGGTGTTAAGGTGAAGACCCACAAATAGGTATCCTTTACTTTCGTGATTGAGTTTTTTTGTCTTCAAACAGTTTTTCTTGTTAGAATACAAGAGACGTTACAATAAATGTTATCGGTTCTACATACACAGATACCTACCTACTTACTTATTTCACATCATAAGTATATGTGTTATATTGTAACAAATCGGTATTTTTTTCCTTTCTTTAGAACGGTAAACTTCGTTACACTTACCTAAAACTCCTATAATCATCACCACCAAATCAACGAGTCAGTACAGACTGAGAACGTTGGGGTACCTGACATCGGACGGTCCGAGGAGACAGGTACCCTAAAGGGTCTGTTCTTATTACCTCAACAGTATAGGAAAAGATCCCCTAGAAAGACTTGGTCCTTATCTTGCACCCGGAGGACGTAACGTCTACCTAAGAAATGACTGACTCGATACTTCCTTCGGGGAAATGATTCACTTTATGTAGTTTATTTCTGTTTATGACATACTAAAAAAAGTGAATATATACCTTAGACTTTTGTTTATGTGAGTAACTATATCTCTTATCTAAACACCAACGGTCTCCGTTTCCCACCGTAAACCCGTTTTATCACTTCCATAAGGTTTTTATGTTTAAAGGTCAATATGTTATTTACTCAGTCTCGTAACATTACGTGTCGTCCCACTGACACCAATTATTATGTCATCGCATATTCATCTAGAATTTTCAAAAGTGGTGTTCTTTTTTTTTAATATTGGTACACACCACTATGTACAATTGATCTAGACACGACTGGTAAAGAGTTATATATTTTTTGTAACTTAATGATACAACATACGTAAGTACGATTCAACGAAGTCGACACAGGTTGAGACTGGTGTACCTGGCGTCGGACGGTCTGAGACAGGTACCCCTAAAGAGGTCCGTTCTTAATAACGTCTACCACTGACGTCGGTACTTTAATTTTCTTCGAAACGTAGAAACTAATATGTTTTTCGATACTGTTTGAATCTATCGTATAATTTTTTGTCTCTTTCTAAAAGAAAAGAACCCGTGGTTTTAGTGACGTCTGACACTGACGTCGGTACTTTAATTGTCTGCGAACGAGGAACCTTCTTTTCGATACTGTTTGGATCTGTCGTATAAGTTTTCGTCGCTGTAATGAAACAGTTGTTTACAGACAGATCAGTTTCGATACCAAAAAGGTCATCAGTACATATCTACACTCTCAACCTGGTATTTGTTTCGACTCGCGACTTCTTAACTACGAAAACTTGACACTACAACCTCTTCTGACGTTCCTCTAGTTTGGTTAGTTAGTATTTCCTTTTGTTGGGACTTATAAGTAACCTTCTTGACTACGACTTTGAGGTTATGAAACCGGTGGACTACCCTTCTTAACTGAGCAATCTTTTCTGGGACTATGACCCTTTCTAACTTCCGTCCTCCTCTTCCCCTACTGTCTCCTACTCTACCAACTTACCGTAGTGGCTGAGCCACCTGTCCTCAAACTCGTTCGAGGCCCTCAACCACTACCTGTCCCTTCGAACCGTACGACGTCAGGTACCCCAGTGTTTCTCAGCCTGTGCTGACTCGCTGACTTGACTGGACTTGAGGTATCAAGAGGAGTCATACGAGAACGATAGGCTATAGGAAAGGAGTCACTCACTTATTCGTGTTAGTGTAAAACCCAAGTAGACATACATATACATTGGGAGTTGAGTATTCGAGGTCGAGTTTGGAGAGAAGTCTATTGGTCCGAGTACGCATGTTGGTAGATTATCTGTAGATAGGTTTTTGTTTAGTTAACTAGTTGGTTGTTTTTGTAGGACAATGGTAGAAGATGAAAAGTCAGTTGAATCTTTTCACTCTTACTAATTCAGATAAAGGTACTTTGAGAGGAGTTTATTTTTTTATATAGGGTAACTAGGAAGAAGGAGGATGACGTCATCTGTTGGGAAAGTTGTAAGAGAAAAAAAAAAAAAAAACTTGCAAAAGAAAATAGAAAAGAAAAATTTGTAAATAAATAAACCAACGTGGCCCAGAAGCAACGTCGTGAACCTTAGAAGGTAGAAGTAATGCCGTACACCCTAGAAGTCAGCACCGTATACTTGAGAATCGACGTCGTCCACCCTAGATCAAGGGACTGGTCCTTAGTTAGGTCCCGGGGGGACGTAACCCTTGCACCTCAAAATCGGAATCCTGGTGGTCCCTTCAGGGGGAAAGAGGTAAAAGTAGTCAAAAAAGGTGTCTTCGGGAAGACGTTATGACGTGTTTGGTCAAAGGGACGAGGTCAGGAGTATAGACAGGAGGACGAGACTCGTTTGGAGGTTTGAGTGTTCGGACTAGCTCTAGTAGGAGGACATATTTTAGAGAGTCGTTGTAAGACAACACTTAAAGAATTGATACAGACAAAACAAGGGAATGTGAAGAGGTGGGAGATGAGTAGAGAGGAGATCTTAGGTCGTCGGTATTAGGTGAGGACGTCTAAGT
The DNA here is from genome assembly GCA_006410555.1 of Capra ibex. Classification (NCBI taxonomy): domain Eukaryota; kingdom Metazoa; phylum Chordata; class Mammalia; order Artiodactyla; family Bovidae; genus Capra; species Capra ibex. Next base: position 65,049,616 of record SJYO01026388.1, on the reverse strand, counting down.
ACACGAAAAACCCCTCATGTGGTACGACAGAACGTGAAGGTGCGATAAGAAAGAAGAGACTCAACCGAAGGGACGGGGTTTTCGGAGTGATCAAAGGTGATTGAGAAACTTTAGTCAAATTCGTAACGAAAGACCCCTTTAATTCGATATACAAGGACGTGACTTAATGGTTTCTTAGCAAACGTGTGAAGATCAAATCAGAAAATTTCATAAAAAATTCAATGAGATAGTTGTTTGTAAGTAAGTCTAGTATGACACATTGCCAGTACGTCACAGTAAAAAAGATTCGTGTTCTTCAGAGTTGTGACTCTTTCTGTTTTTTCTCAAGGATAAGAGTATGTGACATGGTAGAGTCACCTTCTACCTTCTGTCACTATTGAAGAGTCGCCTTCCATCACTATTGAAAGTATTACTTTTATTTTATTATTTGTTATCCGATACCTTAGTAAACCCTTTCCTTAATAAATTTGGATCTACCGACTTTTCCAAAAAGACTCCTCAACTATAAATTCGGACCACTCTAGATTTACAATACTGAATAGGTCGGTTCATTTATAGACTACCTTCTAGTAAATTCCGTATTTCTTTCTTGTCAAGTCCGATTCTGGGATCCCCTATTACTAAAATCTTGTAAACTCTTCGTCTTACTTCTACACCCACCGGTCCATCCCGAAAAACAAAACAAAACAAATTACGTAAATTAGGGGGTTTCCGAGACGTTGGATTCAGCACGTTAGTATTAACTCCATATTCTCTTCCAACGTTTAAAATACGTCAGTGTTTACTATCTGATCCTTTATGATTTTAGTCCTAATTTTGCCTAGAAAGACTTAGGTTTTGGTACACAAAAAAGGTGGATGTCACATTGTTTACAATATGACACTTTTTCTTTATAAGTTTGAGGTTTCCTACTCTGATATGTTGAAGAACCTGTCAATCTTAATTCATACCCTACCACCTCACAAGGTAAGAGTTTACTTAATGCAGTTCTAGTCTGTTTAAACACCTCTTTTTGTAGTGGAGAAGTAGACTTTAACGAGCAGAAGATTATAGGTGAGACACAAAGATCATATTATGTCTCTCAATGTTGAAACAAAGAACAAAAGTTTACTATTCTGTCACGATTGACATCCTTTTGTACTCCGTTCCAGTTGTTAACGTTTAGATCGTTACAGAGGGAAACCACGAAGATACGCTCTCCCTTCCCTTTCCGACAGACAACTTCTACAGTGTTTTGTGAAAAGTGGGATAACTAAAAGTATGCCCTTTTCAGTCATCACTTGTGTTAAACTTTGAAGTTATAAGACTAAGAGGACCTTACTGGTTACTTCCGGGAATCCCCGACAGAACCATGTGCCTTAGGAAGCATCATTATCTTTGTAGGTTGAAGACTTGTCTAGAACCGAAACTAGAATAGCAAGAGGATGAAAGGTACGGGAAAAGGAGGGAAGGAGAGTTTAGTTTGGGTCGGTTGTCATCTCCGAGACTAGTTTAGTCTTGAAAGAGGTCCTTCGGTACGGCCTGGAGAGGGACCTAGGAACCGTCTGTCACTAAAGTTTAATTTGACAAAAAATTGTTAGTAATAATGTCAAGGTACTGTAAGAAGAGCAAATTTTAATATGTGTAAATATGTGTACTTAATTAAAACACTAAAATATCACATTAACGTTAAAATTTAATATACTTATTACACCGTCTCATAAGTATTATTTTTTAGGATGTGTAATACTGTTTAGTTTCGCTCATGTATAGAAAATGAAAAACTAATATAAATCTTCATTTTACTATTTGAACTTGTAGACTCAGTGAGAGTGAATAAACAAATCTGAAAAGAGATTAAGGTTTCCAACTAGTAATCGATAGTATGTATAAAGATATATTATAATTTATTAGGTCACTATACGTACTCCCCGAAGGGACCACCGAGTCTCCAATTTCGTAGACGGACGTTACACCCTCTAGGCCCAAGTTAGGGACCCAACCCTTCTAAGGAACCTCTTCCTTTATCGTTGGGTGAGGTGATGAGAACGGACCTTTTAAGGTGCCTGACTCCTCGGACCATCCGATGTCAGGTACCCCAGTGTTTCTCAGTCTGTACTGACTCACTGAAGTGAAAGTGAAAGTCCCTATAAGTAATCCTCTTTCTTTGATCGTGATTAATACAGAGATCGTGTGTAGTCGATGAAAAAGGTTATGAGAGTGGTAAAGTTAGGGGTCTCGGTATATCCTATCCATTAAAAAATGGGGATAAAATGTATGCCTTTGAGACCCGGGGGTTTTAATATAATGAACATTTTAAATGTATCGAACTTCATCCTTCATATTTTTGTATTTAGATCTATATGTCAAGACTTAGGTTTCGAGTTCGAAGGGAGAGAATATAGTAAAAGTATCTGTAAAATATTCGTTAGTATATAAGTACGTTTAACTCGTAGATTTTATGACGTTAAATTTTTAAATTAAATTAATAATTTGACCAGAATATTAGTACTTTCATATACTTGTAACAAAAGTTAAAAGTACGTATTAAAGTGATATACTAAGATCGTTCTCTGATAAGTGTTAAAAATTAAATTATTAAAAGATCAGTTCTTAATAAAACTAGAGGACAAAGAAATGGTGGGAGACTATCTACAGACTACAAAAGTACAGAGACCATAGAAATAACGTCCTTTTTAATTACCCTTTAATATTCATAAGGTAGTTGTAACTTCTATTTTTTAATCATTTCAGACAAATATTTGGGGTGGGAGAGAGATGAAGAGGAATGATTGTGACTGTTATAATACGGTCATTTATGAGATAATCCATAGTCTTTTATTAAAAGGTACTCTTCTATATTTTCCGACTGTAGACCTGGAAAGACTTCCGTTTTTCGTTCCAGTCAAGAGAAGGTTCTTTTCCACAGTTCCTCGAACAGATGGGAGGATTAAAAACAGATGTTTATAAAAATAAACTTGATTCGTTACCGATCGAATAGGGCGACTTTCCTACAAAATTTACTACCTTAGGTTCACTGATCTTAGACAGAAGTAGAAGAAATTGGACCTGGGACCTTTACGATCAAAAGATTGTAGTTTCTAGTCTCTACTAGGTTTAACTATTGACATGATACCTAAACTAGAACATTTTTAGTCGTAAGACTAACTACCCTACAAATCTAGATAACTATATTAATAAAAGATCATGGAATCAGACTAATTAAAAGTCACAGTTACTATTGTACTAGTTTATTATACAGATGTTAGAAATACATACTCTGTTTTTTATAAACACTTTAAAATTCATTCGAAACGTAATTTATAAGAGAGAAATATGTATCCGTTTGTTAAAAATATATAGATCTTAGTATACTCTCTTTGTGATACACGAAACCGAGGTCTTTATAAATCTAAGTTTAAAATGGAGGTCCATGTTACATGTGACGAAATCCCTTAAGTCGGTGATACTCGAAGTCAAAAGAGTAAAGATTACTATATGTTGTGACTCGACTATTCCAGTATACCTACTAGTTTATTCTAGTAGAAAAGTCCTGACACTCAAAATTGACCTTATTGTATAATTTCACGGATTCCAGATTATCCGTAAAATCACAATAAAGAAGGGATCACTTCACTTCACTTTGATTTCAGTGAACCAGCATAGGTTGAGACACTGGGGCACCTGACATCGGGTGGTTCGAGGAGACGGGTACCCTAAGAGTCCGATCTCATGACCTCACCCAACGGTAAATGAAGAGGTCCCATAGAAGGGCTGGGTCCCTAGCTTGGGTCCAGAGAGCGTAACGTCCGTCTGCGAAATTGGAGACTCGGTGGTCCCTTCAGAACCCATCGATTAATTTTCAACGAAAGTAAAAAGACATGACTTATTTACATACTCATATTTCCCCAGTGGACATTTATAAAATGGTATATTTAATAATTGTAACAAAATTATAAACATTAAGTATATAAATTCCTAATTTAAATGATATATATTCCTTTTTTTAATTAGGACGTTAAGAGTTATTCAAAATATATTATGACATTGTACAATAAAAGGTTTGTAAAACATTTTACACCGTTAAAAACTTTAAAAGAAATTCTGATTCTTATAAAATCAATTTCTTTGAAATGACCCCTTCTTTGTTTTTTTTCCATACTCATTAAATTACCAGTTTGTATGACCTCTCTTTACTGAAGACCATTGGTTGGGCACTCCCGTACTTAGTGACACTTGAGAGGGTCAAGAGAGGAGAGACGGTGTACCTACGACTTTTCCGTTTTTGTGTTATAATGTCAGTTATTGTAAACTTTTGTCCCTCTCCAGATATTTTCTGTCCTTAGAGATTGTTCGTCATTATTTTCTTATTTACCGGAGAGTATTTGCCGATGGGTGAGATTATAAGACCGGGCCTTTTAATGTGCCCTCGTCGGACCGTCAGATGTCAGGTACGCCAACGTATCTCAACCTGTGTTGACTCGAAGTGGAGTGAAGTGAAGCATATATATCTATTATGTATTAGAGAAGACATATAAGTTGTATAATAGTACAAGAAAATTTTTATCCCGTTACAGAAAGGAGAAAGTTCAAAGTCATTAATATTATGCTAAGGATACTCAGACATATAATTCGGTCAGAGTGTGTACCGTCCCGTTCTACCCCTAGTCTGTAAAAACTATTTTAGGAATCTATTAAAATCTCTTCGGCCTTTGTAGGTAAGATAGAACATGTTTTCTCACCTAGACGGTGATATCGTATTTCAGTTACTCTGACACTAACTAATTTATAGTGAGAAGAATAAAATTAGGAAATGAAAATTATATAAGGACTTCACTAATCAGATAAAAGTCATTGTGTGTGTTTACGATATAGATATAAAACGGGTCCTTGGTCTCGAAGTCAAGGTGGAATACGGTCACCACCACTGACTACCATAACTAACCATATGTACAAAAAATTAAGTCTTTCTTCATAATCAGTGTGTGAGATAGTAAATCTTTAAATATAACAAAAAAACAAACGTCTAATATTTGACACTACACAGGTGTATAGAGGTTCTATTGTTTATAGATGACCTTCTCTATAATTGTCAGGAGAAACTTATTAGTATAAATCCTCCACTGACACACTTCGAGTATTTTTCATTACAAAAAAGGAGGCGTGTACAGTCTCACTATAAATTTATTGATGGTTTGTAATTAAAAATCACATCTTTCGATTTTGAGTGTAATTCTTTAAGTGATAGATGACATTTTAGACTCTGTTTGAAAACCTGTTTATATTTAACCTGGTGTATCACTAAAGGTGAAGTTCCAGATTCTTCGTAGGACGTAATTCGGACCAGGAAATAAATATTCAACCTAAACAAAAAAAAAAAAAAAGTTTTTATTGGTATTACGGTAAAGAGTTCAACGAAATTTTAAGATGACATCGAAATTCTTTCTATTTTTACGGTGAGGTTAATAGGCCCAGTACGTAAATGACGAAGTGACCGGACCGACGAGAGTAAGAGTCCTGAAGTTCAATCTAGACTCTTAGTCCTTGCAATGAAGGAAAGTTTCTATTTGTTTGTATCATCAATGGTAAAATTTATGAATCATCATAAGTTGATAGATTTACGAGACTCGACTCGAAAAATTTTACTAACTTTAATTCCCAACGTTTGACCCATTGTGTTTAAGACCTATCTTTTAACTCCCAACCATTGTCTTTTCTCTCTACTTCTCCCACCGTCGTCCTCCCCGACAAAAACAAACACACCGAAACCTTCTCTTTTTCCTTCGACTCGGTTTTCTTTTGGTGTTTTTTTGTCTGGTCCGAAGACTGACTGTACCGACACATATTATTATCTTCCCCTCCCCCGACTCGAAACTCGGTCACCGACCTCACCGGACAATCTCGTTCACCCACACAAGACGACTTTTCCTGGACGACACTATTTGACGTCCTCCCCCTTCCCATCGTTTAAGTTCGACCACGTAACACACACTCTTAAGAAGGTGTCTAACCTCTGTGTGTCAGCGGAACGTAACCGTTGAGTCCATAGTTTCGAAAAAACGTAGTGAGTCCGGACTTATTTCGTGATCACCATTTCTTACGCGGACGGTTCCGTCCTTATATTCTGTACGTCCAAGTTAGGGACGGAGTCCTTCTAGGGAACCTCTTCCTTTACCGTTGGGTGAGGTCATAAGAACGGACCTTTTAAGATACCTGTCTCCTCGGACCACCCAATGTCAGGTACCCCAACGTTTCTCAGTTTGTACTGACTTTGTTGAATCGTTACCTTGTTCCTGGTCTTATCTTCCTGGTGTCAGACGTTCACCTTCGATTCTGTACAGAGTGTATCCAACCACGTCCTTATATTCTGTGTTCGTCTAAAAGGTCCTTATAACTTCCTTTGTACTATCAAAAGTAACACTTACATATTTTTCCTGGTCACAATGGATTTGGTACTCCTTGTGTACCTGTAAAAAGTATTCTCTAGTCTAAAAGTTCTAATCGTTTACTACCGACGTATGGGTTTCGGATTCTGAAATTGACCTAGGTCCTATATGACCTCATTCTTTACCGTTGGGGCGAGGTCATAAAAACGGACCTTTTTAGGGTACCTGTCTCTTCTGACTACCCAATGTCATTTCGACCTGTGCTGAATCGTTGATTTGTCGTCCTGTATATAAGTTATTAATCTACTTGGTCATAAAAGGAGATGTTTTATTGAAGAAAGAAAGGAATTTGACTTCGAAATGAAGGTGCTGACTGAAAAGGTAAGTAGTATTCCTTTGTGCTATGTTTTAGTCAAAACTCGTAAAAAGAACCCCCTTAAAACAGAGTAACGATCGATTGTGTCGTGAAGTTTGGTCACCGAAACCTTACAAATAACAATATAATCTTTCAAATATGACAAACCTCTTTTACGAAAAATTTTTACTAAAAAACTTTTTATTTGGATACGTTATAACCACGTATCAACAACGACGACAAACGGTAAAACAGAAATATGTTCACTCACTATTCAGAAATAAGATGAATGAGTTGTAAACGGTCGAATTACTATCGAAATGTGTTTTCGTAACCGGTTTCAAGTTTAAGTATCCAACATCGACCTTCGTTATCTAATAAAAGAAGTAGTTTTCCGTTTTTCAGTAGTTATCAATAGAAAGAGGTCGTTGGGATTTCTACTCTTCTTTCCTTATATGGCAATCACTAAATGTAATAAAAAGTGTGTATAAGAATATATGACGACTGTAATAATAAATGTTAAAAATGTTAAAATAAAATAAAATATTTTAAATACTAAAATAAAATATTAACAATAAAATAAAATCGTAGAATGCAGATTACTGACTGGATGATCATAACATGTGATGAGACTCTTAAAATCGAATAATAAAATAAATAACATTAATTTTGTACATATAGATATAGATGTCACAGTAATAAATACTCCATAAAATCGTATAAGAACCTACGGAGTGCGATGTATTACCTTATTTAACTTGATAAAGTTTTTCGTTTTGGTTTTGTAGTACGTTAGTACCTATTCAAATCCGTGTTAATTTATTGAATAAACATCAGTATTACGTTTAAGAGGTTTTCATTGAAATCATTATTAAAAAATAGGAGTATCCGAGTCACTCAATATGAAGGTTAATGGTATAATGAGAAAAAGGATTAATTTCTAGATAAAACTTGAATTTTAATCAATTAAGAAATAGATTATTTTAGTACTATATAAATGTATATATATAGTGAAGTATTGATTTTCAAACTCTATTTACTATTTTAATTACTAACACTCGAGTTTGAGGAAATTTGAAACCAAAATGTACACTCTAAATAAAAAGTCGTCACTACGTTCGGAACACTTGAGTTTCTAGACGTATTATGTACCGAATATGGATATGGTAACTTAACAAATATCAGATCTCTCCCTCCTGTATATCCTTATACGTTTTATGTTTTACATTATACAAAGTTTACGAGACCTTATTCTTTCCTTTTACACTGATTAAACGAGTCCCCTACAGAAGTGTCCTTCAACTGTAAACTTAAGTTCGGAGTTACTTGTCATATGAACAGGATGCACCTATCCTTGTCATCCCACTTTTACAGAAGAAAAATACTGTGCACATTGACTCGAGTATGATGTAATAAATCACCAATACACTGAAAAATAAAGAAAGAAACACCTATTACATCCCGTTCTGTCCAAACTTCCTTGTCCATAAATCGATAAGAGAGAAGATTGAAATCCACTTTTTTGAGTTTTATTATGTATCATTTTAACTGACCAAACTAGAGGAACGACAGGTTCCCTACTTATGTATTTACTTTACAATACATTATATTTACATTTATTAAAAACGTAAACCATAAAAACCTAGATTGTAAAAACGTAAACCATTAAAAACCTGGATTGTTTTCGTCTTCTATAACTCTTCTCCACCGTTCTTATGTGTCTTCTTGATATGTTTTTTCTAGAAGTACTGGGTCTATTAGTGCTGCCATACTATTAAGTGGATCTCGGTCTGTAGGACCTCACACCTCAGTTCACCAGGAATCCTTCGTATTGATACTTGTTTCGATCACCTCCACTACCTTAAGGTCAACTCGAGAAAGTTTAGGATTTTCTACTACGACACTTTCATGACGTGAGTTATACGGTCGTTTAAACCTTTTGAGTCGTCACCGGTGTCCTGACCTTTTCCAGTCAAAAGTAAGGTCAGGGATTCTTTCCGTTACGGTTTCTTACGAGTTTGATGGCGTGTTAACGTGAGTAGAGTGTACGATCATTTCATTACGAGTTTTAAGAGGTTCGGTCCGAAGTTGTCATGTACTTGGTACTTGAAGGTATACAAGTTCGATCTAAATCTTTTCCGTCTCCTTGGTCTCTAGTTTAACGGTTGCAGACGACCTAGTAGTTTTTTCGTTCTCTCAAGGTCTTTTTATAGATGAAGACGAAATAACTGATACGGTTTCGGAAACTGACACACCTAGTGTTATTTGACACCTTTTAAGACTTTCTCTACCCTTATGCTCTGGTGAACTGGACGGAGAACTCTTTGGACATACGTCCAGTCCTTCGTTGTCAATCTTAACCTGTACCTTGTTGTCTGACCAAGGTTTATCCTTTTCCTCACTCAGTTCCAACATATAACAGTGGGACAAATAAATTGAAGATACGTCTCACGTAGTACTCTTTGCGACCCGACCTACTTCGTTTTCGACCTTAGTTCTAACGACCCTCTTTATAGTCATTCAAGTCTATACGTCTACTGTGGAATACCGTCTTTCGCTCTTTCTTGATTTCTCGGAGAACTACTTTCACTTTCTCCTCTCACTTTTTCAACCGAATTTCGCGTTGTAAGTCTTTTGCTTCTAGTACTACAGACCAGAGTAATGAAGTACCGTTTATCTACCCCTTTGTCACCTTTGTCACTCTCTGAAATAAAACCCCCCGAGGTTTTAGTGACATCTACCACTGACATCGGTACTTTAATTTTCTGAGATAAGGAACCTTCTTTTCAATACTGATTGGATCTATCGTATAACTTTTCGTCTCTGTACTGAAACGGTTGTTTCCAGACAGATCACTTCTGATACCAAAAAGGTCACCAGTACATACCTACACACTCAACCCGATATTTCTTTCGACTCGTGACTTTATAACTACGAAAACTTGACACCACAACCTTTTCTGAGAACTCTCAGGGAACCTAACGTTCCACTAGTTTGGTCAGGTAGGATTTCCTTTAGTCAGGACTTACAAGTAACCTTCCTGACTACGACTTCGACTTTGAGGGTTATGAAATCGGTAGACTATGTTTCTTGACTGAGTAAACTTTTCTCGCACTACGACCCTTTCTAACTTCCGTCCTTCTCTTCCCTACTGTCTCCTACTCTACCGACCTACCGTAGTAGCTGAGTTACTTGTACTTAAACCCATTTGACACCCTTTACCACCACCTATCCCTCCCGACCGCACGACGTTAGGTACCCCAATGTTTCTCAACCTGTGTTGACTCGCTGACTTGACTTGACTGACTTAAAAACAGTAACGTACATTTACTACATATATCCTGTAAAAAATAACTCAAATGAGACGATCACGATGTATTAAAATTTTCTAGTAGTTTTACAAATTAATATCTTAGGAACATGTCTTTCTACGGAAAAACAATTCTAATTGCATTCAATTATTTAGATGAAATCTTATCAGTACGAGTTTAAAATTGTAAAAGGTATCAAGTTAAGGTCCAGTACTATTGATATCCGATATATATAAATATGGGAGAAAGAGGATACTGGTTCGACTTATCTTTTAAATTTTATACAACATATTTATTATCAAGTTTAGTGTTAATACTTTTTTTAGTTCGTTTCACATTAGTCTCTACTCTCTAAAGGTTTTTTAGACTCACCAGTATTAATATATTTACTCTGATGAAAGGGGATAAAAGTATAAAAGAGGTCAATATTTTAAAATCAAAGGGAATAAAGATGAGGTCATTGTCCACATGCGAAGGGTGAGTCCCGTCTCGAGACTGAAGGTGTGAACTAGACTTCATTTGTTTCGTCAAAGAGAGGGGTCTACTCAGTTTCTCTTCTTGACTGAAGGTAGGAGGAAGTCCTTTGTCCTCTACAGACCGGACCTTCTTTGATAATAAAGGTGGAGGATGAGTACGTCGTCACGTGTGGCGGGGAAGGAGTCCACCATTGTTCGTCTAACACTCTACCAATTGTGTTGTCGTGATCAGTCCAAAATATTTAATTTGACTCTAAACCTTTTTTCGAGTGTTTTCACTAGGTCCCACATGTGATGTTTGGATTTGTCCAACCGATGGAAGATTTTGTCTTTAAAATTAATCTTTGGTTTCAGTAATTCCATATTATCACTATCGTAGGTCCTTTGACAGGTTTTACAGAGGAGTATGGTTTTGGGTCCTTATAAAATTAAAGTCACTCTTTTATGTTAGATGTCTGGTCTTTCAGTTTTACTGTCTCTTCGACCTTAAAAATCCGAACTTGATATTGAGATGACAAGTTTATACGAGGTTGTTTATTAGTGCTTGTGAGAACTTTGTTTTTTCTTTTATCTTTTAGAGTCGTTTCTCTATCTTTTATATTTTCTCCTGTTTTATCTTTTAAACTTGAATCATAGTTTATTATTTGTTTCGGCAATTATCGTCTTTCGTTTAAAGTCTCTTTGATCACTTGTCGTTCAATTTAGTTATCTTTAATACTCGTTATTCTCTTTATCTAAATTTTTAATTATACTCGAAGTCCCTGGACACTCTATTACCTTTTATATATTGTACGATAAACACAGTTGTGTGTGTGTGTGTCATGTTTGTTATACTTATACCTCGACGTCATCCAAACTCTTTTTTAACTTTCGAAGGGTTTAAACAGGACTTTATTAGAATATCTAAATTCCCCGAGTCTTACAGGTTTTGTCCTATTACAGTTTCTTTAGTTGTGACTCTTTAGATATGTGTAGTTTAATCGAAGATTTTTGAGTTCTTTTTCCGTTTTCGAACTTTCGTCAGATACTCTTCTGTAACGGACGTCCTCTTGTCGTCTAACGAAAGGTCTTTGTTCTCCGGTCTTCTTTCATCGTATGAATTGCGACTTTCTTTTTGTTAACAGTTGGGGTTTAAGACGTGACTCACTTTTATAAAAAATTCTTATTTCCATTTTATTTCTACTAAAGTCTATTTCCCTTCTCTCTTATTAAACAGTGGTCCGTGGACCGACTTTTTCTTACCGTTTCCTTTAAGGAGTTTCCATTTTTTTTCTTTTTTCTTTTTCTTTTACCTTGTAATCCTTACTTCTTTCTCATTTCCTTTCTCATTCGTATACCGATTTAATACTTCATAAGAAAAGGGGAACTCGAAAATTTTAATATAAACTGTAAATTTTCGTTTTCAAAAGTACTCCCAGAGTTGTATACATCTACTTTGTAAATTCTGTTGATGCAATATCTATCTCTCCACATTTCCTCAGATTTTCCATCCATTTTAATATAAGGTTAAATTCGCCAATTTACTATAATGACCTGACACTATTCGATACACACATATGAAATTAGGGCTCACGATAGTGATGTTTTTTCTTTAGGAGTTTTTGTGATCCCTTTTATTAAATTTTTCTGTGTACGTCGGGTTAGAAGTGTCGTCGTAATAAATATTATCGGTTCTTCTGAACTTTTATCAGATTCACAGGTAACTGTATACTTACCGATTTCTTTTACACCATATGTATATACGTTGTCTTATAATAAGTTCGTAATTTTTACTTTATAACGGTAAACGTCTGTATCTACCTGGATCTCTAATAATATGATTCACTTCATTCAGTCTGTTTATGTTTATAGTGCACTAGAGTGAATATACACCTTAGATGTTTTATTATATTTACTTGAATGAGTATTTTGTCTTTGTCTGAGTGTCTGTATCCTTTTTTTTTTCCTTTTTTGAATACCAATGGTTTCCTCTTTCTCCCACTCCCTATTTAATTCTGATACCCTTATTATCTTTGTGTGATGACATATATTTAATCTATTTATTCCTAAATGATATATCGTGTCTCTTGATATAAGTTAAAGAACTTTATCGGATATTACCTTTTTTTAGACTTTTAATATATCTATACATATGTATAGAGAGAGAGAGATATATATATATATATATATATATGTATTTTGACTTAGTGAAACCATTTTGTCACCAGTATCGGACTTACAGACAGTTATACTTTAATCGTTTTATACATAGGTTAACAGTGGACGATAGACATCCCCTTGACCAAGGTCTTAGTCAGTGTACATGGTTTTAGACCTGTGTGAGTTCAGGATGTCAACCGGGAGGAAGGAATAGACTCCTAAGTTGGTTGTCGTCTAGTATTTATATACCGATATAAATAAAAATTTTTCATCTGAAAATTCACCTGGACCTGTTAAGTTTGGATAGAATAAGGTTCTAGTTGACATTAATAACAATACAAGTTCGTTACCTCATGTTCCATCTAGTTGTTTATAATCGTACTTTTACAGGTACCAATTCCTTTTGTATGTCTTACTACTTATGACATACTAAAATGACAACCATGTCTAATATATATCACACAAATGCATATATGAAAATTCTTTTTCCAAATTCTCCTATTTGTCTCTATTAAATGATACTAACAGACCCATCCATCTGAGTATCCCTGTAAAGTAAATGATTAAATTTGTAAAATTATCACAAACTTACACAAAATTATTTTCGTATATATCTCAATTATTACCCAAAAGGACCGCCGAGTGACCATTTCTTAGACGGATGTTACGTCCTTTGGGTCCAAACTAGGAACTAAACCCTTCTAGGGGACCTCTTCCCCTACCGTTGGGTGAGACCATAAGAACGGACCTCTTAGGGTACCTGTCTCCTCGGACCACCCGATATCAGATACCCCAGCGTTTCTCAACCCGTACTGACTCATACAAAATTATTTTCGTATATATTTTAATTATTACTACTTAACTCTTATTTTTTAAAGGTAAAACTTTTATTTTCATTAACTTATTACCTTTTCATTAAACAGTTCCGTATACGGAACTTTTGTGACAAATTTCTTGTTTTTACAGTGACCCACACTCTCTGAAACAAAGTTTACGACTGACGTTTGAGATGGGTCTGACACCCAACCCTATACTTTTTGCGTTATCTGTCCCAAATACGTCCACACAGGACGTGGGTGTCAACTTATTTGAGGTTTAAGATATTATTATAACACGAATTTTTCATATTTTCAATTAGTCTTTATTTTTGATCTTACGAAAACGTACCTTTCTATCTACTGCTAACCCCTTTTGGTGACCAGAGTTACACACACAAAAGAACGAATAAGTCTCGATTTACTTTCGTGAGTCTCTTTCTGACGGTTCTCGTTATGTATAAAGTTCACCTCTCGTTATTACATTAACGAAAAAAGTTCCTCGGGTTCCTTACGACTGTAACCTTTCATGGTTCCTCTGGTATACGTCGAGTCATCGTCACAATAGTGACGGTCCACTTTCTTTTTTCTTTTGAGACAAAATACTATGACAACAAGTGCGATGGATTATTTAAAAATAGACCAACTACAGTTTCTTGAAACTCCGATAAGAGAATCTTAGGTTTGACCTTTTTTTACCCTTATAAAATACCCTCTTTGTTATGTGACCATATTTTTGGACTTGAAATTCACAGCACGGTTTTCCAAGAGTAACAAATCAAATGAAACTTCTTCACTAATTTTCTCTTTCACAATTAGTGAGTCAACACGGACTGAAACGTTGGGGTACCTGACATCGGACGGTCCGAAGAGACCGGAACCCTAGAGGTCCGTTCTTATGACCTCACCCAATGGTAAGGAAAGAAGTCCCCTAGAAGGGTTGGGTCCTTAGTTTGAACTCAGAGGACGTAACGTCCGTCTAAGAAATGGCAGAGTCGGTATATTTACGAAGTTCCCCGTTATTCTTTCTCCCTCCTCTTATGTACATTTTTCCGTCTTCCTCTTTAGTTGCAGGTCATTCTTTGTTTATTCTTTCACAGATGTTTACCTTCCCCTTTTTTTCGTTAAACCTCGTCGGAATTCCACATGTTCTGACGTGTCCCCTTCCTCTTGACTCCATCCCGTCTCCTATGTAGAGGTCATTTAGTAGAACTTAGTTTGTCATCCTCCATTATCTCTTACATACATACTTGTGCAAAGACTTTGTAAACGTTACTTTTGACTTCCTATCTGTGTATTTATGACTTAATCTTAACCTTCTCCTTTTTCGGTCTTTAATTTGACACATACAGGCCTTTTCCTGTATGTATCACTTTTATTGTTAGGTAAAATGGAAAAGTCTTTATTAAAGGAGATCAAGACATGATGTAGAGTAGACCTTTCTCCACAATCGAGTCGGGATGGTGGACCCTTAATCCCCCTCTCTCCGTCTTTACAAACGAGCATCGGGTCTCTCTTATCTATAGATGTTAATCTTTTGGTCCGTCGGTAGAGATAAGGTACCTGTACCAGAGAGTTTGTCGTTTCAAGAACAAAGGTAGAGAAATTTATAACGGAGACAGATAGATAAGTGAAGTGACCACCGAGTCTGACAATTCTTAGACGGACGTCAAGCTAGGACCTCTTCCCTTACCGATGGGTGAGGTCATGAGAACGGACCTCTTAAGGTATCTGTCTCCTCGGACCGCCCGATGTCAGGTACCACAGTGAGTGTATCTCAGCCTGTACTGACTCTCTGAAAGTGAAAGTAGTAAGTCATAAAAGGATATGAGAGATCCCGATGTCAGGTTAAAATTTCTTACCTAGTTTCATCTTCTCTTGATCGTTCTCCAATGACATTGAACCGAAGACATAAATGAAATGGTTTTCTTGACATCTAACCCGGTTACCACTTTTATTCTTATACACATACTTGTTTTCGGGACCCTTTTCGTAGTTCTTTCGTTATCTAAGTATAAGTATATATATATGTGTGTGTGTGTGTGTGTATATATAGGAATATAATTACTTGCGCGATTCACCTATGAAGTATGAGTCGCGATATCTCTTTTCACTTCGTCTAAGTCCCTTTTACCATAGTCCCAAAGTCCATCCCACCTCTCACGAGTCTTACTCACGGTCTTCACAATTTGTGTCCTCTACGAGTCCGTAACCGACAATATAAGATTTTGTCCAATAGTCGATGAAAAAGGTATACACTCGTTTACTAGTAAGTGTATTAGTACATATTTCCTTTTGTCTGAAGTTATAACAATGGGGGGTTTAAGAGTATATATAAGATTCATTTATTTTAAAACCTTACGTATAAGGAAGACTTACTTTCTACTTAATTTTATTTTACAAGTTTTCTTCCCGTCGACATCACTTTTTTTTTTTTTGTTACTACTCCTAATTCCTAATTGGGAAAACACACATCTTATTCCTTATTTGTTAATATTATACATAAGTTTCTATTTATGATCACGGGCCTCGGTCACACTCCTTAAGGTGGGCACTGTTCCAGTACGCCGTCTCGAGACTACCGTTCCGATTAGTCTGGAGTCAAAAAGGGGGACCATAAAGGACTCGTACATGGGGGTTTTTATTCTTAGACGGCCGAAAAGGTGGGAAGACTATAAGAGACCTTTTTCAGTTTAGTCCCGAAATCAGAAGACGTAAACTTTCCCTACAAAGTCAATTTGGGGAGACTATCGAGAGATCGAACGGATTGTCCAAGGGGGTCTTGAGAATGTCGAACACTTAACGAACGTCGGGGAGTCGACGGTCTCCGTGTTTCGAATTTTTGTAGAATTTCTATGTCTCGGAAAAGATTTCCCGGTTTTTAGTATAACCTCTGTCCTAAAGTGACAACTGAGTTGCTAACGACGGTCCGGAGGTATAAGACATAGAAAATCCGTGGACCCTCCTACAATTAGCTACATTTACCCTATACCTTTTTCTATATATTATCAAAACTACAATCGTTGTGATCTCAAAACTCAATTAATGAAAAGAAAACAATATTTAGTGACATGAGGAAAATGAACAATATTTGACGACATAGAAACGATATATTCTTACATTGAAATAAATCACAAAAGACTCTCACCGTGGTCTGAAACCCTTCTATCTGTGTTTATTCAGAAGACCAACTGTTTGGGAATAGTCTTTTTTTCCGACATTTTTCAATTAAGCGGGAAAACCGGCCTTCTACTACATTTAGTGGATTGGGAACACATATGTTGATCCATACGTCTCTCTTTTCGGACCAAAACTATTCTCAGACCCGACGATTACGACGTATTGACATAATGGGTAACTAGAGATACATATTAGTTTTCATAATTTCCGGAACTTCCTATTATCTCCCCCCCGGTCAGTAACCTTCCTGACCAAAGGGGGCACAGAGGAGAAATGAGATTAAAGTCCGACTTAAGGGTAGACCCCGCAACTTCGAGCGGTACAGATGAATGAACAGGGCCGAAGATTCTAGGCCGAAGATTCTAGGCATTCTCTCTCTCCGGTTCTGCCCCGTGAGAGGCTATAAGTTTGCCTGTGGCCACCTGATTGCATCTACCACGTTCGAGGAACAGACCTTGAAATAACCGAAAGGTGTATTTGGTTCAATAAGTCGGAGAAAAGAGGTGAATTAAAAGGATGATGTGATAAAGAAGGATTAGATTAGAATATAATTATTTATTTATTCAAAAAAGGACCGGATGAGGCAGAGGGGAAGTTTAGTGGGACCTAGGTGGTCCCGATCTGGGACCGTATGATCATCTTTACAAATGGGTCTTTACGATTCTTTTGTGACTTTACTTTCATTCTCTACTTAAAATAAGATTTTATAGCTTTGTTTAAATTAAGGAATATTAATTTCATTATACCATAGACTTCTCTTGTTCCTTTTATCACTTTCTTTTCTCTCGGGGTTTAGGTTTAGTTTGTATTAAAGTTTAACCTTTAATCACATACTATTTTCGTCAAAAATTTTAGTTACCCTTTTTCATTTTGTAACTGTATTTTACGACCCCGTTGACCGACTCCAAAAATTCATTTTTTTTTTATTTGGTCAAGAAGTAAAGAGTGTCATCTATTTTGTTTACTATCTAGATTTGTAATTTTATTTTGATTTCCCTTTATAAAAAAGATAAGAACTTCCACATGGAACAAATTTACTGTTTATAGGATCTGAGACATTTCTTTATATTACTGTATGAACTGATGTATTTTTAATGTTTAGTGTCAGTCCACCTCCGGTGTATCGATTTTTCTGAATAGAATTTTCATGAAAGAAATGTAAGTGTAAATAATAATGGATATTACATATTCCGGAAGGGTTCATCGAGTCACCATTTCTTAAACGGACGTTAGTCCTCTGTCTTCTCTATATCCTCTGTGTCCAAGTTAGAGACCCAACCCTTCTAAAGGACCTCTTCCTTTACCGTTCATTTCAAAACCTACATTTAATGGATCCTCTCCTCGGACCCTCCGATATTAGGTACCCCAAAGTTTATCAACCTCTGTCGAGTCGTTGATATGTTATCGTTACATATTTTCTTATATTAAAGTATTGTTTTGAAATTTATTGGACAAAATATTCATCCGTTATCCCCGTATGGTCTCCTTGATTCGTTCAAACCCGTTGACTTGGTGTCGTTCCAGTATAACACTCTCTTAGCCCACCTCTCAACGGACACTAGTAATGTAGGGGAGATAAAAACGTGGACCTGAGTTCTACCCGTCCTCTCGTAGACCCTTCGACTAGCACACGAAGAGGGGGACTGAGATGGTTCCCCAACCTCCTTCTTACTAGGTAAGGAAACCGAAGGTGTTATCCTCCGTCGTCACCCCTTTCTTTCCTCGTTTCTTTCTTATGTCCTTTCTCCCCTCCTTTGATTATCACAACTCTTAGATGATAAGACTTCCTCCTGGAAGTCTTAGGAGGTTCGGTCCGAAGTCGTTATGCACTTGACAGTTGAAGGACTACAAGTTCGACCTAAATCTTTTCCGTCTCCTTGGTCTGTAGTTTAACGGTTATAGGCGACCTAGTAGTTTTTTCGTTCTCTCAAGGTCTTTTTGTAGACGAAGACGAAATAACTGATACGGTTTCGGAAACTGACACACCTAGTGTTATTTGAGACCTTTTAAGACTTTCTCTGGCGGACTGGATGGAGAACTCTTTGGATATACGTCCAGTCCTTCGTTGTCAATCTTGACCCGTCTCTTGTTGTCTGACCAAGGTTTATCCTTTTCCTCATGCAGTTCCAACACATAACAGTGGGACGAATAAATCGAAGATACGTCTCATGTAGTACTCTTTGCGACCCGACCTTCTTCGTGTTCGACCTTAGTTGTAACGGCCCTCTTTATAGTTATTGGAGTCTATACGTCTACTGTGGTGGGAATACCGTCTTTCTCCTTGATTTTTCGGAGAACTACTTTCACTTTCTCCTCTCACTTTTTCAACCGAATTTCAAGTTGTAAGTCTTTTGCTTCTAGTACCGTAGACCAGGGTAGTCAAGTACCCTTTATCTACCCCTTTGCCACCTTTGTCACTCTCTGAAATAAAAAACCCCGAGGTTTTAGTGACGTCTACCATTAACGTCGGTACTTTAATTTTCTACGAATAAGGAACTTTCCTTTCACTACTGGTTGAATCTGTCGTATAACTTTTCGTCTCTGTAATGAAACGGTTGTTTCCAGGTGGATCAGTTCCGATACCAAAAAGGTCACCAGTACATACCTACACTCTCAACCTGACACTTCTTTCGACTCGCGACTTCTTAACTCCGAAAACTTGACACTACTACCTCTTCTGAGAACTCTCAGGGAACCTGACGTTCCTCTAGGTTGGTCAGGTAGGATTTCCTCTAGTCAGGACCCACAAGTAACCTTCCTGACTACAACTTCGACTTTGAGGTTATGAACCCGGTGGAGTACGTTTCTCAACTGAGTAACCTTTTCTGGGACTACGACCCTCCCTAACTCCCGTCCTCCTCTTCCCTTACTGTCTCCTACTCTACCGACCTATCGTAGTGACTGAGCTACCTGTACTCAAACCCACTTGAGACCCTCAACCACTATGTATCCCGCCGGACGACACGACACTAACTATCCCAACGTTTCTCAACCTGTACTGACTCGTTGACTTGACTTGACTTGATAGACCAAGAAAATGTATTAATGGTGTACAATAGTAAGAGACATAAACAAGGTCCTGTATAACGTACGAATAAGAGAACTCCCTCTACCAGAGAAACGGAAATACACGTTCCCTGGGACTCCCCGGGTACACCGGAATTCTTACCTAAACCTCTATGGCTTCTACTCTTTTCGAAAGACAGTTCAGAGTCACTCGTGTTTATTCTGGTACGGGAAGTCTCTACTCACGGTCGTTCCCCGGATGTTGTATTAAGTGTACCTCGATCAGTATAGAGCCACGAGTCGTCAAATCCTAGTAAAGGGTGTACGGTAAGGAGTCGACTTTGGTTTCTCCCTGGTCTTCAGTGACTTGTACCCCAACAGAAAGACTAAGGATCGGGAGAAAGGGTTCTTGATATGGTAGATTTCTCCGTCCAATTTACTGACACAGTCTGCCTGTAAAGGTTTAACCTGATTTAAGTAAAAATTTTTCAAAGACTTAAGTCCTTCCACATCCAAAGACTCCTTAGATGTCAATTTATCTTTAGTGTAAAAGAAACGTTTTACCATATATCACAATTTTTATTTGTAACTGGGGATAGGTCCTCCTTTAATCTTTTCTACCCTCCTATAGTCACTCGTCTCTCTCTTTCTTCGATTGTCCCAACCAAATCACAAGACGACTGCGACAAAACTTTAAGAACTATTAAAACTTGAAACAGGGTTGAGTTCAAATCCGTTTACACGTCTTCACCCCGATTTATGAGTTGGAGGATTGAGAAGGGCACAAATGAAAGAAAGATAATAGGATGTGACATGAGACACATAGGCGTAAGAATTACCGTATAGGAGGGAAAGTGAGGAGACATGTGTACATTATGAGACTTCAGATGAGACAGGTTAGACGGAGGACTAACCAGTTGTATCTTCCTATTTCCTTAAATCCTTGAATAAAAGAGATTATTGTGAAATTGAAAGTTCCAGAACTTTTTTTCCAGAATATATTTTTTTTTATTTGGGTTTGAGGGTAAAACCTATAGTTTCCGATTCGGAGGGAATTTGGAAGTATGACACGTACGAGTCAACGGTCCAGTACAGACTGACAAAACGTTGGGGTACCTGAGGAGGTAGGTACCCTAAAGAGTTCGTTCTTATGGCCTCACCCAACGGTAAAGGAAGAGGTCTCTTAGAAGGGTTTCACTTTCACTTTCACTTCAACGAGTCAACACAGGCTGAGAAACACTAGGGTACCTGACATCGGATCGACCGAGGAGGTAGGTAGGTACCCTAAAAGGTCCGTTCTCACGACCTCACCCAACAGTAAAGGAAGAGGTCCCCTAGAAGGACCGGATCCTTAACTTGGACCCAGAGGGTGCAACATCCGTCTGCGAAAATGGTAGACTCGGTGGTCCCTAGTTTGGGAGTAGAGAACGTGACCGTTCGTCTAAGAAATGACGAGTCAGTGGACCCTTCGGGGAAGGATACATTACTAGGATAACTAAGGATTCGTAACCGGAAAGTTGTAAGGAGTGGGGTCCTTCTTATCTACCGAGGCCAAGTAATTCCTCTTTCGGTACAAGAATCTTTTTATGTTATCGTACTAAATGAAAGGAGTAACGGAGTTTACAAGTTCTTATGAAAAGGAGACAAAGGTCCGGGTTGAAGTACCCATACACTGGACACGTCAGTGCACCCTGGGGTGTGAGACTTCCTGGAGTACGAAACGAATTTCACGACTATAGTGGTAGAACTTTACCGATTGTTGAAAACTTGTTCTTTGAGATGTTAGGGTATCGACCCGGACGGATACCGAGACCCGGAAATCTTTTCTCGTAAGGTGGTACTATTTGGGTTTCCACAAATTATATTAGATCGTAACGAGTCACCCCACACTCAGATGAAACAACACAATTAATTCCGCCAAACTTAAGAGACGGACACAAAGGATGAAAGGGTAAACAAAGAAAAGTCCACTTCCGTCTTATAAAGGACACAGTTTCACTCTAAACAATTGTACTTTTGTTTATAGTTCCAGTCCCGTTTTTTACCTAGTCTAGTCCGGGAAGCCATCATCGTTTCTCTCCTGACCTAGTTCTTTCCTGACCTAGTGTGAATCCGAGTTTGGGACAAAGGACGGGTACTGGGACTATGGTGCAGTCTCTCCCGTCTCGGGATAGATACGTGGGTGGACGGATGGGTCGTACGGGTGGACCTTCCAGTGTCCGTCGTCTCCTGACGGGGAGTCACCAGGGTCGTCGTGATCAAAATGTCTCACTTCATTCAGTCTTTCTCTTTCTGTTTATAGTATATCATTTCGTATATGCACTTTAGGCTTTTTTTGCCATATCTAGAATAAATGTTTCGTCTTTGTCTCTGTGTCCGCATCTCTTGTTTGCATACATATAGGTCCCCCTTCCCCGCCCCACCACTTAGCCCTCTAACCCTAACCGTATATACGTGATAACCATGACACCCATTTTATCTACTGATTGCTCTCGTATGACACGTCGAGTCACGAGACACTACGGGATTTTACCCTTCCTTTAGACTTTGTTTCCTCTATGTACATATACATAACGACTAAGTAAAACGACATGTCACCTTTGATCGTGTTGTAACATTTCATTGATATGAGGCCTTCGGACCGAGAGTCCAACGTTGTCAAGACCCATCCTATCCCGAAGGGACCACCACGTCTCCAATTTCGCAGACGGACGTTATACTCTCTTGACCCAAGCTAGGGACCCAGCCCTTCTAGGGGACCTCTTCCTTTACCATTGGGTGAGGTCATAAGAACGGACCTCTTAGGGTACCTGCCTCCTCGAACCACCCGACGTCAGGTGCTCAGCGTCTCAGCCTGTGCTGACTTGCTGAAGTGAAGTGAAGTGAAGTATTTGTAAATTTTTTATTTTTCGTGTCCCTTGACCATAGTGTCTCCTACGTTGACACAAGAAAATTTAGAGTTTGATTTATACATTCTGAAAAGGAGGTCATCCATGTGTCAACTGTCGGAAATATTTGACGGAGTAGAAGATAATCGAAGAAATTTTTGTCCATTCTCTTTGTATAACGTTATACTTTCTATGTGTTTACCATTGTGTACACATATTCTTGAATGGTAGGTCATTTCGAAGTGGTGTATGAAAGGTATCGATAATTTGTTCCCGTACACCGGGAAGTGTCGGAACGTGTCTCTCATTTACACAAGGGTCCCGAAGGTCTGGTCTTCTCCCCCCAGGGGACGACAAGGAAATTTTATTGACCGGTTTCGTGAGGGTAACTTATAGAAGGTGTGCCGTATCTAAAGCGACTATTAGGTAGAGTAATCGATCTCCATTTTTGGTCATCACAAGTAATCAATAAGAAGTTAACAACCGTGACATTGAAACCCTCACCCACCGTCAACTTTTAGATGAAGGTCCTCATGCTAATCTAAGATGCACATTATATAAGATGTAAAAATAAAGACTGGATGTCTAATTTCAGTACATAGAACGAAAACAAGAGTCTTTTATATTAGTATTATGTTCGATTTTTAGAAATCGATTCTCGACAGAAAGTCTCATTTACCAGTCACTAAACTGTGACTAGTGGTAAAATCGACATACACACACACGCACACACACACACTGTCTTTTCCTCTTTCCTCCTTCTGACTTACGAAGACTCTCGTTGCTACCGAAGTAAAACCTTCAAAATATTTTCTGACTCGAAACTTTCACTTGCGCAATCAATGAGTCATCACAGGTTGAGACATTCGGATACCTGACATCAAGGGGTCCGAGGAAACAAGTACCCTAAGAGATCCGTTCTTATGACCTCACCCAATAGTACGGGAGGAGGTCCCCTAGAAGGGTCGAGTCCATAGCTTGGGTTCAGAAAATTCAGAAAACGTAATCGTCTACTCAAGAAATGGTTATCACGGTGGAATAACTCGACGATAAGACATTTACACTCTTAAACTCTTCTTTTACTAGGAAGATACAGTTATTCTAGTTAATCTATTCGTTACTCTGTACTCTTTCTTCATTTTGAGCCGTGTGTGAATTTATGTGATTAAGGGTATAAGTGCATAACTAGCCGTCCATGTCGTCACGAGGTTCATTTTGAGGGTGGACGTTCCAAAGGTAGTCCGTCGTTCCGTGTCACTTCTCAACTTGAAGTCTCATACAAAGTGACGGACCAAACATTCCTCTAATTTATAAACTCAGACTTCAGTATTCTAAATATAAAAAGAATTAAACCAATAGATCTTTCGAAGAACCTCTTCCGTTACCGTTGGGTAAGGTCATGAAAATGGACCTTTTAGGGTACCTGTCTCCTCGGACCATCCGACGTCAGGTACCCCAACAACTCCCAACCTGTGCTGACTCGCTGAAGTGAAAGTGAAAAGTGAAAATACATGACCTCTTCCTTTACCGTTGAGTGAGGTCACAAGAACGCACCTCTTAGGGTCCCTACCTCCTTGGACCACCCGACGGCAGATACCCCAGCGTGTCTCAGCCTGTGTTGACTTCGTTGAATCGTCGTCGTCGTCTTTCGAAGAATTTCCATCCAATTCAACTTTTTCCGTTTAGTCTATAGGAGGATACATGGACCTCTAAAATGATATCTTAATAAAATATGAAGGAAACACCTTAGGTTTTATACTGTGTTTACTTGGATAGATGTTTTGTCTTTACCCCACTATCTGTATCTCTATCAGAACACCAACGGTTCTTTCTTCCACCCCCTCTTCACCTGACCCACAAACCCTAGTCGTCTACGTTTGATAACACATATATTACCTATTTATTGTTTCAGAATGACATATCGTGTCACTTGATATAAATGATAGGACACTATTTGGTATGTCTTTTTTATATGTTTTCTTACGTCTATATTATATATACATATATACATCTTAACTTAGTGAAACGACATGTTGTCTTTAATTTTGTTGTAACATTTAGTTGATGTGAAGTTATTTTTATTTCTTTTGTGAAATGTGTAGGTACCTTTTATACGATTTCAGAAACCTTAAGTATTTTATATTTTGTTAAGTCTCTATTAAAATATGATGAGTCATATTGGACTGGCTTTTTTATTTATAAAACTAAAATCATAACCGGTTCTACAATTTCTATTCTTTCTGTTTTACAAACTTACCTATTATTGATGTGGGGATACTGACCCGGAAGTCTCTGTTATTACTTTTTTTTTTTAGAGACAAAGACTAGATTGATGGAATCCCTTCACCTTGTCCAGATGAATACTACCTATCTTGGGTCCCACCTCTTCCTCTTCCACTCAAGGGTGTCCGACATCCTGACGACACGACTTTTAGACAGAACATATCCACTCCATAACGTAAACTTTACTTAGAGGACTAAGGAGGTGTAACCGTTCAGTTTGTGGTGGTCTGTGGGATGAGAACCCGTACTACATCCGAGTCTGACCGTTGTTACAATACAATTAACGGTCCATGTACCTAGGTCTTATCTTTACGGGTCTACCACTCTTCGACTGATGGGACCAGGTACCGTGTTCGTCACGATTATAATTGTAGAGGAGGTGACTGAGAGAACGATTTGAGTTAATTTCTTAAAGAGAAGGAGAAACTCACAGACCCGTACTTTATAAGTCAATATGATTTTAAATTTCCACTCGTTCTCGTGACTTTAACTGGTGGGTCCTCAACAAATTCATCCAGGTCTTCCGTAAGAAGTTCCTCAAAAAACCAAGTATGAGGGGGTCGGATGGAGTGACGTCTCATTTACGAGTAAGCGACTTTTGTTCAGTTTGTCCTAAAGTAAAAAGTGTTGGTGGCCTCGGACTTTATTTTTATATATCTTTCTCTATAACGAGGAACCCTATTTCCTTTAAACCAAATGACTATATTAAGGTACACGATGTATGTCCGGTTTAAACTAAAGAAAAGAGTGTCTCCTTAACCTTCTTTATTTTTTTATTTGTAAGATATTCTATTGGAGACTATCTCGACACTGTAATTATATTATTATATTATAGATATTTTATGTCATAAAATTGTATTATTTTACAACATTCTACATTGTATACGTCTATTTAAATCGTACGTATGTGTGTGTGTCTCAAATTTTGGGTTAAACTTTAAATTTATTTGGTGAGTTCAATTTGGACTTCGAATCAATTGTAGACCATCGATCTTTTTAGAGAAGTAGAACCTACTTTTTATAATTAACTCTGTCGAAAATTTTTAGAACAAACTGAAGTTTAGAACATTAAAACGTCAGTAATAAATTAAACATATATAAATTTCAACGTAAATATATAATTCCAGTCATTTTCTTTTTCTATTATCCCTTTTTATACTGAACATCGTTTAAAAATTTTAATCAATGTTAATTATAGTTGAAATATATAAATTGTATGGTTTCATTGTACGTTTACTGAAACTAATCGTTTCATCTAAAAATATCTTTGAGTTAGTAGACATATTGATCGTGGAACTTTTGAGATATTTCATGAAAGTTTACAGACTCTCTTTAAATGGATATTGATAGAACTTAACTGAGAATTTAAGTATTAAATGTTCGTGTTAAATATTTTAATGTATGTATATTACACAGTTCTAGTATATATATATGTGTATATAAGTCACCGAAGGGACCACCGAGTCGTCATTTCTTAGACGGACAGTTACGTCCTCTGTGTCCTCTACATCCAAGCTAGAGACCCAGTCCTTTACCGTTAGATGAGGTCATAGGAACGGACCCTTTAGGGTACTTGTCTACTCGGACCGTCCGATGTCAGGTACTCCTACGTCTCAGTCCGTACTGAACCACTGATTTGTCGTTGTTATATATAAGTCATTCAAAATATATCTTTCCAGTAATAATAAAATGTTATAAAAACAGATTTGAAGTACATACAGGTATAAATAACCGAGTCTACCAATTCTTAGACGGACGTTACGTCCTGTGGGTCTAAGCTAGGGACCCAGTCCTTCTTGGGGACCTCTTCCCTTACCGTGGGGTGAGGTCATAAGAACGGACCTCTTAGGGCACTTGTCTTCTCGGACTACCCGATATCAGGTACCCTAGGGTGTCCCAACCTGTGTTGACCCACTGTGAAGGTGAAAAAGAACAGGTATAAATTACAGAGTTTTAGTCTACACAAATAGTGACACCTGAGTCTGTTATGTTGAACCGGTCGTGATAAGATTTTGAAATGACGAACCGACCTGAAAAACAAGACCGACAAGACCAGGTCAGGGTCGTGCTGTCTGGCTCTCTTTCCCAGTCACGTTTCCCTCTCTCCATCTCTACCTACTGTCATAAAGTCATTCCACCTTCGCAGTAACAGTTGTTACTTAAGTAAATAAAAATCATATTCACATAGAGAGTCTGCATTCCATACGATTTTCCTATTTTTCCATCTTTCGAAAGAATGAATAGGTTTGAATGTTGTGCGAGTGAAGTACCTTAAATATAAGAAGTAAACGAATCTTACATTTAAAGATATGAATCTCACTCATCTCGGACTCATAATAATTATTATGTATGTATACTTCACTTAACATAATTGTAGTGTCTTAAACGTAACAAGTAAAGTTTCAGTGGATTGTTATATTGATTAAATTTTTATGTCAAACATATTTAAACTAAATAAAATAAATTTCACAAAATGTCTGTCCGTAACTTTTTCATGAGACTACCTGTTTCTACATAAAACAATAAAAGAATAAAAATGTTTATAAATTCTAAATAACAAAGACTGAAAGAATTGATTATTGTTATTAACTTTTATGCTACCTATTTAACATAAAAGAAGTAATCATCGTCACGAAGATTTTCGATTTTGAGTCCTTATTTCAGTGAAACGTATCTTTGTCTCTACGTTACTTAAGGTATTAGTGTCTTCTTAGACGAGGTAAAATTAGAAAACTGATCATAATTCATGGATTAAATCGTATGATCAAAAGATACGTGATTTACTTTCACCCTCTAAATTCTTCCCTTTTTTCTATAATCACTATTAATTCGGGAATTTTTATGGTTTATATAAGTTTGATTGTATCGATAATTAATCCTTCTATCTAGTTACACAGATTTCGAAATTACATATATTCGTGATAAATTTTACTTCACGATAAATTTTACTTCAAAAGAACCCACTACAGGTGTAGTCATTTTTTTGTTTGTTTGTTTGTTGTTGTTTTTTTTTTGTTTACCTCAATCTATACTTTCACCGGGAACCTTTTACGAAGTTTTTAAGGACCTTGTCTGTTTAGGTTCACGATAAGAGAACCTGACCTTTTAATTACGCTTACTTGAGATTGGATTTTTTTGGAAATGTATTCTTCGTCTCTCCTCTTTTACACAGTTCTAAATTCCTTTTGAAACACATTGTAAAATCCAATATTAGTACGTCTCTTCTTCCTTTGAACTCCGGAATTTGTTTTACAGTTATAAGAAAACCTTTGGTCATGTTTGATATAACTATTTATAAATAAAGATTATATTTACGGTTTTTCATTAATGTAAAAGAATGATCTATGGTGTCCTTTTGATAGAATTTAACAAAAATTTTACGTTTAAAAGTTTTGATCCTATAATATAGAATATCGATTATGTTTAAAACAAATTATCATTTTAATAGAGAATGGGCTAACTAATTTTTTAGGACACCTGCAAAGGTCCTTATTTAAAAGTTACTACTACCATTGAGTTAAAAAGGAAGTCCCAGAAGTTTTTTTACGATGTATTTTTTTACACAATTCAAAAAAGAGATATATCGAAATAATTTTATTTTGTCGAGATAGGGTTATTTTTACTTATATAGTTTACTTGGACTTGTTATTTCTTCGTAAATATCTCCTTAAACACACTGACAAGAGTGTCGATCAAGTATTTCATGGATCTCTTATAACTTAATTGTAACGACATTAATTAATTACTTTGGAACCAATAATTTATCGTAAAACTAACGTCTCCTTCATCAGACTTGTTCGTACTCGACGAAACCTCACACTTAATCCATACCATCCCTTTGTTAAAACTTACCCGGTCATTCCGGTAAAAAAGGTGACTTTTATAACAAAAAAAAATTAGATTCATTTCTTCTAAAATTTTTATAAATGAATAAAAATTTACCAATCTTAGTATTTTTCCTAACGTACATTTACTTTAAACATGGAAACTGGACTGAAACTAAATAATTAGTAAAATTAATTTGAACAATAAAACCACATTAGTACTAAGTATTTGGTAACATACTTTACTATGTCTCTCAAGGAACCAAGAGGTAGGTTAAAAAGGTCATCATTGTGGAATTTTTGGACATCATGTGTTAGTCCTATAACTGTGACTGTGTCTGTTCTAATGTCTTGTCAAGGTGGTCGTGTTCTTCGGAACAATGTGGAAACATATCGGTGTCCCTGGGAGGTTGAGGGGTCAGACACAAATTAGGTATGGTCAGCCGTTAACGATCAAATCAGAACTGAAAATATCAAAACAATAAAGTCATTACAATACACTTATCTTGGTATATCAGACATTGGGAAACCTAAATAAAATAAAGAGACGGATCAAGGGACCTCTAAGTTAGGTAAGTTCAGAAACGCACTCAGTTATCAACCAACAAATAACGGGTCATTATAAAGTGCGATATCTATAAACAAACAAATGGTAGACGGGTAACTTCCTGTAGACTCGACAAAAGTCGAAGTCCGACAATGATTATTTCGACGTCACTTGCAACACATGTCCAAACAAAAAACACACTTACAATTCAAAGGTAAAAAGACCTCGTTTTCGTGTTTTTCCGTTAATTAAGTAATCAAAAACTGGGGGTGGATACCTAGTTAACCACTTAAGATCTCTTTCTTACCACGGGTTTACGTTCGTCAGATCATTCAATCTCTGTGAAGTTCATTGACGATACACTTTTAAGAACCGAGTACTCCACCACCCACTACCCCCTAGAAATACTCTTTATTTTTAAATAACTCTAAAAATACTTTTTGTTTCTATACTTTTAAAGATCCTCATGTTTGTTCTACGATTTCGTTGTATTAGATAGACACCACTCCCGTCTCTCATTTAAAGGGGAGTCAATTACCCCTGTCTAGTTTATTTATGACAAAACTAAAAGTAGTATACAAATGGATTGTGAGTACACAGAACTTTTTATCCAAGATAAACTCCTGTAACAGACTCTCAATTTGAATTATTTAAAGACACATAGACTTCGTATACCAAATAACAGTGTGAATTGTATGACCTTATTAAGTTTACTGCTGTTTCCGTTAAGGTTGTAGATCAGTTTTACTATCTTCTTACTCAAATTTTCTATCTGACTACAAAAAGGTTCTCTTCATGATCTGAAGACCCCAAGGGAGTGAAACAAAAAGAGGGGATTTTCATAATTGAAGCTTTAAAATTTCACGGGGTAGACTTTTAAGAGTCTCAAGGAAGATCTAGACAAAGATAATAGACGAAAAAGGGGAACTAAAAATCAGTGAACCAAGACAAAGAGAAGGACAGACCATTTAAAACTCAGATACGATATATGACCTATATTTTTATATATGTCCAAGATTTACCACTACAGAAGGAGGGTTCTCCTCCTAAAATAAGGGAAGACTGTCTCACGTTCTATTTAAACTGGATCAGTTGTAACCCAGAATCCTAAACCATCCCGACCACATGAAAAAGGTATGAATGAGTAATACCTTACGCCATCGGTACAACCCCGTGATTACCTTTCAGACCTCACAAATAGTTTGATTGAACCACATGTACTTTAAGGTTGGAGATCGATAGTAATACTTTAGACAAGAGTCA
The DNA here is from genome assembly GCA_006410555.1 of Capra ibex. Lineage (NCBI taxonomy): Eukaryota > Metazoa > Chordata > Mammalia > Artiodactyla > Bovidae > Capra > Capra ibex. Next base: position 65,019,164 of record SJYO01026388.1, on the reverse strand, counting down.
ATAAATCGAAGGTCTTACGACACCAAAAAAAAATTAAGTAAACGAGACGTCGTTTTCGAAGTGTAAGTATCGAATACTCCATGTATCTACAGAGTTCTATTTTAACATACGTTTTAAAAGTCTAGTGAAGAGGTATTAATCGGGACCCTAGACCCAAGTTCCAGACGAAACCGTCGAAGTCTGTTATACGATGAAGTTAAGTTGGGTCTTTTTGACTGTGTTCGAGGTCCGGTGACGAAAGAAGAACCAGAGATGAAAGGTATGGAACTTAATTATTTACTAAAACTCCTTCTTTAATCACCCCGAGTAGGGTAATACTAAGGGAAAAGAGGTCCTAAACTCGGAGAGGATAACAATTACCATGAGAAAAGAACAGTACAACGAAATCCATATAAAGAATGTAGATGGAATGTCATGAAATAGTATATCAAGAGGTAAACCAAGTGAGTGGTATAGGAAAGAAACAGTAGTGAATCCACTTCTTAACTCTGGATTGAGACCTGAATGTCCTTTATCAGTCTAGTAGACTATGGTTAAAGGACTAGTGATCGGAGTGTAAAGTTCTTCACCGGAAGACATTGTTAGGTTCCTCTTGACGGTCCCAGTATACGTATTCCGTCAAAGAAGACCATTTTGGACATTCTCAAATCGAGTCAAGTCAGTGAGTCAACACAGACTGATAAACTCTGGGGTACTTGACGTCGTGAGGTCCGGAGGGGCAGGTAGTGGTTGAGGGCCTCAAGTGGGTTTGAGTACAGGTGACTCAGCCACTACGGTAGGTTGGTAGAGTAGAAGACGACAGGGGAAGAGGAGGACGGGAGTTAGAAAGGGTTGTAGTCCCAGAAAAGTTTTCTCAGTCGAGAACGTAGTCCACCGGTTTCATAACCTGAAAGTCGAAGTTGTAGTCAGGAAGATTTCTTATGGGTCCTTACTAGAGGAAATCCTACCTGACCAACCTAGAGGAACGTCAGGTTCCCTGAGAGTTCTCAGAAGAGGTTGTGGTGTCAAGTTTTAATAGTTAAGAAACCACGAGTCGAAAGAAATATCAGGTAGAGAGTGTAGATATGTACTAATGACCTTTTTGGTATAGGAACTGATCTGTCTGGAAACAACTGTTTCATTACAGAGGTGAAAGATTATACGACAGATCCAACCAGTATTGAAAGGAAGGTTCCTCATTCGTAGAAACTTAAAGTACCGTTAATGACGTTAGTGGTAGATGTCACTAAAACCTCGGGGGGTTTTATTACAGTCGGTAACAAAGGTAAAAGGGGTAGATTAACGGTACTTCACTACCCTGACCCACGGTACTAGGATCAAAAGACTTACGACTCGAAATTCGGTTGAAAAAGTGAGAGGAGAAAGTGAAAGTAGTTCTCCGAGAAATCGAGGAGAAGTGAAAGACGGTATTCCTACGACAGTAGACGAATACCGTTAGAACTAAGGTCGAACACGAAGTAGGTCGGGTCACAAAGAGTATTACATAAGACGTATATTCAATTTATTCGTCCCACTGTTATATGTCGGAACTGTATGAGGAAAAGGATAAACCTTGGTCAGACAACAAAGTACAGAGTGACAGCGAAGGACTGGACATATGGCCAAAGAGTTCTCCGTCCAGTCCACCAGACCATAAGGGTAGAGAAAGTCTTAACAAGTGTCAAATAACACTAGGTGTATCAGTTTCCGAAACCGTATCAGTTATTTCGTCTTCATCTAGAAAAAGACCTTGAGAGAACGAAAAAGTTACTAGGTCGTCTACAACCGTTAAACTAGAGACCAAGGAGACGGAAAAGATTTTGGTCGAATTTGTAGACCTTCAAGTACCAAGTGCATAACGACTTCGGACCGAACCTCTTAAACCCCGTGATGAAATGATCGTACACTCTACTCACGTTAACACGCCATCAAACTCGTAAGAAACCGTAACGGAAAGAAATCCTAACCTTACTCAAATACACGGTGGTATAAAGTCTTTACGTCAGTGTTCCGAACCTCACAGATCCTGAGTGAGGTCACCCTTTAACAACGAGGGACTCGGTACTTACGACTCGAACACCTTGTCTTGACCTCCACCCTTCGTCCCAAGATAGAGTCTACCGTGGTGAAACGTAACGGTATTGTTAACTCTAAACTCGACACGAAAGGATCGAAGACTTTCAACGTAACCTTCTTACCCCATAACCGATCCAAGACTTTACAGTTCAAGGTCACCTTATCGGAGAAAGTGTCGTCATCATACTCCCCTCACGAAGGGTTTCGTACGTCAAAGCATGTCGTTATCGGGTTACACAATGGGGGTTTATTTTACTTGTAGTTCACTGGTCGTGGGAATAATAGTGAACTCAGAGTCCCCAAAAGAAGGTTATTTATAAGAAGGTTATCTGAATGGGAACAAAGTTGTAGTAACTTTTCAAGGTCTTAAACTATGGGTTGGAAGGTCTCTAAACGTTCTTGAAAGTATTAGTAGACTATTTTCGAACGAACCTAACATTCCAGGAATTTTATAATAAAACATAGAGTAAAGAATAAAGTCTCAAAAGTCCATGAGACAAGAAGAGAAGGGTCAACGAAGAAATATTAAATTTCACTGAATAGAGACTTAGAAAAGGTCTCGAGTCGACGAGTTGACTCTTAAACATTTTAGAAAAAAACACACACTACTTTTAAGAGTTTGTTAGGGATATTCTAGACTTAAAGATAATTTTATACATTTTGTATTAGTAAAAGTAAACTTGGGTCTCTCAAGTTTTCAGGGAACGTAGATTTGTAAAGTATTAATGGAATCCATACCATGCTTCTAATGTAACAGAGTGTATAACAATAAACTTTAACAAGTTTATGATTGTTACAGTCTTTAATTAATATGAATGACGGAAAACACATTTGTTTAATGACTATGTTTAGTACGTCAAACACTAAAACGTGAAACACTTGTTTTACGTTTACGATTATTCATGTTAAAGACTCTCAAGAAACGTTTATTTCTGTTATCTCAAGTTGGATCGGTAATGCCGTTAAAACATAAAACTTTAAACATGACACAAGATTTTCATGAACACAACTTACTTAATGACGTAGTTTATTTACCCGGTATAAATTTTACTTTGGGTCTGATCATAAAAGATGTTTCTCCAAAAACCTTTATTTATAAGAATTCATTCGTTAAATTGACCTTTGACATCCTTGAGTTAAGAGTCGAAGTTAGAGTCCCTACGTGGTACAAATTTTCAGTGTCCATCCTTTAAATGACCACCAGTCCCCAATTCTGTGACGGAAGATTACATACCCCATGTCCAAACTAGGGACCAACCCCTCGATTCTAGGGTGTAGAGTACCGGTTTTTTTTTTTTTTTCGTTTTTTATTTTGGCTTCGTTATAACTTTGTTTTAGTTATTTCTGAAATTTTTACTAGGTGTAATTTTTTTTTTTTGAAAATATTTTACAGTGTCCATTTACTTCTTACTGTTTCTAAAAATGGCTTTATAGAACCCCATGTCTATATTCTCCCTGAGTTAAGAATGGAGCATTGTAGAGAATTTTTAAATAGAAAGGATATTAGAAATTTATTGTCGAGTGTTAAAACACCTCTGAAGAGTAAAGGATTTGGTTGTAGAGATTTATGGACCAAGAGTTAAGAGAACTTTAGATAATCGATCGAANTTAGTTATTTCTGAAATTTTTACTAGGTGTGATTTTTTTTTTTTGAAAATATTTTACAGTGTCCATTTACTTCTTACTGTTTCTAAAAATGGCTTTATAGAACCCCATGTCTATATTCTCCCTAAGTTAAGAATGGAGCATTGTAGAGAATTTTTAAATAGAAAGGATATTAGAAATTTATTGTCGAGTGTTAAAACACCTCTGAAGAGTAAAGGATTTGGTTGTAGAGATTTATGGACCAAGAGTTAAGAGAACTTTAGATAATCGATCGAATAAGATAGGGAAAGTAAGAATACTTAAAAACCAGTAAAGAGAGGAGGGTAAATGAATTTACGTTAAGTAGTTTCGAGTCCTGATTTCTGAACCTCTCTCTTCCATCCTACTCCCTTCAATTCCATCTGTTTCTGTTTTAAAGAGAAAAATTACCTCCGACACCTCTTCTCACTCGTGCGTGTGCAATTGTTTAGGATAAGGTGAATGTTAGTTTTTGGTTTGACTTCAGATCAGTGTAAGTTCGGATGAATGTTCATGTCCCGAGAAGGGGTAAAACAGGAAAAGAAAGCGCGGAAACGGACGTAGGGTGAAGAGCCGTAAATACAGACGAAGCGAGGTAAGACCGGTCTAACCTTTAAAGGGGAAGAAGACAAGTCTGCCAACATGTAATGACGGTTTTCCCATGACTGATCTCCGTCTGTTCCCTCCACCAAACTTAAGTTTAGAGACTCCATTTTATGATCTATTAAAGTACTTTATTTAAATTAATAGAGTAATCGTTTACATAGTTTGTATAAAAAGTTAAATCAGTATGGACATCTATCTGTTGAAGGTGTACAATTCCAAAATTTCTGACTTTATGGTGTTTCTCTAATAAGACATTCGTTTAAAACTCGTAATCGAGAATATATCGTAGTGACTGAGTTACCTATACTTAAACTCGTTTGAGATCCTCTATCTCTTCCTGTCCCCTCGGACCACACGACGTCAGGTACCTCAACGTCTCAGTCTATGCTGAATCGTTGACTTGTTGTCCAAGAATGAAAGACTCCGTCCTGTAAGTAGTAGTTGTATCTTCCCCTTATTGTCACTTCCCCTTACCACCAACAAATCAACGATTTAGTACAGACTGAGAACGTTGGGGTACCTGATATCGGGTGGTCCGAGGAGACAGGTACCCTAAAGGGTTCGTTCTTATGGCCTCACCCAATGGTACAGGAAGAGGTCCATTCGAAGGATTGGGTCCCTAGCTTGGGTCCAGAGGACGTAACGTCCGTCTAAGAAATAACTGACTCGGTAATCCCTTCGGATAGTTCCCCTTAAAAATATATATTAAGTATGGGGGGTTTTAGGAAATGAACATATTATCATTATGTAATCGATACCATTATCGAAAGACTTCTTCTCACGTTAATATTAAACCTAAAAAGGATTATATTTTTCAGGTGATACCAGTAGTAAAATTTTCTTTTAAATCTTTATGTTTAGTCTATTTATTCTTTCCGTATGAGTATAGTAAGATCTTTAGTGTAGTAATTTTTAATAAGTAGGGGAATCTAATTACATATTCCTATATGTAGAAAGAAATTTTTACTGTAATAAGTAGTACAAGAGAAAATATCTAACGAAAAAAGGTGAATAGTCATGTGACAAGTATCAAAGGTACGTTTATTCACAAATGTTTAGATTTATGATTAAATTACTAACGTATTATAAGGTAACATACTATATAACAGAAAGTAAATTGATTGAAAGATATAAACCTTTAAACTCCGAAAATTAAAAATTTAATCAGGGTTAATATTCGTTCTGACACTACCGACGGGAAAACGGTTTAGAAACGCATGTAATAGTAAAGGAACCCCGTTTAAAATTATTCCTTTGAATGACGTAGTTTTATGAACGTACAACTTTTAAACACTATATATAAAACTGATGAAAAGATGTCCTTTCAACCTGAATGTGAGAGTAGTAATCATATGACCTCAAAAGGATAGAGATTTGGAGACCAAAACGAAAAAGATGTAAAGTTACTTAACATTTCAGATTTTTTCCGTAGCGAAATAAACTCTAAATCGATGAACACTCCGACCTTGGGACGAGACCTGGGACCCTATTCGTCACTTGCTTGGTCTGAATTTAGAGATGAGAATAACTCAAGTCTGAGATCGTCACCTCTATGTATTATTTGTCACATTTAACTCATTCTATTTATCGTTTCACTTTTTGTGATTTTTCTTAATATTTTATCCTTTCCCCTGGACTTCTCAATCGAACGTGTTAATAATTATACCACCAATACATTTCACAGACATAATATTACAAATTCTTTTATTTCCTAGTTCGATACACCTATGGGTACCCTTTTTACAAGGTGTTTGTTCCTTCTCATAAGGTCTACGTTTCTCGTAGGGTCAAATAAACTTCTTATTACTCTAATCACACTGGCTTCTCCCTAAAGCTTTGTCCAAAGACTCGCCAGTGTCCACCCCGTTTCTACTATTTCCCCTAGGTTTGTTTCCATTCACGTACCCAAAAATCAGACTCACTCCGTCCTTTGGTTTCCTCCCGAAACTTGTCCCCATACTGTACTGTATTGACTTTAAAAGATTAGTGAGAGCAGCGAAACAAGTCTTTTCTGATTTCCTCTGTTTTCTCTGTTGAGCCTTCCGTGACATTGTCCATTCTCGACCAGCACCAACCCTGGTCCAACCATTGTCATTTCCTCCGTTCTTTATCAGGGATCACACATAAAATTTTCACCTTGTTCGACTGACTTAACTATAAAGGACTTTCTGTTTTCTGACACCCTACCCTGTTTTGACCCCATCCTTTACTTCGTTATAAAGTGAAAACTTACTCAACGTAACATCTACAAATAGTAAGTAGGTACCTCTACGACTTATCCATCCATCTATATCGTAAGACTTCAACCCTCTTTCTCTGATTTTCACTTTTGAACTCTTAGTAATCGTAAAGGAACTATAGATTGCAAAATTTTGAACAACTTTAATGGTTTAGTATGTGTTTCTTCTCCGTGAGAGTTCCTACGATAAGTTTTACGGATTGCTAACCCTTCCTTTACTCGTAATTGACAAGATTTGTCTACTAGAGACGTTACGACCTAGTCCCAGAAGTTTCGGTCGTCGAGACTGTCTGTAAAAAGAAATTCATCTTCTCACCCCCTGTATTTCAGGTGTCCACCCTGTCCCCGGGTCCCGTTCTTAGTCTCTTCAGATCCCTAGTCCCGATACCCACTCCAATAACGATTCCGATAAGTGGTTAGTTATGTTTTTGTAAGGTTATAAGATAGTCAATGACGTCGACATATGGACGGGATCATGAGGTACATGTTTTTTGTTTGTTTGTTTGTTTGTTTTTTTTGTTTTTTTTGGGGTTTTGTGGTCTTTTGACTCTTTTCGTCAGTCACACACACCAACAACAAGTCAACGATTCAGTATAGGTTCAGTCGTGGAGGTGCCTGACGTCGTGTGGTCCGAAGGGACAGAAGTGACAGAGGACCTTAAAAGAGTCGGAGTACAGGTAACTCAACTACTACGGTAGGTTGGTAGAGTATGAGACAACGGGTGAAGAGTAGAACGGGAGTTAGAAAGGGTCGTAGTCCTAAAAAAAGGTCACTCAACCGAGAAGTGTATTCCACTGGTCTCATAACCTCGAAATCGAAGTCGTAGTCAGGAAGGTTACTCATAAGTCCTTCCTAAAGGAAATCTTACCTGACCAAACTAGCGGATCGTCAGGTTTCCTGAGAGTTCTCAGAAGAGGTCGTGTCGTTAAACTTTCGTAGTTAAGGAACCGTAAGTAGGAAGAAATACCAGGTTGAGAGTGTAGACATGTACTGATGACCTTTTTGGTATCAAAACTGATCTGTCTGGAAACAGTCGTTTTACTACAGAGACGAAAAATTATTTGATGGATTAAAACAGTATCACAAAGAAGGTTCCTCGTTTGCAGAAAATTACAGTACCGACGTCAGTGATAAACGTTAAACCCTACTACGTCTACTTGGGTGAGAAATACAATTAATTTCACTCATTAGTCGTGATCAAGAGATATAGTCGGAGAGACACGGACCCACCTAAAAGAGTAAATGGCAGAATGTCTCCTAATTTGACCTTTCGGTACGGAAATAGATTCCACCCTCGTAAAGGAAAGGAGACCCCTAGTTCTAGAATGGAATATAGAAAAATTTGTTTTCCAAGGTGAAAGTATTTGACTATTCGGAAGGGACCGTTAGGCCGGTAGTAAGACTGAAAGTCAAGGGAAGAATAAAGACCTAGGACTTGTAAAAATAAAGAAATACATACACAAAGATCCACAATAATAAAAATATTTAACCTTAGGTGGTAGAACGACCTTTTCTTTCAGACTATTATGCATGTAACATTTCCCCACCAAGATCCATCGTACATTCTTTTATATTTTTCCTACTGATCCTATCAATAGTCCCTTTTCCCCGTTAAAAAGTGTTATAATTAACAATTTTTAGTTCCATATTTAATCACATAATATCATGGACAAAATGAGTCACAACCATATTGGACTGTCTATTTTTATTTAATCGTTAAAAAATAGGTAATTTTGGTACCATTTTAATGGAGTAAATTCTTCAAATTTTTGGGATTTTTGAGTAAAACATTTTCCTTCTAAATTAAATGTTTTTATTCACAAGATAACTCTGATACAAAACGAAAGGAGAAGTAAGACAGTTCACATTCATTTATATATGACCGAAGGAGGGAATTCGACAATTCGGAATAGTGATTAACCGGATGAAAGGAACATTGTACAGTTTAAATAAAGGTAGATATAACTTCTAGTGAATCTTTCTTAGAGTAATCTCTATAAAATATTGTCGAGTCATCGAGGGGATAACACGATTTGTGTGTCATGTTCGTCACCAGTTTGTGTCGGGTTACAGTTTATATGGTATCTGAAACTTACTAACTCATGTTAACAACGAAAACTTTGAAAGTCGTGTCACACGGAAACTTATAGTAACGGTCTTACATGGATGACAAGATCGTATCAACCCTAGGAAATTTTATAAGTTTCGGGTAATAAGGACTGAAGTAGTAAAGACTCTTATTCTATTAGGGAGGGGTCATGAGAACGGACCTTTTAGGGTACCTGTCTCCTCGGACCACCCGACGTCAGGCACCCCAGCGATCCTCAGCCTATGCTGACTCGCTGACTCGCTGAAGTGAAAGTGAAAAGTGAAAGTACGTGACCTCTTCCTTTACCGTTGGGTTAGGTCACAAGAACGGACCTCTTAGGGTCCCTACCCCCTCGGACCACCCGACGGCAGATACCCCAGCGTGTCTCAGCCTGTGCTGACTTCACTGAATCGTCATCATCGTCATGTGTGTCTTCATTGGGTCCTGAAAACTTCTAAATCCTTAACTATGAAAACCCTTTATTTAAATTTTTTTAACTTTGTACGTTTCTTTAGTTTGGACGGGGACTTTTTAGTCCCCATATACGTCCCAATGAGATAAAGTATATCGTTATATGGGTTATGATCATTTACTAAATTAAGTGATCTTAATGTTCAACATATTTTCTAAAACTTCCATAAAAGAGATCAATATACTGATTTGCGAAAGAAGATGTGTCAATTAGATTTATACGATACTCTATTCACTTGGTAGGACTGGGAAAATCCTCTCCGATCGTTAAATATTTATTTTGTATAGACACCTTTAAATAACAAAATTTTTTATTTAATCATTTTCAGTTGTTCCTAACAAATATTATATTTTATTCGAGTCTGTGAATCAGCACAGACTGAGAAACCATGGGATATTCCTTTATCGTTGGGTGAGGTCATAAGAACGAACCTCTTAGGGTACCTGTCTCCTCGGACCGCCCGATGTCAGGTGTCCCAGCGTTTCTCAACCTGTGCTGACTCGCCGAAGTGTGTGTATATAAGGTTTACGGTTTACTATAAGGTTTTCTTTGGTTACAAATCTCCCTTCTTTTAAGATCTTTCGGTCCGTTCCCTGACCAAAGGTCTCGTCTTTATGTTTTACATTGCCAAGAGGACCCCTTTTGTCTCTTTCGTGTTTTCTTCGTTTAAATGTTGTCTTCCGGTTCAGTCTGTAGACTGTACTTTTACTATATATTTCACCCTTAGTATATGTTTCCACAATTTTATAAATATGTAAAGTAATGATTTTACTTAACTAGTGTTGACTTTCAATAAGTTTTACACTCACCGACCAACGGTCTCCGTCTCGCACTCCCTGTCCGTTTTACCTACATTTACTAGTTTTGCACGTTTGAAATTACTAATTGTATCACTGACATCAATTATTATGTGACGACATCGAAACTTTCAATGATTGTTTCATCTAGAATTTGTAAGTGTAGTGTTCCTTTTTATACACGTTAAGACATGACACTATACAATTGGTCTGAATAACACCATTAGTAAGTATTACATATGTTTATAGTTTAGTATTACAAGTATCGACTTTGATTATAATATATAGTCAGTATAGAGTTAAAAAATTTTTTCAATTACCCGATTAATGTCTTTCTTGAAGATCACCACCAAACCCCCGACCTTATCACATTAGGTGTTCGTTCATGACCCTTGACCTTAACTCATTCGAATTTTCAAATAAAACCTTTTTTTCGACTTAAGTGGGACGTTTACAGTCCTCTGGTCTTTACTCGTTCACCGATCTCACCCGAAGGGACCACCGAGTCACGGTTACGTCTTCTGTACCCAAGCTAGGAACCCAGTCCTTCTAGGGGACCTCTTCCTTTACTGTTGGGTGAGGTCATAAGAACGGATCTCTTAGGGTACCTGTCTCCGTGTACCACCCGCTGTCGGGTATCCCAATGTTTCTTAGTCTGTGCTGACTCGTTGACTCGTACGTCCGTGTTCACCGATCTCATAAGTACTCGAGGATCGAAACTTGATTCAGACCTTATTGAGGGGATGCCAAATACCACATTCTCCGTTATGTAGTCAAAGGACACTAAGGTGTTCCTTTATCCGACCGGTTTTCCCTTTGTTTACCCCTACCTCACCGAGAGATGGAGATACCTACCGCATGATCCTTATCGTGAAGTACGTACCCTCTTTTCAGAGGGATACAATTCTGAACTGACCTTCGTTCCCATAACATTTTTACAAGGGTGACTAGTCTTTTCTCTTTATAAGAAGTCCCTCAAGTCTTTTCGTCGATGAACGGTTAACTACCTTTCATCAAATTATTATATCGTTGATAGGACAGGAAAAGTGATCTCGTAGGGACGTCTTACAATCTTACCCATCCTTCTCTGAGTAGGATTTTTGGTAGGTTTGGATTACCGTCTTTTATCGTACGTACTCGAATTTTATAGATGTTTTATACTTGTAATATTTCGTTTCTCTTTTTTTTTTTTTTTTTCTTCCTTTGAATTTTGGTTTTCCTGTCAGTCCTTTAGTGTGAGTTCCTTTCTATTTATGACATTGTCTAAATTTTCTATAAATTTTACTTATATAAATCTCAATGGTTTCTCTATTTCCTTCTTTACGACAACGAAATGTCACTCTTGTTCTTATATTATTTGTTCGTTTGTTTTTTATTCTGGTTATATTTTTTATCTGTAACCTTTTAAAATCATTACTTTTGAAGTCAATAACTTTCTCGTCTGATTTATTGCGACTTCTCCTGATTACTAAATCTTCCATTTTAATTTTTTTTTAGTTCAAGAACGTATCTATCTATTTCTCTTTTACACTTTACTGTTCATCTAGTAAGAGTCTTCCTACTTTACCAATTTTGCCACCCCCGACCCCCCCCACAAACCCTCTTTATAAAATACTATAATGATGACTTTTTACGAGGCTTAACTCTTTCTGTACAGAAGTCTAACCTTTTTCGTGTAGTTGGTTATTGTTTCGTGTTCACTCTCCAGTCCTCTACCTTAAGACTTAGGTCCAAATAGTCGACCTTCAATATCCAGTTATGACTTTTACTCTTAGACTTCTTAACTCGTCAATGGATTTTTATTTCATGTTAGTTTAACTATCGGTTATCATCTGTTATATTTCGCCACTTCACTATAGGAGATTCGACTCCATTTTATTGACAGTTGGAACCTTAATTCTGGACTAATTCGAGAATCAGTTTTCACTCTCTCTTTGTAAATAAAGCTTAATCTATTTTTGTAAAAATTTTACACTTAAATGGTATTGTCTAAGAACAGGCGGGAGGGGGGGGGTGGGGGGGGGGGGGNGGTGGGGGGCGGTTTTTACTTCCTAAATAGAAGTCCTTTCATCTGTGCTTAGATCTTGATTTCACACCTTGTGTTCAGACGTTACCATTTATTTACTTAGTGACAATGTAAAACCATTTTAAGATGTTTCAATAAAGGACGCTTGTTTATTACTATTATTGTTGAAGTACGAAAACTTTCATAGGTTTTATTTTCTCTACCCTTTCCCTCTCTTAAGACTGTCTGTGGTCACACGGACTTACAAGAAATCCTTATTATGATTGACACCTGAAACATCCTTTTATGAATTTTTACTTACATAAAATTTTCTAATTCCTAACAACCCTAAAGGGGCCTCCAGGTCACCAATCCTGAGACGGAAAGGGACCATCCCCTTAATTTTAGGATGTACGGTACGTCACACCCCCTTTTTTTTGGTTTAACTCATTACAGAATCAGTTAAACCCGACGATATTGTAGTATGGTAGCTTAGTCACCAAATATTTGTTATCTTTATATAAAGAGTGTCAAGACCTCAGATCTTCAGACTGTAGTTCCACGATCGTACCAGTTTAAAACTACTCTCCGAAGAACACAAAATGTCTACTGACTGAAAAGTAACACAGGAGTATGCGTCGTTTCTCTATCTATTGAGAGACCGGAGAAGAATATTCCCGTGATTAGGGTTCGTACTCTCGAAGTGTGAATACTGGAATAATGACGGGTTTCGGAGTGGAGGTTTATGGTAGTGTGACCCTATTCCCAAGGTTGTTTACTTAAAACCCCATGTGTCTGTAAGTCAGATAACGTCCCTATAAAGTTCCTTATTTTATATTTTGAAGGTTTGATTCTTCTCTTGTCTTCCTCATCTACACTGTAATCCCTTGTTGAGTGATACGAAACCCGTCTTCCCTTTATCCCTTGTGTCTTAAAATTTTTGATTCTAGTTTACTTGTTTATACTGACCTCTGATTTTGCAAAATCTTTTCAGTGATAAATTCCTACTCTTTCCTTAGAGTCGGTTGTCAAGCGAATAAAAATTGAGTGTAAATAACTTGTGGACGACATACTGTTCGTGATTTACTACCCCAATGTCTGTACATTTATGTATAGATACAAGAGCTCAAATAAAACAATCCGTTCGTCCATTTGTCATTTAAAGTCTTATTACACCATACACGTCTCGACCTTCATAAGTGTCCACCATTTTTTTGTACGGGTTATACTCCGTTAATCCTCTTTGAAGGACGTTATTTATCGTAGATTTGACAGAACTTTCTATTGATGTTTAAAAGGTCTAACTTTTTCCTCTTTCCTGTAGTGACACTTTCCTTTTGTCGTATGTTCTGTCTCCGTTCTTTACCGTCACACCCAAATCTCTTAATGCTTGAGAACTCATAGACGTATTCGTACATCGCGTTCCGCTACCCTTTAGTCCACCCTCTCTTTGTGTTCCATTCGTCCGACGGAGGTAATTCCTAAAACAACTCCGTGAACTTAGAATCAAACATCAAAAACCGCTCAACCGGGTGATATGGTTCTTTTACGAAATAAAATCTCTGTATAATAAATCGTAAATGAGTATTGTCTGGTCACATATCCTGTCCTTCAAATTCCTTCTGACTTCAACGTTATGTTGAGTTTTCACTCGTGTTATGTTAATACTTGCAGAAAAAAACTCTATTAGAGGTATTATAGGCCTTCAACGTAAGAAAGTTAATTTTGAAGACATAACACTACAGAGGTAATGTAGTTTTTGGTTAAAATTCTTTATATTATAGAAACACTAGGTTACCTGACATCACGTGGTCCGAGGAGACAGGTACCTTAAAAGGTTCGTTCTTATGACCTCACCCAACGTTAAAGGAGGAGGTCCCTTGAAGCACTGGCTCCCTAACTTGAGTGCAGAGAACTCAGAGGACGTAAACGTCCGTCTAAGAAACGGTAACACGGGGATCCTTCGTTATATGTGACCATTAATATCAGTTGAACCTTATAATCAAATTTCATTTCTTAAGATAAGTGTAAATGTGATATAATAAACACCTATGTAAAGATAGTCAAGTCAAGTCAACGAGTCAGCACAGGCCGAGAAACTTTGGGTTACTTGGTATCGTACGGGTCTGAGGGACAGGTAGTGGTTGAGGACCTCAGGTGGGTTTGGGTACAGGTAACTCAGCCACTACGGTAGGTTGGTAGAGTAGGAGACAGTAGGGGAAGAGGAGGAGGACGGGAGTTAGAAAGGGTCGTAGTCCCAGAAAAGTTTACTCAGTCGAGAAGCGTAGTCCACCGGTCTCACAGTCGAAGTAGTCAGGAAGGTTACTTGTGGGTCCTGACTAGAGGAAGTCCTACGTGACCAACCTAGAAGAACGTCAGGTTCCTTTGGAGTTCTCAGAAGAGGTTGTGGTGTCAAGTTTTCGTAGTAAAGAAGACACGAGTCGAAAGAAATACCAGGTTGAGATTGAGGTATGTACTGATGATCTTTTTGGTATCGGAACTGATCTGCCTCGAAACAACTGTTTCATTACAGAGACGAAAAATTATACGACAGATCCAACCAGTATTGAAAGGAAGGTTCCTCATTCGTAGAAAATTAAAGTACCGTTAATGACGTTAGTGGTAGACGTCACTAAAACCTCGGGGGATTTTATTTCATTAGGTAACAAAGGTGACAACGGGGTAGATAAACAGTGTTTCACTACCCTGACCTACGGTACTAGAATCAAAAGACTTACAACTCGAAATTCGGTTGGAAAAGTGAGAGGAGAAAGTGAAAGTAGTTCTCCGAGAAATCGAGGAGAAATGAAAGACGGTATTGCCACCACAGTAGACGTATAGATTCCAATAACTATAAAGAGGACCGTGAGAACTAAGGACGAACACAAAGAAGGTCGGGTCGCAAAGAGTACTACATTAGACATATATTCAATTTATTCGTCCCACTGTTATATGTCGGAACTACATGAGGAAAAGGATAAACCTTGGTCAGACAACAAGGTACAGGTCAAGATTGACAACGAAGGACTAGACGTATATCCAAAGAGTTCTCCGTCCAGTCCACCAGACCATAGAGGTAGAGAAAGTCTTAAAAGGTGTCAACTAACACTAGGTGTGTCAGTTTCCGAAACCGTATCAGTTATTTCGTCTTTATCTACAAAAAGACCTTGAGAAAACGAAAAAGCTACTAGGTCGTCTACAACCGTTAAACTAGAGACCAAGGAGACGGAAAAGATTTTGGTCGAACTTGTAGACCTTCAAGTGCCAAGTGCATAACGACTTCGGACCGAACTTCTTAAACCCCGTAATGAAACGATCACATACTTTACTCACGTTAACACACCATCAAACTTGTAAAAACCGTAACGGAAAGAAACCCTAACCTTACTTTTGACTGGAAAAGGTCAGACACCCGTGACGACTCAAAAGGTTTAAACGACCGTATAACTCACGTCGTGAAAGTGTCGTAGTAGAAAATCTTAAACTTTATCGAGTTAACTTTAAGGTAGTGGAGGTGATCGAAACAAGTATCACTACGAAAGATTCCGGGTAAACTGAAGTGTAAGGTCCTACAGACCTAGATCCACTCACTAGTGTGGTAGTACTAATAGACTCAGTACTTCTAGAAAAAACGTATCAAGACACATAAGAACGGTGGAGAAGAATTATAGAAGACGAAGACAATCCAGGTATGGTAAAGACAGGAAATAACTCGGGTAGAAACGTACTTTACAAGGGAACCATAGAGATTAAAGGAACTTCTCTAGAGATCAGAAAGGGTAAGATAACAAAAGGAGATAAAGAAACGCAGAGATATTTATGACAAAATTTTGAAGAGTAGAATTATCAATTTTTATTTTACATCTTAAATTCATTATTTGGACTCTATATACAGGTGAAATCAACCTCATTGTCTGAAGTTCAAACGTTATAATAATTAACGTAATTTACATTTATCAGATCTATGGTTTTAATTTTCCCTGTCTAATATTCTAATCTATTTTTAGTTCTAGGATGATATAAATATTCTTTATGAAACATATATATATGTGTTTATTATTTCCCTACCTACTTGTACAAGTGTAATGATTTTTGTTTACGAAATTTTTCTAAAGTCTTTTCTCTTATAATAGTCCCTAACTTTTAAAATTAAAGTATTACTATCTTTTTTTAAGTAACTCTACTACATTATTTGGATTTGAAAACAATTATGTACTTAGTTTTAGTCTATCTGGATATTCTTAGTTTTCTATCTAAGTATCTCACCTTTAATCTTGATAGTAAGTATTACAGACTATCTTGTTCGACTAGTTTTTAGTCACCCCGACATCTTCTATATCTTATTTCTTATGATAGTTAACTTTAACCGAATTAACTGTAAATATCTTGTGAAGTTACGTTGTCTGTGTATTAGAAAAGTTCTTTTATAGTAAACAGTTTAGTCTGGTATTGGACTCTGTAGTTTGTTAAGAGTTATTTAAATTTTCTTAAGTTCAGTATGTTTCATACGAGAAACCGGTTACCTTTAATTTTTGGACCTTTGAAACTTCTATAAACCTTACATCTATTTTACAAACACTAATTCGTTACACAACCTCTTCTTTAGTTTTTCCATCAATACTTTATAGACCTAACTTATTTTTACTTTTATATTGTGTAATTTTACATGTCCTACGGTGATTTCGTTATCCCCTTTAAATATCATGTTTTATAGATGCAATCTCTTCTCAATTTAGAACCTTGTTTCATGATAAAGCTGGAATTCTTTACCCCTTCTTCATCCGTTCAATTTAGATTTTATTTAATTGTTTTTTTGTACTCTCGCCCAATTATCTTAATTTTTTGTTGTTTTACTAGTTCTTTTTAGTCGTTTAGTTTTTCGATTAAAAAACTAACTAATTTGAGATCAGTATAATTAGTCCTTATATTCTTTCTTCTATGTTTGATGGTTAGTCTTAACCTTTTTTCCTGTAATGATGGTTGGGTGTCTGTAAATTTTCTATTATTCCTTTATAATGTTTGTTGAAATACAGGTATACAAACTATTGAATCTACTACTTTACCTAGTCAAAGGACTTCTTATGTTTGATTCTTGTGAGACATTTTTCTCTATCTAACCTAACCTCTACAACTTATAGGGACATATATAAATAATTGTTTCACTTAAATCGTAATTTGTACAAGGGTGTTTCTTTTGAGGTTTGGGTTTACCGAAGTGACCACTTCAGATACTTTGTAAATTCTTTCTGTATTATAATTAAGACGTGATTAACAACGGTTATTGTATTTACTTATAGTCTTATTAATACTACTCACTTTCTTCGGTATGTTTTCGGTGTGTTTTCCTCGAAATATTAAGGTAAATATATTTTACGGTCTTTTACGTTTGATTAACTGGGACTGTCTTTTATCCTGTCACTAACGGACCCCCGACTCCTATCCCTTCCTGTCTTCCTTCCTTAGTGGTTCTCTACTTCCTTTCGAAAAGTTTAGTATCTAGACAAGTAATAGAACTGACACAACTACGAAAGTATACACACCTACATACAGGTGTAAATCGTCTTACGTAAGAAATTTATACATACAGTTTATGTGACGTTAAATAACCTACAGTTTAAATATAGTTATTTAGACAAAAAATTTGTCTTTATTTTTCTTTTCGGACCCTTAAAATTTTCCATTTAAATCCTTTTAGGTTTGTAGTGAAACATTATCGTTATAATGGACAATAATATCAGTATTATATATCAATTTAATTTAGAACTAAGACACTATATAAACTGACGGTTCAGTATACGTTGGTTTATATAAAACACATGTATAAGACAGAAAGTACATATGACAAGGACCGTTTAATTTGGAATATATTAAACCTCAACCCCTTTTTCAGTTTTGACAGGAATATACATTATCTTTAGCAAGTATGAACGTAATTATACATAAACGATTAGACCAATAATTATTTTACGGTTATTTTGTTGAAAAATTTTGAATCTGCGTGAACAATTAGTGGATGGATCGCTTCTACTGTTTTACTAATTTTTTAAGGATCCAGTGAATTGTTCTAATAAATTATGTTACTTTGTACATAATTATGTACTCAACTTTTGGTTTCTTTTCAAATCGACTGTGTTTTAGTAATTTCTGAAGACTTTGTTTTTCAAACTTTTCTTCGTCATAGAATAAATGTGTGTTCGCCTATGTGAGAGTATATATACAAAATAAATCTAATGAAGGTGACATTCCTACAATTTTCAAGTTATTGCACACTCAGACCTTAAAACGATAATAAAAGAAGCTCGTACGACAAGTTCCATTTCTGTACTAAACTAAGTATGACCCTCCATCAAATAAATACGTTACACGTTAGTCGTACGGAATAATTCATCCTAGTCCATTATGGGACTTCTTTAGTCTTATACTTATCTTATGTGTTAACTGAATTAAACGTAATCCCCGTAAGACTCGGTATCAGAAGTCTTTATAATTTATATACTTCTTTATTTAACGTTGGAGATTTTTTAAAAATTTAATTTTTATCAATTTCGGTCTAAAAATACAGTAGAAATTGAGTGAACTAAACTACTTTTAATAAATTAACCTGTAAATTGGAATTTTCAAGTTGTAAATAGATAAAAAATTATGTGACATGAACACACATATACTTTTATTTATCTACTCCCTCTAACTCTATGTTTGAAAGTTAATGTTTTATGTACTCAGTTTCCGTTCTTTACATATCACATTCTTTATATCAGTTATTAATACATTGCTATTATAGAAACATACCACTGTCTATCGTTGATCTGAATAGTACCACTAGTGAAACTTTATATATCTCTATCGTTCAGTGATGAAACATATGGTCCTGGATTACCCCCATAACGTCCAGTTAATATGAAGTTTTAGTTTCTTTGTTTGTTTTGAGTATCTTTTTTTCCAGTCTAAACATCGATGGTATTTACCCTCACCTCTCCACCTTAACCTACTTCCACCGGATTTCAATATTTGAAGGTCAGTATTTACTTATGATTCCTATATTTAAAGTTGTACTATTTATAAGAATTACGACGACATGTAGTATATATACTTTCAACAATTTTCTTATTTAGGATTCTCAAGAAATAAAATAAAATAAAAATAAAATAAAAAAAATGAAATAAAATGAAATGTTATGACATAGACAAAACGGTATGCAACTGTACTTAGGTGGTGCCCACATGTACGCAAGGGTTTGTACTTGGGGGGAGGGTGGAGGGAGGGGTATTGTAGAGAGACCCAGTAGTGGCACGTGGTCGGGGTTCGTACGACATAGGACGCAGCCTGTATCTGACCACTAAGCTAAGAATGTACTATCATATGTACAAAGTTACGGTAAGAGGGTTCTCAAGAATAGTGTTCTTTTTTAAAAAAAGATAAAGAAATGACAACACAGATGTACTCTACTGTCTACAAGTGATTTGAATAGCACCATTAATAAAGTACTACATACATTCATTTTAGTAGTGTTTTACTTACGACTCGGTTCCATCTCTTCGTTAAACTTCCCTTTTAGTTTTATTATACCTTTGGTTGATCTGTACTACCCGTTTCCACCCACTTCTAGTTTCTACTGATGAGGACTTTGAGTTCCAGTGTGTCTCCTACCATTATTCTAAGAGATTTTACTTGTCCCCTTTAGATGTGTAAACCCTCTCTATTTCTACTGGAGGTAGAACCTGTATAAATTGCGCCTCGTTCTCTCATGTAGGTTCACCTAAACAGGGGAACTTGAACTCGAGTTAATGTACTATTCTTGGTGTCCACAATTAGGTCAGTAGTAATTAGTAGTAACAAAATCTACTAGTTTTCCCTATTTCCTCTTCTCTGACTTTACTCTGGTATCCTCTTACTGAATTAAACCCCCGCCCCCCGTCACACCTTCTTTCTTTTGTCGTCCAGTCTCTCTTTCCTCTTGAGACCCTTCCCTATTCTCTCCCATCTAAATCCACCTCCCTGTCTACAAGGATACTCGGGAGAATTCGCTACCCCTCTTTGTTTCCCTCTCTCTCTTAGCCTCCCCCGACGAAGACGAGAAGACTAGGGTCACACGTGTGTCCTGGGGTTCGAAGACGGTGAAGGGTCATAGATTGTGTCAACTCGTCGTTTCGACTATGAAATTTCTCTTTTCTGTTTTGTACCATACTTTTATGTACTTTATTGCAGGAATTACTCAAATCGGTTTTAGGTACTCTCTTTGCTGTCCAAGTATCATGGGTACCGGATCATGTACGTGTCCGAGGTCACTCGGAGCAAAAAAAGGAAGGGAAAATTTGTTGAGGTTGATAAAAGAAGGACTTGAGTAAGAAACAGACACCACGTTTCGTTAGGTTTTAGGGAGGATCTGAAACTGGGTCCCACCTCGCTTGTACACGACACAGGATTTAAATATCAATTAAGTAATGTTGACGCTCGTCAAACATGTCAACGTCGGAAGTGGAAGCTGACACTGGAGTGGACCAATTTGAGAGTGACACAAAGACCGAGTCTGGACGCCGTTTTCGTCCGTTTTGTCTTGTATTAGGAAGGACGAAGGAGAGGAAAACGGACACATAGGTGTTCCAAACCACTTGACATCATTAGAAAATGTAATTAAATATTGATTTATTCTGTGTGCAAGGAGGACTTGAGTTCTAACTCACCATTTCTTTACCCTTGTCTTTCCCGTGTAATTGACTTCGTTTTATACGTTAAAAGTATAAGTAGTCCAGTCTTTTTACTTTATTTTTGTTAGTGTTTTATAAACCTGACGCCATAAGTAAACCGTAGTCTTTTTTTCACACTAATATATATATAAGTGAAGGATATTTTTCAAATGAAAATTATACATGGCATACAATTAATTCGGTATGTTTAGTCGTATCGATATTGGGATTTGGGAGCTTAATTGATCGGATTTGGATGGAATCCCTTCTTATATTGTTTTAAAGTTTCGTGGATCAACTTATGAAGACTGTTGTATATGTACAGAATAAACGTTTCTCAGTTTCTCTCTTTCTAATCATTATAAAGATGGGTTATAAAGTATGATATATTTAATATACTTTAATGTGTTTAATATATTTTCAATATAAAGACTACAGAATCTATGTCTAAAATCAGTAAAAATAAAGTGTAATTATCAAATACCTAATAAATTAAGGAATTAAAGTTATTAGAAAATGGACATTTACAGTTTTATTATCATTTCGGTTGATTTTATAAAAAGTTATTGGTGAAAACTAACTCCATTATAATGAAACGAGTAAATCTTTGTGATCGTTGTCACAACATTCAAAGTTTCATGTTCAAACTAGAATAAAACTCCATTGGGACTCCATGTTTAAGGTACTCAAACATGTAAATTTTAGAAAAATTAGATTGCAGAAGATGAGGAGATTATTACCATATTTGACTCTTCCTTGTTAAAGAGGAGGTTTTGATTTGTTTTATTTTTGACTAACTAATTTTTTTTTTTCCAAGTAACGGTCTTTACTAACAATTGGGTACAGTTCAAAGTTGTTTAATAAGTTGTTTACGAGTCTAATTATAATAAGTTTCCCTCTTGATCACCGTCTAGGGTGATTTTGATTATCCCATAAGGATAGGAGTAACTCGTCCCGAAAAATCGACTCTACGAATATAAAATTTTTTATATGTTGTCTATACATATATCATGGGATTAGACACGGTTCCCTCACAACGGGACACAGGGACCCTATTAACTGTCCCGGAGAAGGGAGACCCAGAGTCTCGGAGACTAAAACTCAGTCTCCGAAATACCGGTTCGACGGTGTCGTCTAAAGATAAAATTGATTTTCAAGTGAGTGCTCACGACACGACACGAATCAGTGAGTCAGTACAGACTGAGAAACGTTGGGGTACCTGACGTCGAGTAGTCCGAGGAGACAGGCACCCCTAAGAGGTCCGTTCTTATGACCTCATTCAACGGTACGGGAGGAGGTCCCTTAGAAGGGTTAACTCCTTAGCTTGGATCCAGAGTGAATGACGTCCGTCTATAAAATGGTAGACTCGGTGGTCCCTTCGGGGGACAGTGGTTTCCAGTGGAAAATTTAACGCTCAGGAATTTTGTAATCGACCACTCCAGGAGTCTCCACTGGACCCTTGGTATTTTGAGTGACACTTAGAACTCAACAAAAGAATAGACGAAGAGAAGGTATAGACGGGAAAAGACACCTCGATATGCTGGTCTGGATCTCAATATTTTCGGTAGAGAGAGAGAGAGATCAAGAGTGTGTGTGTAAAAAAAAAAATTAAAAACTAAAGACCACCATCTCCTTATCCAATAGATAGCATATAGTTGGTGATAACGTACCAAATTAAATTCGTCGAGAAAGAACCTGAACCATATTGGTTATTAAGTGAATTAAATTAGGAGTCATTTTATACATAAGATAAAATACAACGAAAGTACCATAATTAGTATTAAGGTGAGAACATTATCAGAACAAAAGTTACAAAAGGTCCGTTCTTATGACCTCACCCAACGGTAAAGGCTAGGGGACCTCTTCTTTTACCGTTGGGTGAGGTCATAAGAACGGACCTCTTAGGGTACCTGCCTCCTCGGACCATCCGATGTCAGGTACCCCAGCGTTTCTCAGTCTGTACTGACTCGTTGAAGTGAAGGCGAAAGTGAATGTACCATAATTAGTATTAAGGTGAGAACATTAGCAGAACAAAAGTTACAAAACATATTTGTGTATACAACTAGAAAAAAACTCTTAAGATACTTTAAATTTACGTGTGAAGACATTCATATCTTTTTAAACTCGAAAACTTTGTATAAAGTGGGACAAAACTTTTCTCCAGATTGATATAAGTTATGGGATACTATTTGGTATTACTTTTTCTTACACATATATATACATATATATATATATATATATATTTTGACTTAGTGAAACGACATGTCGTTTTTAATTACGTCGTAACATTTAGTTGATATGATGTTATTTTATGTAAAAAAATTTTTTTCCCCAGATTACTATATAGTAGTAGACATTCTTAGACCTTCCAACGCATTAAGAACAATGAAGTTGTTTAAAACAACCGAACTAGAACCAAAATCACAAGATAACCTTCACCTTGTTTTAATACCTTTACATTTGTAGTTCAACATAGGGATAGAGTTTGAAGAGTAATTTCAAGATTTATATAATTGTAAAGTTCACATTCGTAATTGTGAAGATTATTGAAAATTATGAACTTAACGTACCGAAAAAGAGGAAGAAAAGTCAACAGACAGTACATGTGGGTCTGAATATAAGTCATGAAGATTCTTCTAGTTTACAAACCGAAGACAGTGATGTTTAGGAAGGTCACCGTAGATTCGTTACTTTCATTGAAACGTCCCGTATGATCAAAAGTATGATTCGAAGGGTCCACCAAGATAATCATTTCTTAGAGGGACGGTTACGTCCTATGTATTTTCTACAACTAAACTAGAGACCCAGTTCTTCTAGGGGACCTCCACCTTTACCGTTGGGTGAGGTTATAAGAACGACATTTTAGAGTACCTGTCTCCTCGGACCACCCGATGACAGGTGTCCCAGGGTTTCTCAGCCTGTGTTGACATCACTGAATTGTGTAGTGATCAAAAGTTTAACTAATTAAATTCAACCAAACATTAAAGTTTAACAATAATCCATGATTGTTACTTTCTGTACCTTTGGTGAGGTCACAAGAACAGACCCTTTAGGGTACCTCTCTCCTCGGACCACCCGATGTCACGTACATTAGCGTTTCTCCACCTATACTGACTTCATTTAATAGTACGTTCGTGTGTCTCAAAATTTTTTAGACTTTCTTAATACCTTCAAACCTCAATCTCTTCTTTTTTCTCGTCTCTCCTGTCCCCTACAACTTTACCCTAGTTAAAGTTCATCTACCGGGAAGTGCATTTCCTCTTTTTGAACTTATGACCTTCTCTTTTTACTGTGTAGGTTACAGTCTTTTTTTACCAGGTTTCCACTCAGAATATAGTCTCTAAAATAAGAACGACTATGTTTCTTTTCCCCTCATGTATTTTATCTTTACAATTAGATTACATTTTTGACTGTCGAATCAATGGACCGTATGAATAAGAACCACTAAGTTTCAGTATAAATTACTTAAACCACTGTTGACCTGTATGTTACAAGACGAAAATGTCAACTTTGAAAAGTCAAAAACTTAAAACGGTTGTCACTTGGTCTAGTCTTTCCCTCCCTCTTAACCCCAAGTTAGTTTAAATTTTCCTTACTTTGGTTCGATCCATTGACTTGATACTCGAGTAATTATTTGTTTACCGTTTACCAATGATACACGATCGGTGAGTCGATCCGTTTTCGGTCTGTGCCAGGACAGGGGTCAAACTGTGTATTAAAATCTCTTATGTTCTTTAAACAATGTCTACCGTCGACGTCCTGTTATTCCAAATTACCCTGTCGACAAAAGTTTCGAGACTTATGTGGAAGAGAGTGAAAACACGAGCCCTGGTACAGTCTCAATCAACGTAAATAACCTACATATTGGTATACCACACCACTTTATTATCGTATATTTTTGAATGTGACAGTGGCCATATAAAGTTCACTGTTAAGGTAACCTCGGAACGATCTGAAACTAGGGACCCGAGGTATGAGGACACACGAACCAGCAAGCCAACACAGACTGAGAAACACTGGGGTACCTGATGTCGGACGGTCCCAGGAGACAGGTACCCCTAAGAGGTTCGTTCTTATGACCTCACACAACGGAGAAGGTCCCCTAGAAGGGTTGGGTCCAGAGATCGTAACGTCCGTCTAAGAAATGGTTACCTCGGTGGTCCTTTCAGGTACGATCCACTGTGGATTTAGATACTGAACAGAACTACAGATAGTAATCAAGAAGTCATTTTGAATCTCCTATTGGTACTAAATGTTACCTGAAGTGTAGGATAATATATTACAATATCGTTTTAGATTACTAAATTACAAATTATGTACTATCGATCAAAGATCGTTGCGGATCTATAACATATTGAGAAGCGGGAATGGAAATAAAAGTATGTATATATATATATAAATACTTGAAAATAACGATATTAAGTTAAGTCTATGTAAGTCCTTTGTTATTCGTAGATTTTTTCTTTATCCTACGGGGTCATTCCTTTCTCAATTGTCCAATAGACGTCCCTAGAATAAAGATAGTGCACTATCTTAGTGGTGTTTTGTTCCGGTCCATGACACAAAATACTATAGACCAAACTTGTCAAAAGAACAAAAACAAAAAAAAAATTTACCCTCAATTGTTAGAGTAGAGAAAATCGTATATTTGAGAGATTTTAGTTTCGAGGAATTCTCGACACTCGGAAATTACACGTAATGAGGAACCTTCTTTTCAATACTGGTTGGATCTATCGTATAAGTTTTCGTCTGTGTAATGAAACGACTGATTCCAGGCAGATCAGTTCCGATACCAAAAAGGTCATCAGTCCATACCTACACTCTCAACCTGGCACTTCTCCCGACTCACGGCTTCTTAACTACGAAAACTTGACGCCACAACCTATTCTGAGAACTCTCAGGGAACCTGACGTTCCTCTAGGTTGGTCAGGTAAGACTTCCTCTAGTTGGGACCCTAAAGAAACCTTCCTTACTACGACTTCGACTTTGAGGTCATGAAACCGGTGGAGTAAGCTTCTCAACTGAGTAACCTTTTCTGAAACTACGACCCTTCCTAACCCCCGTCCTCTTCTTCCCCTGCTGGTTCCTACTCTACCGACCTACCGTAGTGACTGAGTTACCTTCACTCAGACTCACTTGAGGCCCTCAACCACTACCTGTCCCTCCGGACCACACGACGCTAAGTACCCCAGTTCCTCAACCTGCACTGACTCGCTGACTTGACTTGACTTGACTTGACTTGACTTAATATTAGTAGTGATTCAAACGAAAGAAAAAAACCACATAAGTTTTTGAGTAAACGTTAGGACAATAACAAAGAATAAATTAGTGACGGTAAATGAGTAAGTAATTTATAAAAACTCACGGATGATATATACTGGGTTTGTAGTCAGATCCATGAGTCCTAAGTTATCACATACTTTGTCTTCTTTTTAATAACGGAAGTCCCTTGAAGATAAAAATAATCCTACTGTATACTTATTGGTATTAAAATTTCGTTTTATATATCGTACGATTAATCTTTTTGTTAATTACTGTTTTATTTCGTATTTCCTTTTTGTCCCTCAAGAACCAAAACAGTCTTTTCACCCCTAACGTTGAAATGGCGACCGGTTTCTTCGACTGTACTAGTTTACCGTGACTCGATCTATAGATTTTCTGTACTCCCTCTTTCGGTATTCGTTTACCGAAAGATCTTCTCCTTTGTCGGTCTCGTTTCCGGGACCCCATGCATAAGGTCCTACACTTTTCCTGTCCTACACTTTTTCCCCCTTCATTTCAGTCTTTACTTGTGCCGTTTTCCCTTTTCTGGGACTAAGATATATATTGGTCACATCCTGACAGGATGTGACCAATACATAGTACTCTCGTTAAGACAATTTTTACTGAATACATACAGTTTATTATTGACTTTAAATTCAATGATTATTTTACTTACCTAATAGATGGTCCTTCGACCTTCGGACGAATACTCTCTCTTGTCTTGATCCTTGATCTCCTAGAGTCTGTACCCTTACTTACACCCTCTCCTCAAGTCCCTCTCTTTTTCAAATTTCTCTTCCGTAGCCACTTGTCTTCAAGTTGCGCCCTAAGAAGTCCACTTCTGTCTCTACTTCTTGACGACGACGACGACGATTCAGTGAAGTCAGCGCAGGTCGAGACACGCTGGGGTATCTGTCGTCGGGTAGGTACCCTGAGAGGTCCGTTCTTCTGACCTCACCCGACGGTAAAGGAGAAGGTTACGTACGTAGGTACGATTCAGTAAAGTCAGCACAGACTGAGACACGCTGGGGTACCTGTCGTCGGGTGGACCGAGGAGACAGGTCCCCTAAGAGGTCCGTTCTTATGAGAGGGAAGAGACTCTACGTCTTGATCCGTAGGTTTTAGATTCTCAGGTTCATTTTTATTAGATGTCAGGTGGAGAGTGTCCGTGTCACCCCTTTTGTACTTACTAGGGGGACTTCATCCAAATCGTCGACCGCGAGAGTATTTAACACATTCAAGTTTCCGCCCCCATGCCCCTTCGCCCCCTGGTCTCGTCCCCTTTTGTATTATTCCTCCATGTATGTGTCGTTTTGGGTGGGGTCTAGTCTCTCCCTAGTAAATCTAAGGTACTTGGTCCCAGACATATGAAATAGCCTCATTTGCAATCATTGCACTTAATTTATAAATGTATCAAAATTGAAAACTTTTGGTAAAGTACAGGCTATCTTAGACTGATTTCGAGAAGTCAACAATCTACTCCGTTTATGCTTGATTCCTAAGTAGTCACTCCACTTTCCAGAGAGACGACTCTGTCCCGGGTACGTCTACACCAGGATTGGAACTCGGAGCGGAGAGACCATTCCTTCGGCGTCGGGAAGGTTCACGGACCCACCTCGGACTTCCTCTCCTCGCCGTCCTTTCCCACCCTCCAAGCACCTGACCTCGTCCTTCACGTCGGTGGGGCGATTCGTCGACTTTATCCCTTTAGTCCCCGAGACCTTCACCTAGGTCCGTCCGTACCTCCGTACCTGCTTCTTACTCCCGTTCTCAGAGGGTCTAGGCCCAAGAACGTCTGCCATTTCTTCAACCTCCTCCGGTAGATTTGAGGACGGAACCGTCTCAAACGATGTCCCTTCGTCTCAGCCCTGTTCCCCTTTCCTGTTTCCTAGTTCGGGCGCCACCTTGCCGGTCTGTCTCAAGGGAATGAGAAATCTAAATAGGCTAGGCACGCGGCTCAACTATGCTACGTGGAGAAAGAAGAACCGAACAAACCACCAGTACCGTCCCCATCGGGGTCCGTCCTCGACTCGAGACTCGAGACTCGGCGGAGACGCCGGGACCGATGCGCAGACGGCAACGATCCTCTGCCGGTCACGCGCAGGACTTCGGCGCCTCGTCCACGACCAGTCCAAAATCGACCCCGCCGGGATCGCTTCCATCGAGACTCCAACGTTTCCCTGACGCTCGCGGATTCTCGAGTCCAGAAGGGTCGCCCCACCTTTAGATCCCCAACCCACGGGCCTCCTTCGGCCGGGCCCGCACCTAAACTGGCATTCTAACTATCCAAGACTATTTGACCTCAAAAAGATAGTCCGACTGAGACCGTCCGAAACGAGAAGCCTTCGTATATGGATCTAATTGAGAAAACCTAAACTTCTGTATATGATATTTTTAGAAGGTCCACCGAGATCACTATTTCTTGGCCAGACAGTTACGTCCTTTGAATTCTCAGGTCCCAAGGTAGGGACTAAACCCTTCTAGGGGACCTCCTCCTTTGTCATTGGGTGAAGTCATAAGAACAGACCCTTTAGGGTGTCCGTCTCCTCAGATCGTCCGATGTCGGGTACCCCATGGGTTCTCACCCTGTGTTGACTTCACTGAATCGTGTGTGACGTTTAGGGGAAAGGGGTCCAGAAAAGAGGAAACTTGTTCAAGGAGATGATTATTAATTCCTCTGTAAGACTTGTGTCACTTAAACAGTTACCGAGTCAGTTCCAAAGTTATTACTTATGTCACCCACGTCCCCCTAGAGACGTCCCTTCCGTTCTAATACTAGAATCAGCGAATTCCAAACTACTGCTACAGACACTAACTTATTCAACCCCCAGAAAACTCTCAACCTGATATTTCTTTCGACTCGCGTCTTCTTAACTACGAAAACTTGACACCACAACCTCTTCTGAGAACTTTCAGGGAACCTGACGTTCCTCTAGGTTGGTCAGGTAGGATTTCTTTTAGTCAGGACCCACAAGTAACCTTCCTCACTACAACTTCGACTTTGAGGTTATGAAACCTGTGGACTACTCTTCTCGACTGAGTAACCTTTTCTGGGCCTACGACCTTTTCTGGGACTACGACCGTTTCTAACTCTCGTCCTCCTCTTCCCCTGTTGTCTCCTACTCTAACCAACCTACCGTAGTGCCTGAGTTACCTGTACCCAAACCCACCTGAGGTCCTCAACCACAACCTGTCCCTCCGGACCGCACGACACCAAGTACCCCAGTGTTTCTCAGTCTGTGCTGACTCACTGACCTGACTTGACCCAAAAAGTGTACTTTCTTATTTAAATCCAGTACCTTACCTCACCGGAAACTATTAAATAAACTCTTCTACGACCTCGGTCTTCTGGGTTTAACTTCGTTTGGTTCTAGTCAATTCAGAGACCGAATTACCAGTAAGTCAAGACGACTATAAACATCAATAGAACGGAACCCGTTCAAGGAGGAAAATTCGGAGGTCAAATGAATGAACATGAATGAACCCAAAGGGAGTATTGAGTCAACTATTTCTTAGACGGACGTTACGTCCTCTGGACCCAAAAAAAAAAAAAAAAAAAACGTAGTTAGCTGGAAATTACAGGTTTTCTCCGCACCTACGTCTCGTGTCTGCTACACCACCCCAGAGTCGGGGACGAGGTCTTTACTCCCTCTCTACTTGTGTTTGATCTGTAAAGGTTGACCGGTGTGTTCAGACCCTCCCGTCCCCCTTTGTCTAGATCTGTAAGTATTTTTTTATTTTGGATTTTAGTTCGTGAGTCGAAACACGGGTGGTTTGTCAAACTATACCCCTTGAGTGAGTGGTAGGTTCAGGGGTGGGAGGGGACAGTCGTAGTTTTTTTTTTTCGAGTCATGTGTGATTTCCTTCTAGGGGACCTCCTCCTTTACCGTTGGATGAGGTCATCAGAACGGATCTCTTAGGTTATCTCTGTCCTCGGACCTTCCGATATCAGTTACCCCAGCGTTCTCAGGTGCTCAGTCTGTGTTGAATCGCCGATTTGGTGGTGGTATAAAAGTCCGTGACTAAATGAATGAACATTTGTGATCTACGATTATGGATTGTGTTCAGAGAGTACTCATATTTACTCTACATAAATTTTACGAATCGTGTGTTACTTTTGTGTCTTTTATCCCCAAGGACGAAGTTTTACGGAAGTTTCTGGTCCGTCTATTGCACTTACTTACTTCGACTCTTTACGAATCTGACCCTTGTGAAAATTCCCGTAATTTTATTTTGGTTTATAATGAGACCGGGCTGTATGAGAGTCAAATCTCTCTAAATTGGTAGGTGTCCGGAGTCAAAATCTCGGGGAGTATAATCTACCGGAGAAGGTAATTGGATCTCTATTGAGACACACACACACACACACACACACACACACACACACAAATCAGGGAGTCAGTACAGGTCGAGAAACACTTGGGTATCTGACATCGAACGGTCCGAGAAGTCAGGTACCCCTAAGAGGTCCGTTCTTATGACCTCACTGACGGTACGTGAGGAACCCCCTAGAAGGTCTGAGTGTCTAACTTGGGTCCAGAGGGCGTAACGTCCTCCTAAGAAATAACAGATTCGGTAGACGTCAAGTCAAGTCAAGTCAAGTCAACGAGTCAGGACAGACTGAGAAACACTGGGGTACTTGGTGTCGTGCGGTCCGGAGGGACAGGTAGTGATTGAGGGCCTCAAGTGAGTTTGAGTACAGCTAACTCAGTCACTACGGTAGGTCGGTAGAGTAGGAGACAGTAGGGGAAGAGAAGGACGGGACTTAGGGAGGGTCGTAGTCTCAGAAAAGGTTATTCTGTTGAGAAGTGTGCTCCACCGGCTTCATAACCTCAAAGTCGAAATCGTAGTCAGGAAGGTTACTTGTGGGTCCTGACTAGAGAAAATCTTACCTGACCACACCCTAGAGGAACGTCAGGTTCCCTGAGAGTTCTCAGAAGAGGTTGTGGTGTCAAGTTTTCGTAGTTAAGAAGTCACGAGTCGAAAGAAGTGCCATTTTGAGAGTACAGGTATGTACTGATGACCTTTTTGGTATCGGAACTGATTTGCCTGGAAACAACCGTTTCAGAGACGAAAACTTATACGACAGATCCAACCAGTATTGAAAGGAAGGTTCCTCATTCGTAGAAAATTAAAGTACCGACGTCAGTGGTAGACGCACTAAAACCTCGGGGATTTTTATTTTAGACTGTGACGAAGGTGACAAAAGGGTAGATAAACGGTACTTCACTACGCTGGTCTACGGTACTAGAATCAAAAGACTTACAACTCGAAATTCGGTTGAAAAGTGAGAGGAGAAAGTGAAAGTAGTTCTCCGAGAAATCAGGAGAAGTGAAAGACGGTATTCCCACCACAGTAGACGTATAGACTCCAATAACTATAAAGAGTGTCGTTAGAACTAAGGTCGAAAACGAAGTAGGTCGGGTCACAAAGAGTACTACATTAGACGTATATTCAATTTATTCGTCCCACTGTTATATGTCGGAACTACTTAAGGAACAGGATAAACCTTGGTCAGACAACAAGGTACAGATCAAGATTGACAACGAAGGACTGAACGTATGTCTAAAGAGTTCTCCGTCCAATCCACCAGACCTTAAGGGTAGAGAAAGTCTTACAAGGTGTCGAATAACACTAGGTGTGACAGTTTCCGAAACCGTATCCGTTATTTCGTCTTTATCCACAATAAGACCTTGAGAGAACGAAAAAGCTACTAGGTCGCCTACAACCATTAAACTAGAGACCAAGGAGACGGAAAAGATTTTGGTGGAAATTGTAGACCTTCAAATGCCAAGTGCATAACGACTTCGGACCGAACCTCCTAAAACTCGTAATGAAATGATCGTACACGACGACGACGACGACGATTCAGCGAAGTCAGCACAGGCTAAGACACGCTGGGGTCTCTGCCGTCGGGTGGTCCGAGGGGGCAGAGACCCTAAGAGGTCCGTTCTTATGACCTCACTCAACGGAAAAGGAAGAGGCTACGTACTTTCACTTTTCACTTTCACTGTACGAGTCAGCACAGGCTGAAAATCACTGGAGAACCTGACGTCGGATGGTCCGAGAAGGCAGGTACTCTAAAAGGAGATCGCACACTCTACTCACGTCAACACGCCATCAAACTCGTAAGAAACCGTGACGGAAAGAAACCCTAAACTTACTTTTGACTGGAAAAGGTCAGGACGCCGGTGACGACTCAAAAGGTCTAAACGACCGTATAACTCGCGTCGTGAAAGTGGCGTAGTAGAAAGTCCTAAACTTTCTCGAGTTGACCTTAATGTAGTGGAGGTGATCGCCACCTCGGTCGCGCACAGGGAGTGTCTTCGCACCGACTCTTCTCGCGGGGGAGTGGGTTCAAGTCCCAACCGTCGGCTCTCCTCGATGGGGTACAGGCTCCAGTCCCGGCCGCCGGCTCTCCTTGTTGGGGTACAGACTCAAGTCCCCGCCGGTTCTCCTCGATGGGGTTCGGACTCCAGTCCCGGCACCGGTTCTTCTCGATGGGGTGCGGACTCCAGTCCCGACCGCCGACTCTCCTTGTTGGGGTGCGGGTTCCAGTTGGCGTACAGGCTCCAGCCCCCGTCTACTCTCCTCGATGGGGTACAGGCTCTGGTCCCCACCGACGGCCTTCCTCGATGGGGTGCAGATTCCTCGGCGCCGACACGTCCGCGTCCTCCCGGCTCTCCTCGATGAGGTGCAAGTTCCAGACCTCCCCGTCGGTACTCCTCTATGGGGATCAGGTTCCATTCCTCGTCGCCGACACGAAACGACCTCGTCGACACTTCTCTATGGGGTGCAGGTCTCATTCTCTTTGGGTTTATTCTGCCCTCCACAACGTTTTCCCGTAGTCTCCCGTCTGTGTGACTTTGGTATGAGTGTCTTTTGATCAGTTAGACTAGTGTGACTGGTGTCGGAACAGATTGAGTTACTTTGATTCGGTAGAATGGGTGGAAATTTATTTCTGTAAGGGAGACAAGAACCTTGACAAGTAACCGGGGCGAGATGTCCTCTCTTCGTCCAAGGACTTTTCGTTTAGAAACTTGACGAGACTCCTTAGTTACGGATCTGAAGAAGTAAGTCGCACCGAAGACGAAACAGTCTGACACAATCAGAATAACCCCAAATGTATCCGCTGTTAGTCTGTCGTTGGAGAAACATAAGGCAGACGTTCCATTTACCGAAGATAGTCGACACGATTATAATACTCACGTCTTTATGGGATGCTTGTCGACATATACACTTCTCTTACTTCTGTAGAACTCGTGAGACGGAGTAAATAGTGTCCCGACTCTAAAGGTCTCTCGAGAGGACTAACTTTCATTTCCTAGTTCGAAGTACTTTTATCATAAAATTATGATTTAGACTAATCACAGTAGACACGTTTCGGTATTCGTATATACTTCTGATAACCCATTTTTATCGTGTCAAAATTCGTTGGTTGGGTACTTACCCGCTCAAAGGAGAACTCGTTCCCGACAGGGACTTCGGTATCAATCACCGACGTTCTACGGTTCCAGTAATGTCCTCTCAGACAGGAAATCAAACTCTAACCTATTAGACGTCGGGTGCGTACAAGATGTCTACTTCTTGGGGTTTGGTTCTCTTCTCGTTTACAGGATGTTTTTCCACGAACCGAAGACCCATCGTCTCACACTTGTTCTCGTTTATTTACCTCCTCGGGACCAAATTCGGTTTGTATAGTGAGGAGGTGGGTCTCTGACAAAAGAATAGATAAAACACACACGCCTAATCAGTGAGTCAGTACAGGCTGAGAAACGGTGAGGTACCTGACATCAGACGGTTCGAGGAGACAGGTACCCTGAGTGGTCCGTTCTTATGACCTCGTCCATCGGGGTCCCCTAGAAGGGTTAGGTCCCTAGTTTGAACCCAGAGGGGGTAACGTCCGTCTAAGAAATAACAGACTTAGTGGTCCCTTCCGAAAAGGATAGATAATTTAATCCTATTTTTATTTCCTCAACTATAGTCCTACCTTACTCTATTATTTTTAGATAAAAATTTTATATTTCAACACGAAATGAAGAAACAGGTTGTAAGAAAGAGAAAATATTATAATACATACGTCGTTCGTCTTTTCCTTAAAACGGAAAAAAGACTTCGGTTTGAGACCACTCCAGTACTAAAATTCTCCGTTTATACGAGCAGATATTTAACATTCTACCACAAACATGTACGGTCACGTTTTTCTTGTTAATCGGGATGGATATAGAAAAAACGTTTGGTCATAAGACCACACATCTACCATTAGTACAAGTCACAGTAAAACTTTATAATTATTATGGACACTAAATAACTCAAGGACACTGAACGGTCCGAATCCCTCCCCTCGATCGAGGAATCTCATATCTGTCATCTGTATCTAGACTTAAATTTGTGATTGAGAAGAATCGACTGAACGGGACCTATTCAGTAAATTTAAGGGACTTAGGGTAAAAGAAGTAAACGACTTTCCTTTCTCATTATGAAGGGACTTTACAACACGAACCGGGTAATAGTTGTGAGTTCAGTACTATCCATTGCGCAGGGATAGACTGTGACTTCACGTCTCTCCAGTTTCCTGAAACGGAGACTGTGTCCCGGTCACCGTCTCGTCCTGACCGGACAGAGGTACCGGAACCGGAGACCTTAGGAGGCTGGTTGATGTGTCCGATACCAGAAAGTCTCTACGAGGGCTTTTTGTCGTTCAGGTCCGCTGACGGGACGTCGAGTCGAATCCCCAAAGGTTCAAGAGAACGACAAATTGTTGAAAGTTCTTTGTCCCGAACATAACGTAATCTCGATGGGAAAGAAGTCAGACGTGAATTGAAAAACTCCTTCTCAATGTTGAAGTCTGTTGTCATTGGGACCGAGGTATCCCTTCACCAATCTTTATGAATGAAGGAGCACGGACGCCTTTGTCTGGTTCGTCCCCAGAAAGAAACCTGACGTACCCCTTCACTCAAAGTCATTGGTGAAGAGATGGGGTGTGACCCTCGGGTCTACTGTCCTTGACTCGTCCCTCTCACCGTCGAAAAGACCAAGAATCTCGGCATCGAGACCCGTGGAAGGGTGAACCAGGGTGCCGGTATCCTATACTGTCTCTCCCACGACCAGTCGGTGGAGAAACGTCAATCCAGTTAATAGTCGAACGAGTGGAAATTGGTTTAGTTACTCCTTCGTATTTAAGATGTACACGACGAACCTTAAGTCCAATTGACGGGAAAGTTCAAGACAGGAAGTCATTAGAGAAGAGGAATCTTTAGTCATAGGAAGAGGAAATAAAAGGTGTCTCGAAATCATAAATAAAAAATTTATAGGTTAGTGCAACGTAGAGTAAAAATAGTAATGAATCCGGGACCAGGAAGAGTGAATATTTGACATTCCCGTGAACCTTAAACCACTTGGTTTGAGTGAAGTTTGAGACGTTTGGAGACGTTGTGAAGTATTAGTCTTAAATTGTAAATAACTCGTGACTGATATACGAACCGTGACATGTTTTGACAACAAGATATTATTGGGTCAATTAGTGGTATTTGTGGGATTCCTACACGATCATAATGTTAGAGAGAGAACATTTATTCTTTTGTTCGTCTCCGATTTAATTCAATCATTCATAGTCCGTCGTAAGTCCGGGTTCGTTAGGCCACGGTGTACGAAAAATATTGGTGTAAAAGACGAAGTCTGAGGAAGTCATCAACGTTGGGATACTTCACAACGATAGTCGGGTAAAACATCTCTTCCTTGTACTCAAAATCTTTCGAGTTGTGGAACGGGTTTCAGGTTTTGTGTCTCTCCCACCTCGACCTTACATTTACATTTGTCAGACCAAAGTCTCACGTACGAAAATAAAATAAAGTAAAGTAAAGTGAAGTAAAGTAAATAACAACATTCGTTCGTTATGTCTTAGATGCATAGATTATTAAAAAACCCACGTATTGTGTCACAACGATTACCGAGTCAAGAAGTCCGTGAGACTTCACGGGCTTCTTGATATCCACCTCCAAGGACTGTAACGTGTCCTCCGTCACTAGTTCTGGTAAAGGTTCTTTTTCTTTACGTTTTGCTAACAGACTCCTCCGGAATGTTTATCGACTCTTTTCTTCTCTTCGATTTCCGTTTGATCTTTTCCTTTCTATATGGGTAATCTTACGTCTCAAGGTTTCTTATCGTTCCTCTCTATTCTTTCCAAAGGAGACACTTTTTATGGTAACCATCGAACTATCCCTAACGTAACTTAGATATACAAGCTACGTCCTATGTCCTACGAACCCCGACCACGTGACCCTACTGGGTCTCTCTACCATACTCCTCCCTCCACCCTCCTCCCAAGTCCTAACCCTTGTGCACATATGGACACCACCTAAGTACAACTACATACCGTTTTGGTTATGTTATAACATTTCATTAATCGGAGGTTAATTTTATTTATTTAAAATTTTTATTTGTTTATTTATTTGTTAAGTCCCAATTTTTTCTTTCGAAAGGAGTCACTAGTCACGTTTCTTTATCTCCTTTTGTTATCTTACCCTTTCTGATCTCTAGAGAAGTTCTTTTAGTCTCTACGGTCCTCTTGTAAAGTACGTTTCTACACGAGTTATTTCCTATCTTTACCATACCTGGATTGTCTTCGTCTTCTATAATTCTTCTCCACCGTTCTTATGTGTTTTCTTGATATGTTTTTTCTGGTAGTAGTGGGTCTATTGGTGCTATCACACTAGTGAGTGGATCTCGGTCTGTAGGACCTTACACTGCAGTTCACCCGGAATCCTTCGTAGTGATGTTTGTTTCGATCACCTCCACTACCTTAAGATCAACTCGAGAAAGTTTAGGATTTTCTACTACGACACTTTCACGACGTGAGTTATACGGTCGTTTAAACCTTTTGCGTCGTCACCGGTGTCCTTACCTTTTCCAGTCAAAAATAAGGTTAGGGTTTCTTTCCGTAACGGTTTCTTACGAGTTTGATGGCGTGTTAACGTGAGTAGAGTGTACGATCATTTCATTACGAGTTTTAAGAGGTTCGCTCCGAAGGTGTCATACACTTAATACTTAAAGGTCTACAAGTTCGACCAAAATCTTTTCCGTCTCCTTGGTCTCTAGTTCAACGGTTGTTGGCCACCTAGTAGTTTATTCGTTCCCTCAAAGTCTTTTTGAAGATGAAGACGATATAACTGATGTGGTTTCGGAAACTGACACACCTAGTGGTGTTTGACACCTTTTAAGATTTTCTCTTCCCTTATGGTCTGGTGGAATGGACGGAGGACTCTTTAGACATACGTCCATTTCTTCGTTGTAAATCTTCGTCTGTACCTTGTTGTCTGACCACGGTATAACCCTTTCCTCATACAGTTCCGACATGTGACAGTGGGACGAATAAATTGAATATACGTGTCATGTAGTACTCTTTACAGTTCGACCTACTTCGTGTTTAACCTTAGTCCTAACGGTCCTCTTTATAGTTATTGGAGTCTATACGTCTACTTTGGTGGGAATACCGTCTTTCGCTTCTCCTTGATTTCTCGGAGAATTACTTTCACTTTCTCCTCTCACTTTTTTGACCGAATTTGAGTTGTAAATTTTTTGATTATAGTACCGTAAGTCAGGGTAGTGAAGTACCTTTTATCTACCCCTTTGTTACTTTCTGAAATAAAAGAACCCGAGGTTTTAGTGACGTTTACCACCAACGTTGGTACTTTAATTTTCTACGAATGAGGAACCTTCTTTTCTATACTGGTTAGATCTGTCACATAAGTTTTCGTCTCTGTAATAAAACGTCTGTTTCCAGACAGATCAGTTTCGATACCAAAAAGGTCATCAGTACATACCTACACTCTCAACCTGATATTTCTTTCGACTCATGGCTTTATAACTACGAAAACTTGACACCACAACCTCTTCTGAGAACTCTCAGGGAACCTGACGTTCCTCTAGTTTGGTCAGTTAGAAGTTCCTTTAGTCAGGATTTATAAGTAACCTTCCTGACTACGACTCCTACTATGAGGTTAGGAGACCGGTGGACTACCCTTCTTGACTGAGTAACCTTTTCTAGGACTACGACCCTTTCTGACTTCCGGCCTCCTCTTCCCCTACTGTCTCCTACTCTGCCAACCTACCGTAGTGACTGAACTACCTGTACTCAAACTCGTTCGAGACCCTTAACCACTATCTGTTTCTAGGACCACACGACGTCAGGTACACAGTGTTTCTCAATCTGTGTTGAGTCACTGACTTGACTTACCTTACCAAATTACCATTTCTTAGGTGGACTGTTACGTCCTCTGTCCTCAAACTAGGGACCCAGACCTTCTAGGGGACCTCTTCTTTACCGTGAGTGAGGTCCTAAGAACGGACCCATTTGAGTACCTGTCTCCTCTGACCGCCCAATGTCAGGTACCCCAACGTTTTCTTACTCTGTACTGATTCACTGATTTGTTGTTGTTAACATCCGTGTTACTACTTGTCGTCTAAAGATCTCGAAGAAGAAGAATAAATTGACCTTGAAAAATGGACACATTCGAGAGTTCCACCCACAATATGACAGACAAAATTTGTCTTGCTCATGTCTTGTAAGACATGATGTACAGGAGTTTTTTTAACGATATTTAACGTTGAATCTAGGTCCAAACTTGGGATTGTAGGTCAGAGAAATTTCGGGTGATCAAGACCTCCTGAGCCTTGACCGTCTTTACTTTGGTCAACAGGGACGGTCTCTTTCGGAGTAATAAGTCCTGTCTGGAATTACATATCAAAACTAACAGAAACTTTCCTTTAAGACTTGTCTCTAAGAATTGTTTTCACCCTATTATTTCTTTACTATAAAAGGATTTTGATCGACTTTTTGTTAAAAGTAAAGTTATTCGACAAATTTCTTCTTTGTTGTCAAAAAGACTGACATTTTTTATTCTTAAGTAATCCTACGTTTGACTGGACGTAATTATACTCCGACGTTAGTGGATAATTATACTCCGACGTTAGTGGATACTTCCACCACCAAGAGTCTGACCTGACTCCGTAAAGGAGGGGGTGGTCTTTTTCCAGGAGTGAGTCTCGTAGGACTCTCGTAGGACGTACAGTCACCACACATATTCCTCTCTCTATATACCCTGTTGAGACTGTCTAGAAAAAGAGAAGTCTCGAGGGAGTAATAACAGTCTCTGCATAGAGTGGTATCGTAACGTCAAGTTGGAGACGACGGGTCAAGAAGAACGGAATGGGAGACTCTCTCCGATGACTCTTGGGAATGATTATTTGCAGTACATGTGTTCAGACTCTCACACCCAGACAAACGACCCTTGAGCGGATCTTGTCAGTTATCGTGTATACTTTCCCTTCAGACATCCTTCGTCTGAGATCTTACTCTGTACCCTTCGGAAGACGAAGGTTTGTTCTACTTCCTTGTCCCTCACTTAAATGTAAGAGTGTCCGTTATCATTTATGACTTATTTTATATACTCCTGTAACTGAAACTCCGTTACTTAGTCACTAGGGTCTCTACTTTTTGTTTCCACTCGAAAAGTCTTTATTTGGTACGAAAATACCTGTTTCCTCCTTTCTTATATGTTACCTCTTTTCTATCAGAGAAATTATTCACTACAACCTTTTTAACTTGTCGATGTACATTTTCTTACTTTAGTCCTACAAGAGATTATGGACATGTCTTTATGTGAGTTTTACCTTATTTCTGGACGTATATTCGGACCTTTGGTATTTTAAGGATCTCCTTTTGTATCCATCTTGTCAGAAACTGTATTCAGTATCGTTATAAAAAAATAGAAATAAGATTTCGTTTCCTTTATTTTCGTTTTTATTTGTTTGCCCTGGATTGATCTGAATTTTCGAAAACGTGTCGTTTCCTTTGGTAGTTGTTTTACTTTTTTTGTTGGATGACTTACCGTATTTTATGAATACTATACTGACCATTCCTTACTTATAGATTTTATATATTTGTCGAGTATGTTGAATTTAGTTTTTCGTTTACTGGTTTAATTTTTACTTATCTGCAAAAAGGTTTCTCCTGTACGTCTACCGGTTATCCGTGTACTTTTCTACGAGTTGCAACGAGAAGTCCCTTTGGTTTATATTTAGTGGTATAGTAAATGTGGACAGTCTTACCGAAGTTACTTTGTCTTGTCTTTATTGTTTACAACCGTTCCTAAACCTCTTTTCCCTCGGGAGGACGTGACCACCACCCTTATATTTAACCTTGTCTACGATTCCTTTTGTCATACCCCCCCCCCAAGAGTTTTTTGACTTTATCTTAATGCAATACTGGGTCGTTAAAGTGAGGACCCATATATAGACTTTTTTTATTTTTCTGTCGATTAAGTTTCCCTACGTACGTGTGGTTACAATTACCGTCATAATAAATATTAACGATTCTATCTCTTTACTGGATTCAGAGATAGTTGTCTACTTACCTATTTTACACCACACACATAAATAGATAGTAGATAGATGGACAGTAGACAGATAGATAGAGATAGCCGTGTGTGTATGACCTCATGATGAGTCAGTATTTTCCCTACTTTTACACGGTAAAAGTCGATGTTCTTACCTGAACCTCCCATAATACGATGTACTTTATTAAGTCTCTTTGAGTCTACGAGATGCTATCGTGAGTATACATCCTAGATGTTTTATGTCGTTTGATCATTTATATTGTTTTTTCTTTGTCTGAGTCTGTATCTCTCGTTTAATCACCAATGGTCCGCCTCTACCTCCCTCCAGTTATATCTCCATCTTCTAATTCTCCATGTTTGATGATACTTATTTCATTCGATGTACCTATATTATATGTTGTCCTTTTCATATCAGTTATAAAATATTATCGATATCCGTATCGTATTTGAACTGTTTAACACTTAGTGTTATAACATGTGACATTAAATACATTACCCTGAAGAAACCACCGAGTCATCATTTCTTAGTCGGACGGTTACGTCCTCTGAGACTAAACTAGGGACCCAACCCTTGTAGGGGACCTCCTCCTTTATCGTTGGGTGAGGTCCTAAGAAGGGACCCTTTAAGATACCTGTCTCCTCGGACCGTCCGACATTAGGTACCCCAACGTTTTCTCAGTCTGTACTGAATTGCTGATTTGTTGTGTCAAATACATTATAACATTTAGTTAATATGAAGTCACTTTGTCTGTTGTTTTTCTACCCGAAATATTGACAGAGTCGAGTGACACTCCCGGACCGTGTCCCACTTCTCGGGTACGTCTCGGGCTACCACAGGGACTAAACCCCTCTGCTTCGACCTTAGGTCCTTACGATCGTCCGACTTCGAAGATCTACTCTCAGACAGCTCCTCCCTCGTCACGTCTCCTCTCCGACTCTTACCCAGGAGTCACAGACAGTCTCACGTCCAGACTGGTTGACCTCGTGTCCACCTTGACGGGACTCCGTACGTTTCTTGGGACACTTTCCCAATCTTTGTACTCGAGTGTACCCCGGACAATGGTGGTCGTACTGACGTATCTGGAACCGTAAGTGACCTCTACCTTATACCTCAAAACAAGGGAGTTGTCACTACTTTTAAAGTGGGATTTGCTTTGAGGAACGATAAGGGTGGATTGTTTTGAATTTTCGTTCTGGACTTTACTAGTTTGATAAAGGTTCCTCCAATTGTCGAAGGAACTTGTTTAACTTCTGATAAATATCCTCACGTTTTTATTGGTCCTGGGTTGTCCATTTTAATTTTTTCTAACCATAGGTTATTTTACATGACTCGTATTTTGTTTTTCGTCCTTTTATACAGAGTAATTTTCCTCTTTTTTTTTTAGTTGGTTAACTTTTGCTGAGTCTTTTTTTTTTGTACCTACTATCTTAATCGTCTGTCCTGTAACTTTATCGACAATAGTACCACATGGTGTACAAGTTCTTCGACTAATCGATGTAACTTAAGAAATCTTGGGGATTTTGACGTGTAAGTTACAGATACAACTTTTTTATGTGACTAACCCTACTTACCATCTAATCTCTAACTGCTTGTCTAGTCAAGTAAACTTCTGTGTAGTTGTCTTTGTTAGGTTGTACTTTGTCTTCCTTTTTTTCTTATCCTAAAGTCCCTCGACACCTTGTCGAAGTGTATCTGATTGTGTGTACGTCGTTCGTACACACACACACACGATTCAGTGATGTTAGCACAGGCTGAAACACTGGGACACCTGCTCGGGAGGTCTGAGGGGACAGGTACCCTAAGAGGTCCGTACTTAGGACCTCACCCAACCGTACGGGAGGAGGTCCCCTAGAAGGACTGGGTCCCCAGTTTGGTCGTAGAGAATACATAGGACCTAACCGTCCGTCTAAGAAATGGTGGTCACGATGGACACTTCGGGGTGTACTCTGACCTCAGGGACTTATTTACTCGTTCCTCCCGTCCACACCCCCAACCCTCTTCTTCTAAGTCTTTTGTAATCTACCCTTTTGTTACTACTCTTAAAAAGGTTTAAAACAGTTTTGACATTTAGAGTCTTTGAGTTATTTGAGATGACGTTTGTTTGTTTGTTTGGTTTTTTTAGCACCTCTTTCGATGTGGGTCCCTGTAGTATTGTTTCAATTAACTTTAGTGACAATTTTCCTTCTAGAACTTTACCTTGAAGTACCGACTCGTTGTCCATTACACCTCGGGCAGTGACCACTCTTGACCGCGTGACCGTCGAGGATTCACCCTGACGTCACGTTAACGAGTTGTAGTTGAACGTTATTTGATCCCGTCCTTTTCTCACTTGCTCTTACATGGTTGTCTATACAGAGTCCGGATACCCTCCAGGTCCCTTTATAATGAATCTTTCTGATTCTTTGACCTATCGAAAATGGTAGAATTTTTATAACGTATATCAATGTTATTGACAAAATTCTTGAATAATAATTTGAACGGTAGATACAGTATACTTACAGTGTATATAGATCCTGTTAAGGTCAACTGAATTAAAACAAAAAGGAGGATTACCCTATATAAAAAGTAAACAACACAAAAATAATAGTAAAACACTTAAGATGAAACAAACCACGACCGTTACATAAGAGACTTTTTATTACTAAACTTTGATTAACACAAATAAACCTCCAAATTAAATGGGTCTGTAAAGTAAAATACGTAACCCATTACCGTTGGGTAAGGTTATAAGAACGGACCTTTTAAGGTACCTGTCTCTTCCGAGCACCCCATATCAGGTACCCCAGTGTTTCTCAGTCTGTGTTGAATCACTGAATTATTATTATTGTTGTTTAAAGATTTATATACTTCTTTTAAACCAAGGACGGGGACTTTTTGATTATTAGAACACCCCACTTGTTTTTGACCTTACTATAAACATTCTGTTACGTTACTTAAGATATGTTTTCAACACTTAGTTCGTACCTCCGTTGGGGCTCATTCCGATAGGTTGTCCTACAGGAATCCTTCAAGAAAACCTTTGTTCATAGATCGACTCCACTTCCGGTGCACCTGAGTCCGTTTCCCGTCTGTGGACCACTATCCCCACCTCACTGTTGACTCCAGACCTAGTACCTCATCGGGACCCACTGCATGACGTCGTCCTTCAAGACCTATCACTCTCTACTGTGAAACTCCACGGATTCTCACTTTCTAATCCTATTTGTAGAGGTAAAAGAGGGAACACACTTCTTTACGGTAGTGTCTTTATATCATTGATAATTATAAACGATACTTATAATATCATATATTTATAATGACATTTAATAATTTATATTATACATCATTTTATAAGATATATCTACTGACCTAATTTTTCTACACCATATGTATAATATATATATATACATGTGTTTGTGTTATGTATGTATGTATGTATGTGTGTTTCCTTATAATGAGTCGGTACTTTTTTCCTTAGGACGGTAAACGTCATTACTTCTACCTGAAATAAAGTGAATACGATTCACTTTATTCAGTCTGTCTCTTTATAACGTACTATAGTGGATATACACTTTAGATTTTTATTGTACTTACTTGCATACACGTGTTGTCTTTGTCTGAGTGTCTATGTCTTTTGTTGAAGAACAATGGTTCCTCTTCTCCCTTACCCCTTCCCTGCTTGAGCCCCACACTCTAATTGTTTACGATACACACTTTATCTATTCGTCGTTCCGACATAACATACATATATAACACATATCGTTCTCCTAATATCGATAATATTATTAAATATTACCTCATATTAGAAGTTCCTATCAGTTAGTGATACGACATGTAGACTTTGATTACTTTATAACATTTAGTTGATATGAAATTATTTTTATTTTATATTATAAGACATATTTGTCATAATACACTCAAATACCTGCACGTCTGAACGTAAAGTTGGATCGAGGTACTGGAGGATTTCCATACTACGATCCGTTCAATAAATCTGAGAGACTTCAGTAAAATGAGTAGATTCGTTACCAATATTTGACCAAAAACACTTCTGACTAACTCTACGTATACGAAGCTCCTTCTTTTTGTTTCATTTTATTCGTATTAGTAAGGTACTTCTAAGTGATAAAAAGATGTACTTTCAAGATTTTATTGAACCGTTATTGACATCAACGTTTCTTGTCCTAAAGTACGATACTACTAAATATTTCCAAAGTTTATTAAAAATCAAAAAACCTACCATTCTTTTATTAAAACGTATTATTCCTTCATATTAGAAATTTGTGTTTTTAATTTGTCTTTTTCATTCCGAAGGACTAATATTGATCGATATAATAAGAGGAGGGGTTTTGAAGTGGAATATATGGACAAAGTTTGTCAATCTTTACTAAAAGATAAAACTGGATTGACGAT
Source organism: Capra ibex (assembly GCA_006410555.1). Taxonomy (NCBI): domain Eukaryota; kingdom Metazoa; phylum Chordata; class Mammalia; order Artiodactyla; family Bovidae; genus Capra; species Capra ibex. Next base: position 64,974,543 of record SJYO01026388.1, on the reverse strand, counting down.
CATTAAGATATGTAGATACTTTAAACAACTTAAAAGGTATGTAAATACGGAGTGTATATAGAATGTGTACGATAAATATATTCTTTTCAATTGTGTATCTGTATATAAAGTAACAAATTTTTACGTGTGGAATTTCAAGTGACCTACACACTACATTCCCTTTTGAAGTTTTACCTAAAAATAAATTGACGTAAATAAAACTTTAATACTTTCACCTTTTTGTTCAAATTTTTCAAAGATTTGGGTAGAAGGTCTTCATTGGTGACTAAAAAAAAAATACACATCTCGGAAGAGTAGTAAATGTGTTGATAAAAATATAAAATATATTAACTCCAATATGAAAAACAAGGTGAATCGATACGACGGTCATGAAGGGTACAATAAATTACTGAAACATGTACTATTAAAAATTTCGACACATCATTCCATAGTATACTTATACACAGTGGTAACAAGACAACAACTTGAAAGTCCATTAAAGGACATAAATTAGTTGTACTTATTGTCCGACTACTTTATGTAATGTCATTTCTAAATATCCCCGAAGGGTCCATTATGATCACCATTTCTTGGGCGAACGGTTACGTCCTCTATATTCTCTACACAAAAGTCAAGGACCCAGTCCTTCTAGGGGACCTCTTTCTTTACTGTTGGATGAGGTCACAAGGACGACCTCTTACGATACCTAGCTCCTGGGATCTAATTATCCTTACCCCTTGACCTCTGAACCTGAGACCCCGGTATAGACTCATTAAAACCTATTCAGTAAAGTGAAGGGACTCAAGGTCAAAGGAGTACATCTTTTGACAGTCCGACGTGATCTACTTTAAGGTCTAGGAGACATCACGATGGTATCTGTTACCGTGAAGACCCTAATTACTCGAGGAGTCACCCCTTCCAGAATGTGTCCCACACCGGGACCTCTTACGACTTGTTGTTCTTCCAACATATTCCATATATGAGATGCCAAACAAACATCTTGATTTCGTCGTTCTTCACTAATCACGTGACCTTTTCACCCTTTCTTGGTTATGTAGAGACTAAGACGGTGGGAAAGGGAGAGGGTACTCTCGATTCTTTCTAGCTGTAGGTTGGAACGGTAGGAAGATCTGAGGTTCACACACAACGAGTCAACCTCCTACTACGAATACAATAACCCGTAAAATGTGATAAACGTAAAGACGTATAAGAGTCGAAGTAAAAAGTCGACCTAAATCTTTTCCGTCTCCTTGGTTTGTAGTTTAACGGTTGTAGGCAACCTAGTGTCTTTCTCGTTCTCCTAAGGTCTTTTTGTAGATGAAGACAAAGTAACTGATGTGGTTTCGGAAACTGACATACCTAGTGTTGTTGACATCTTTTAAGAATTTCTCTTCCCTGATGGTCTGGTGGATGGACGGAGGACTCTTTAGACATACGTCCAGTTCTTCGTTGTCAATCTTGGTCTGTACCTTGTTATCTGACCAAGGTTTAACCCTTTTCTTATGTAGTTCCAACATATAACAGTGGGACGAATTAATTGAATATACGTCTGATGTAGTACACTTTACGGTCTGACCTACTTCTTGTTCGACCTTAGTTCTAACGACCCTCTTCATAGTTATTGGAGTATATACGTCTACTGTGGTGGGTATACCGTCTTTCGTTTCTCCTTAATTTCTCGAAGGACTACTTTCACTTTCTTCTCTTACTTTTCGAACGAATTTTGAGTTGTAAGTTTTTTGATTCCAGTACCGTAGGTCAGTGTAGTGAAGTACCTTTTAGCTACCCCTTTGTTTCCTTTGTCGTTCTCTGATGAAAAACCCCCGAGGTTTTAGTGACGTCTATCACTGACGTCGGTACTTTAATTTTACTAACGAGGAACCTTCTTTTCGATACTGTTTGGATTTGTCGTATAATTTTTCGTCTTTGTAATAAAACGGTAGATCAGTTTCGATACCAAAAAGGTCATCAGTACATACTTACACTCTCAACCTGGTATTTCTTTCGACTCGTGGCTTCTTAACTACGAAAACTTGACACCACAGTCTCTTCTGAGAACTCTCAGGGAACCCGACGTTCTTCTAGGTTGGTCAGTTAGATTTCCTTTAGTCAGGACTTGTAAGTAACCTTCTTGACTACAACTTCGACTTTGAGGTTATGAAACCGGTCTACCCTTCTTGACTGAGGAATCTTTTCTGGGACTACGACCCTTTCTAACTTCTGTCCTCCTCTTCCCCTGTTGTGTCCTACCCTACCAACCTACCATAGTGGTTGAGCCACCTGGTTCGTGGCTCGTTCAAACTCGTTCGAGACCCTCAACCATTACCTGTCCCTTCGGACCGCACGATGTCAGGTACTCCAGTGTTTCTCAACCTGTACTGACTAACTTGACTTGAGTCGAAGTATTTGTTAAAAATTTTGTTAAAAACTGGGGTGGTACACCGTAAACCCTAGAATCAAGGGGTTGGTCCCTAACTTGGGTGTAGGAGACGTCACTTTCGTGTCTGAGATTTAGTGACCTGAAGATCCCATCAGGAGTTTAAGTTTTGTCGAAGTTTTGTGTGTAGTTAAATTTTTATTTATTGAATTTTATTCAATCCAAATAACGTTGTTTAAATATCTGGAATACTTGAATGTAAGATCTTCTCCTGTCTGGTTTTTTTTTTTTATGTGTCTTATATAATATAACAAGGTCATAGAGTCCACCCTGATTGACGATTCGTCTTTTTTTCCTTCATCCAATTTCCTTTGTCTTTTACACCCTTGATTTCTCCTACAACGATATAATATACCTCCCGTGTCCTTACCGAAAACTATTATACTGTAAATACCTCTCTGGATTTCATTCTATAGTTCGGTGTATCTGGAGACTCCCCTACGCATAAGATCCGTTCCAGTTATCGTTTATAAAAAAACTCCGCCGTCCCATATATAAGAGACGGTGACACCGATCTTGTTTGTCTTGTTCTTCTTTTCGTCTTTTCTACTTCAGTCTCTCGACCGACCCAACGTCTAGGATAACCGGGGAGAGTCTTTGTACCGTAGATAAGACTCAGTCTACCTTCGTTAATCTCCTTAACCCCGTCTCTTCACTGTACTAGACCAAATCCAAAATTTTACTAGAAAGTCCCACGAAATAACTTTTATGTGTACCCACCCATAACTCCCTCCCCATTTCGTCGTCGGTCACTTTTGATCAATTTTACAATAACGTCACGAAGTCTGGTTACGTCACAACCGATGTGTTCCCGTTTTCACATTCCCCACTCTTGGTCAGCTTAGTAACCACGTAAACTCCCTTGTCGATTTTCCTAAACGACTATCTAACCTATGTACCATATTCTATTTCCTTCTTAGTTCTTACTGTCGCTCCTAAAATCGGACTCGTTAACTTTTTTACCTTGATGGTAGGTGATTTCACTCTTTCTAAAACTTTCGTCTTTCAAACCCCTCTTTTAATCATCAAGTCCAAACTTGTACAAACCAAACTGTACGGTTAATCTTTGTGTCCGTCTTTAAAGTATTCGTAAACCTATTTCCTCAATCCCTAAGTTCCCTGTTCAAACCAGATCTCCTGTCTTTTGACTCCCCAAAATAGTATTGAATACGTAGGGTATTCTTTATACAAAAATTATAATGTTCTTTACATACTTTTTTGAGTTACTCCAGTCTTTTACTAATTGTTCCTAAATACAAACTCAGAAAGACGTTCAACAGTGGTTCGATTAATAAAAATTTAATTTAGGTACGACGAATCTACTTTAAGACGATGTCTTGCTACAGATACCGAAATCTACTAATAAGATCGAATATTTTTAGTAACGAGATCACAAGAGGGAGACGTGACAATCGAATTTACTTTGAACATAGTCTTTCCTTACTCCAAAATGTTCGTTTGTAACAGAAAATCTCGACCTTACTGGAATTGTTGGAGTAAATTAAATCCTGAAGTAGAATATCCTTCTTCTTTTTTTACCTTCAAGTTTGTCAAGGGTTTAAGTAAGTAGATCATATGAATAATAAATGAATTGTACTGTTTAATTCAACCCACTATAAGTTACGCAACCTCTATTTTGTCAGTTGTTATTTTTATTTCTGAGACAGTGTGTCTTAAATATCAGGGAAAACCCCTTGATCTTGTGTTTGGACATTTATATGTTATACTGAGTATTAACTATTCACGGGACTCCTTTTTACTTAGATCCATTCCTGTCCCACTATTTATTAAATAATAAGTTTAATCCTATGAAAAATGTTATGTTCACCTCTTCCTTTACCGTTGGGTGAGGTCATAAGAACGGAACTTTTAGGGTACCCACCTCCTCGGACCATCCGACGTCTGGTACCCCAGTGTTTCTCAGCCTGTGCTGACTCGCTGAAGTGCAAGTGCAATGTTATTTTCCTTAACTTTTGATCCACCCTTCGGTAGATCAATCGTCCGTATTCGACCCCGTAGATCGAACCTGTCTACTTTTACAATCCAGAGGGTACATCCATCTTACCCCACTACCATTCACTCACCCACTCAATCCAAATAAAGCATGTTTCACTAGTCCTCAGTCCACTATGTTACTGGAGACTCCTTTCCGGACTTCTGTCACTTCCTTCTTCGGTACTCGTATAAACCTCATCCGACACCGTCTGTTACCTCCTCCCGTACCGTTGGGGGAGGTCATAAGAGCGGACCTCTTAGGGTACCCGTCTCTTCGGACCAGGTATTGGTGTCTCCCGATACCAGGTACTCCAGAGTTCGTCAGTGTACACCGTCTGTTTCCTTTGTCATTGCTTCGGAGATACCTCCTTCCGTAAACCTCTTTCTAATTCCTCGAGTAGCACAAACAATCTCTCCCATGTTCCCCTTATTACCATCCTTTACTCTGTTCTACTTGAAATCTGATAATTCTACTGAGACCTCAAATAATTCGAATTATCTTCGTCGGTAAACAAACAATACTACACTCCTCACTGTAGATTAAAATAAAAATTATTATTATTAAACCGACAGGATAACTGATATCTGACCGTACCCTTACCCTCCAATTTGGTTACAATGTTACGGACGTTTTTTTCGTGTACCAATCATTTAAATTGTTTTCGACATGTTCCGAGGACGGACTTTTAGAATAACGATTTTAATTTCTTCTGGATTTGTTTACTTCTTTATGTAGTACAAGTATCTAATCCTCTGAATTATAACATTTTTTTACAGTAAAAGGGGGTTTAAGATGTCTTAGTTACGAAAGGTTAGTTTTGAGTTCGTCAAAGAAAGAAAAAAACCCCCCCCGTATTTAACTATTACACGATAAATATTTCTTTACGGTCACTGGATCTTTATTAAAAAATTTTATAAATTTATCTCGTTTAAACGTTCTAAATGAAAATGTTTAAACTTTCTTAATGATATTTCGATATTATGAATAACGATACCTTATCTTATCAAATTAATATTATCCTTCAGTTTTTATCTGCTGTATGTGTTATTTTACGTGATTAAAATTTCCACAATTACTTTGTTACACCCGTTTCTCTAATATACAGTAAAAATTATATGTAACAGTCTTCTTGAGCGACAGATATACTCTTTTTTTTTTTCTTTGAACTTGGTTATAGAGTGAGGTATATGTTTTGAATTGAGTTCTACCCAACATCTAGATTTGTATTTTTAGATTTAGACGAATTTTCTTATAACCGTACATAGAAACGTTCAAAGTCTACAAGTTGTTAAAGAATTTTGTATCTCTAGTGTTCGGTATCATTTTTACAATTATTTGACTTGAAATGATTTTAACTTTTTGAAAATAAGTTTTTACCAGTAATATTCTTTTAATCTTCCGTTCGGAGTCACCCTATTTTAGTAGTGTTATACGAATATGTTACTTTCTAAACATAAATCTTATGTTTTTCTGAAAGATTTTAAGTTATTATTTTTTATCGTTTGGATTAATTTCAATCGTGTTTTGTACCTGTTAGTGTACTATTTCTTATAGTTATCAGTTATTCGTCAGTAAGTCAAGTCAAATCAAGTCAGCGAGGCAGCACAGGCTGAGAAACGTTGGGGTACTTAGCGTCGTGTGGTCCGGAGGGACAGGTAGTGGTTGAGGGCCTCAAGTGAGTCTGAGTACAGTTAGGTCAGCCACTACGGTAGGTCGGTAGAGTAGGAGACAGTAGGGGAAGAGGAGGACGGGGGTTAGGGATGGTCGTAGTCTCAGAAAAGGTCACTCAGTTGAGAAGAGTACTCCACCGGTTTCATGACCTTAAAGTCGAAATCGTAGTAAGGAAGGTTTCTTGTATATCCCGACTAGAGGAAATCCTACCTGACGAACCTAGAGGAACGTCAGGTTCCCTGAGAGTTCTCAGAAGAGCTTGTGGTGTTAAATTTTCGTAGTTAAGAAGTCGTGAGTCGAAAGAAGTGTCAGGTTGAGAGTGTAGGTATGTACTGGTGTCCTTTTTGGTATCGGAACTGATCTGACTGGAAACAACCGTTTCATTACACAGACGAAAACTTATACGACAGATCCAACCAGTATTGAAAAGAAGGTTCCTCATACGCAGGAAGTTAAAGTACCGACGACAGTGGTAGACGTCACTGGAACGACGACGACGACGATTTAGTGAAGTCAGCACAGGCTGAGACACGCTGGGGTATCTGCCTTCGGGTGATCCGAGGAGACAGAGACCCTAAGAGGTCCGTTCTTATGACCGCACCCCACGGTAACGGAAGAGGTTACGTACTTTCACTTTTCGCTTTCACTTCAACGAGTCAACACGGCTGAGAATCGCTGGAATCCCATCATATTTAATTTTGTGTCACTCTATATTACTCATACATATTATGTCTGGATCATATTAGGACTTTAGTTTTTTATTTTGATTGTCGTCATATGACCTGAAAAAAAGACCGTTAGACTAATTTAAATCTTTCTAGTCAGGGTCTTAAAACAAAAGACAAAATCTAAACCGGTTTCCTCTTTGGACACATATTAAATTCCGTATATTCATTTCGTCATGGGAGCCTCCAAACAACCACAGACTGACTCACAGTGTCGTCCCGTCCAGACAAGTGACTCAGCACCGCACTAGAGTAAAGTGTTCCAACCGGTTGAGTAGAAGGTTCCACTGGTTGTCGTCGGGGTCCAAATGGTAGTCTCCGAACAGAGACCTGAGTGTTTTTACAATCACTGTTTTTCTGTCGTTTAAGGGTGTTAAGTGGCACTCGAAGGACCAACACCAGGATGACGTTGTCGAGAAGTCAAAGAGTCCAAAGGGACTTTTGAGATTGAACAGAAGAACGTGGACTTGAAACCCCTCTGAGTATTTACTGAGAAATACTTAGAGGTTGTTGGGAAGGTTATATGGGGTAGATGAAAACGAAAACACACTCCAGATTAAGGATTTTACTTACGGAATAAGGGGATTGTGAGTGCGATGTAGACAAAAGGACTGATTGAGAACTACTGATATCAAGAACATTGGAGTAGACATAAACCTAGACTAAATCTATTGATCTAGGATTGGAAATGCTGACTACGGTTTTGACTTTACTTTGAAACCCTTTAAGACCTTGATCCTAATATAAAAAAGTAAACTTCTACGACATTTCCGAAACACTAGTTTTTAAAGACTTCTTCCGTTACCGTTGGATGAGGTCATGAGAACGGAGCTTTTAGGGTACCTGCCTTCTCGGACCATCCGACGTCAGGTACCCCAGCGATCCTCAACCTGTACTGACTCGTTCAAGTGAAAGTGAAAAGTGAAAGTACGTAACCTCTTCCTTTACCGTTGGGTGAGGTCACAAGAACGGACCTCTTAGGGTCCCTGCCCCCTCGGACCACCCGACGGCAGAGACCCCAGCGTGTCTCAGACTACGCTGACTTCGCTGAATCGTCGTCATCGTCGTCGTCTAACGATTTTCGGGAGTTTATGAAGGATAAGGGTGTCATTATGAGGAAAGGTTACACTAAAAAGTCAAGAAGGATAATTTCCACCTCGTATCAAAGAGTAGAAAATTTATACAAGAACCGGTGTACTAAAAGAAACCGATGATCTTGTAATTGTTTGTATTCTGTTCGTCTCCTAATCTTTCACCTTCACCTTACCTCAAACAAAAAAGAACGACTGAAACATTGGTCGGTCGGTACACCCACTCAGGACCAGTCGGAGACTTTGTGTGTTCCGGTTCAGTAGGGACAATTGGGTCAACTACTTCCTCACTAGTGGTTTATATGTTCATTCCGATAGGATTCGGTAATTCAAGGTCACTTAACCGAGTCTAACCACAATAAAAGACCATGGTTCAATATATTTGACAATCAGTGACTACTACCCTTTACTGAGACCTTTTGACAAACCGTCAAAGAATATTTCAATTCGTTCGTGTGTGGATGACATTATAGGTCTTTAAGGTCAGAATCTATAAATGAATTCTCTTTACTTTTGTGTGTCAGTGTATTTCTAGACATATTCTTTTAAGTATCGTGGAAATAAGCACTATCGTTTTCAACCTTTATTGGGTTTACAGGTAGTTGTCCTCTTGTTTGTTTTACACTGATAAGTCATTATGGTGAGTCCTTATTTCTCTTTACTCACTCTCTCCGTATGTTTCTACTGAGTACTTTTGAAGACCTGAAACACTTACCTCGTTATATGTTAATGGTACCTTAAGGTTCATATACTTCACGGTTCTCTTTATATGTTCTTTTTGCTCCGTCTCCTAATCACACATACACTGATCTTTCTGTTTGGTACCTTAGATTGGACCCACACCTCTTTTTGACGACGACGACGACGACGACTCAGCGAAGTCAGCACAGGCTGAGACACGCTGGGGTCTCTGCCGTCGGGCGGTCCGTGGGGGCAGGGACCCTAAGAGGTCCGTTCTTGTGACCTCACCCAACGGTAAAGGAAGAGGTCACGTACTTTCACTTTTCACTTTCACTTCAGCGAGTCAGCACAGGCTGAGGATCACTGGGGTAAAAGACACCGGGTGGTCCGAGGAGGTAGGTACCCTAAAAGGTCCGTTCTCATGACCTCACCCGACCTATTTTTGACTCCTGTCGAATTTTGTTGGTAAACTAATGCGCAGTACAGGACGGACAATTAACACTAACGGACTCATCATGATCCGGTCGACAGTGTCAACCCTGGTGTCAATAACCCACCGAGATAACCCGAACTTGTAGATTCTACTAAGTGAGTCGACCGACAGTCGACTACGACCGACTTCGGACCTTCGAGTCGACCCGTATAACTGGCTTCGTGGAGTGTCTCTGGGAATCCGTCGAACCTGAAAAGTGTCTACCGTCAATCCAAGATCTTCCGTCTCAATATCCTTACTCACAAGGGTCTCCTGTCTCGTTTTCGACGGACAGTCAGGGGATTTTCCGATTCGGATCCATGAAGGGACCTCTTCCGTTACCGTGGGGTGAGGTCATGAGAACGGACCTTTTAGGGTCCCTGTCCCTTCGGATCACCCGACGGCAGATACCCCAGCGTGTCTCAGCCTGTGCTGACTTCGCTGAATCGTCGTTGTCGTCGTCCATGAAGGGACCACCAGGTCCCCCACCGTCAGACGGAACGTCACACCCTCTGGACCTAACGTGGGGAGGAACCCTTCGATTCTAAGGTGTACCACGTCTCGTTGACCCGGGTACGGTAGCGTTGATGAGTTCGAGACCGAGAGACCTTATGAAGACGGTGTTGATTTCACAGGGACGCGGTGTCGTTTTCTAGGGTGTACTACGTTGTGTATAAGGGTCACGGCCCCGATCCCGAACTACATCTGTTTATTTATTTTAAAATTTTTGCCGATTCGAATCTTGACCGTACCACAGTGAAGACGATATGATCAATATAATATTGTCAGTACCCTATTCTGATCTAAGTCCAACTCTCTTTTATTTTAGATGAAGGATTTCCTTCTCAATATTTCTTGAACACCGGTAGAAATTAGGTGGTTTTCTTTCCCTTTTACAATCAACGAGTTAGTACAGACTGAGACACTGGGATACCTGACATCAGGTAGTCCGAGGAGACAAGTACCGTAAGAGGTCCGTTCTTACGACCTCACCAACCGGTAAGGGAAGAGGTCCCCCTCAGAAAGACTGGGTCCCTATCTTGGACCCAGAGGGTGTCCCTCCAAGAACAGACTCGGTGGTCGTTTAGAGGACAGTTATTTCGATAATCACAATCGGTGAGTCAACACAGACTGGGAAACGCTGACGTAATTGATATCGGGTGGTCCGAGGAGACAGGTACCTCAGGAGGTCTTTTCTTGTGACCTCACCTAACGGTAAGACAAGAAGTCCCCTAGAAGGGGTGGGTCCTTATCTTGGGCCCAGAGGACGTAACGTCCGTCCGAGAAATGACAGACTCGATAGTCCCTTCTGGGAGTTATTTCAATACCTAATGTGTTTTCCACCAAACTCCTTTTTGTAATGAATGTAAAAATTAAAGAAGTTAGAAATAGAGTTATTATATTATTTATGTCCCGTTTATCATGGTGTAAGTATTAGTTGGATATCAAGTGTAAAATACAAAAAATTTTTTTAACCTCTAACAAATGAATAAAGACATATCATATTGAAATTTTCGTGTTGAAATCGTTGGTGTAAATAAGGAACAAAAGGGGTAAATGAAAGTACTTTCATTTCAGTCTCGATGGTCTCAAAGAAAGTCTAGTATTTCGTTCTAGAGAGATGGTGATCCAATACAAAGGGGAGAGGTGGTCGATGCAGGGTGTGTCTCGTAATTTACACTTGGACCTACTGGAGGAAGTAATAAATAAGTGTTAAAGATCGGAGACGTACCATTTTAATATTGACTCACCCTTCGTTAAAGACAAGTCAAATTCTTAGACACCTTCAGTAAGTTCATTGAACGGGTATCGTTGTCTCTCTTCGATTACAGTATGAATGTCGAATTATGACTCGAGACGTGTTTATATTATAAGAAAAGAAAAAATGTTTTTACTCATGAAGTTCACAGTCTCGTCCATACAAGTATATACTCTTTCGAGTTATATATTTCAGTATTTTATATTAAGATTTAATTTCTAATTCACAAAAAGAAACGTAATTGTAAATGGAGTATAACCCTTTAAGTTAAAATTTTACAGACAGTTTGACAATAACACAAATGACATCTCTTTGAATAATATACTGGACCGTAGATGAGATACTGAGACATGACTTGGATATTGATAGAACTAACGACATCGATGCCTCACTCAAAACTCTAGTCTTCCACATTCAGGAGGGTTAAAAAAGAGGAAGTTCTAACAAAACCGATAAACTACAGAGAAAGTAAAGGTATACTTAAAATCCTAATTGAATAGAGGAAGACGTCTTTTTTTTTTTTTCCGTTAGTCCGTAAAGTATCCCTAACGTAAATTGGACCCTGGATAACAGTGATATTGTTATAATTTTTAAAGTCAGGTACTTGTGTCCACAGAAAGACAAATAAATCTAGAAAGTAAATAAATAAATAAAAAAAATTTTTTCCAAAGGGATCATCAAGTCAACCATTTCTTAGACGGACGTTACATCCTCTGGACCCAATCTTAGACCCCAGTCTTCTAGGGGACCTCTTCCTTTACCGTTGAGTGAGGTCATGAAAACGGACCTCTTAAGGTTTCTCTGTCCTCGGACCGACCGAAGTCAAGTTCCCTAGCTTTTCTAACCTGTACTGACACGTTGATTAAAAGTGAAAAGTAAATAATTTTATTACAAAACAACCAAAATCGAATGTTTAACATATGAAGGAACCAATTTAAATAAGGATTCATAAAACAAGAAAAACTACCATAACACTTACCTTGACGAAATAATTAAAGTAAAAGTCCAACGAGTAGTGATGACATGTCTTTATATTGATAAAAAAAATACAACACTTAACTAGAACAATTTCGGTGAAACGACTCGATCAAATACTTTTTGATTTCGATGATCACAAACCCCGAAGGGACCCTCCAGTGGTCATTTCTTAGGTGGACGGTTACGTCCTCTGTGTCCAAATTAGGGACTCAACCCTTCTAGAGGATCTCATCTTTTACCGTTGGGTAAGGTCATAAGAACGGACCTCTTAGGGTACCTGTTCCCTCAGACCGTCCACTATCAGGTATGTCAGGGTTTTTCAACATATACTGAATCACCGATTTATTGTTATTAATCACAAAATCACTTAAGAAATCCCAAAAGGTATATATTATAGTACAAAAGATGTTTATCTCTATTAAAATGAAAGGTTAAATCTACAGAAAACAAAAGTGACAATACTTTTTAAAGTAATAAATAAATAAATAAAAATGAAATGTTATGACATAACCAAAACGGTATGTAACTGTACTTAGACGGTACCCACATGTACTCAAGGGTTAGGACTTGGGGGGAGGGTGGTGGGAGGGACATAGTAGAGAGACCCAGTAGAGTCACGTGGTCGGGGTTCGTAGGACATAGGACATAGGTTGGATCTGACCGAATTAAGATCAGGACGGTGGGGGAGACCTCAATGTACTTGGATATGGAAGTACTCCGATAAAGTTCATAACCAATGAGAAATATTTCTTATAACTGTTACTTCGGGTTATCGAACCAGAGGATGTACCAAGGACTTGTTTCAGACTAAATAGAACCGAGATAACATCCGTATAAGAAGTGGTCAATGAACTCAATCACAAAATTCCTCCTAAACTGTTTCCCATTTCATTACAAGTTTTAAGAGGTTCAGTCCGAAATCGTTATGCACTTGACACTTGAAGGTCTAAAAGGTTGATTAAAATCTTTTCCGCCTCCTTGGTCTCTAGTTTAACGGTTGTAGACGACCTAGTACCTTTTTCGTTCTCTCAAGGTCTTTTTGTAGATAAAGACGAAATAACTGATACGGTTTCGGAAACTGACACACCTAGTGTTATTTGAGACCTTTTAAGACTTTCTCTACCCTTATGGTCTGGTGGACTGGACGGAGAACTCTTTAGACATACGTCCAGTCCTTCTTGTCAATCTTGACCTGTACCTTGTTGTCTGACCAAGGTTTATCCTGTTCCTCATACAGTTCCGACATATAACAGTGGGACGAATAAATCGAATATACGTCTCATGTAGTACTCTTTACGACCCGACCTACTTCGTGTTCGTCCTTAGTTCTAACGACCCTCCTTATAGTTATTGGAGTCTATACGTCTACTGTGGTGGGAATACCGTCTTTCACTTCTTCTTGATTTCTCGAAGAACTACTTTCTCCTCTTCCTTTTTCAACCGAATTTGAGTTGTAAGTCTTTTGATTCTAGTACCGTAGACCAGGGTAGTGAAGTTACATTTATCCACCCCTTTGTAACCTTTGTTACCAACTTGAATAAATAAAACCGAGGTTTTAGTGATGTCTACCAGTGATGTCGGTACTTTAATTTTCTACGAATGAGGAATCTTCCTTTCAATACTGGTCGGATCTATCGTATAAGTTTTCGTCTCTGTAATGAAACGACTGTTTCCAGGCAGATCAGTTCCGATACCAAAATGGTCATCAGTACATACCTACATTCAATCTGATATTTCTTTCGACTCGTCACTTCTTAACTACGAAAACTTGACACCATAACCTCTTCTGAGAACTCTCAGGGAACCTGACCTCCTCTAGGTTCGTCAGGTAAGATTTCCTCTAGTCAGGACTCATAAGTAACCTTCCTGACTACAACTTCGACTTTGGGGTTATAAAACCGGTGGACTACGCTTCTCGACTGAGTAAACTTTTCTGGAACTACGAGCCTTTCTAACTTCCATCGTCCTCTTCCCCTGTTGTCTTCTACTTTACCAACTTACCGTAGTGGTTAAGGTACCTGTACCTAAACCCATTTGAGGTCCTCAACCACCACCTGTCCCTCCGGACCGTACGACGTCAGGTACCCCAGTGTTTATCAACCTGTGTTGACTCGCTGACTTTACTTGACTTGACTTTCAATAGTCCACAATAGTTCCGGTCTTTTTTCCGATAGTTTGGTCACGATTGGAAAACGAAGATTTTCAGATACGTCAGCATAATTTAAAAATGTTCATAATGTAATTATTCATACGACGGAGTATAATGTAAAAAATATTTGTGTCATGAAATTTTTCCTGTGTCTGAAAAATACATTTATATCTGAAAACTATAACCAGAGTTGGCAGTTAGATAAAGATATAAAATTCCTGTAAATAAATATTTACAAAACAGGTATTTTCACAAAAGTGTCATTGATCCATACTCTACAAATTCGTCCTGTCTTCGATCATGTACAAGAGTTCCCTTCAACTTACTTTTGGTGGTTTTTTCGGAATTAATAATTCATTTCATGTAAAAAGATCTTCAGTTATAAACGAACGTTTCTTACATTAGTCAATCAACCTTGGACGACTTCTTCATTGGTTTGATTATAGAACTCTCACGTATGTACAGAATGTACTATAAACGAGATTGTTTGTAAATTAGATAGTTGAAGTCCTTTTTGTATTAAAAAGTTTTATTATTTTAATAGAGTTAAAAATAAACGTAGATATTATAAAACCTAGGGTGGTCCCATTTGTAAAGGGGTCCACAATTGAAATCCCGTGTCATCAAATTTTTCGGTATAAGTCCTTCATAGATAAATAATGATAAAAAATTTCAACGTAGACTCAAAAAATAACTTACTTTCTAATTAATGTGAATTGAGAATATGTCAGAAAAAGTTGTAAATGTCTTTTTATTGTATCATAAAACTAAAAAGGGTATAATTCATAGTAATTATCGAGAGGATTATTAAGATTATCATTTGTTGACATATTTGGGTAGGACCCGTAGAATACAACCAGAAATAATATGACAACCAAAGTAAATAATTAATAAATATTTCCCAAAAACGGAGTGAAATTCCAACCATCGATCAAACGATGAAAACACGTGGGAACAGCCCAAGTCATATTTGTAGTACGATTGAAGTAAATATATATAATAAATTAGGACCTTTTTTTTACAAAACCAGTAAAAATAATATTTCCCGAAAGCACATTGTTTATGGTAAAGAACTACCAACTCTCAAAACTATAAATACATTAGTAGTTAAGTGTTGTCACCCAACCAAGTAAGAATTATTATTTGAACCTTAATATTATTTTGTGGTCGTTCTGATTTAACCTTAAGTATCTCAAACAAGGAGACAGAAGACACGTACGACAGTGAAGTCAGTACAGACTGAGAAACGCTGGGATACTTGACATCGGGGGTCCGAGGAGACAGGAACCTCAAGAGATTTGTTCTTATGACCTTACCCAACAGGACGGGAGGAGATCCCCGAGAAAGAGTGGGTCCGTACCTTGTGACCAGAGGACGTAATGTCCGTCTAAGAAATAGTGACTCGGTGACCCCTTCGGGGAAGACAGAATGGGAAGGTAAAGATCTTTCGGGTAATAATGGAGACTAAGACTTAAACATGCCATTCACACCCGCACGTCCTCCAGTCACAAGGAGTCCCGGGTTCCCTGTGTGAAACGTAACGGTTTTAATGGAACGTCATGAAGAGTCTAAAGAATTAGTGATCATTGATCAACAAAAGATCAATGTCAGACCATCTTTTGAAGATGTTTGACCGACCATTCAATCACAGTAGTGAACGAGTTGAAATCAGTCGTTGTTCCATAAAAAGTGCGAAAGTTTCGATTAAAGGAAATTTTATTTCTTAAAAGAAACAAGATGTGAAACCTTGTCAAATTTACCATAACCTTTCTGCTCAAGGAATTTTCAAAGTGACTCAAGGGGTACTATATCGGATCTTAACCACGTAAAAAACCACTATCATCAATGTTTCTTCCGACGGAACCATTCAATCTAAAAAAACTGGTAAATAAAGAGTTTATATTTTTAACCTAATAAAAAGAGAAACTCCTTCAAATTCTTTAAAAGAAGGAAAATTACGTGAACGTATCCCAACTTGTTTTAAAAGTTAACCCTAGAAAATGAAAGAGTAAATTTAAGGTAATAAAAGAAATATGATATTAAAAATCCGAATAAATAAAAATGGGAGAGGGAAGTTTTTTGAAAAGAATGTTTTTGACAAAAGATCATTTGTTTGTAGACGATAGTCATAATAAAAGAAGGAACTGAGAAGATTTAAGAACATAACTTCCAAATAAGGTAAGTGAAAATAATTTCTTATTTTCTTAATTCGTATTAAGAAATTAATACCATTAATGCCATTCGTGAAACTAAAACCTTCAGAGACTTCAAACCACCAACGATATATACCACAGAAGTAGTCTCAATGAAGGATCTGTCGGATATTATTATCCAAACTAAACGAGGAACTAGACTCTATATGCAGGTCCAATTAAAAAAAAATCGACTGAACAAATCAACCAACACACGGAAGACGACAAAAGACTAGATTGACGAAACACTACTTATAACAGTTGAGAAAAAAACTCTTAAACTTCAAAGAAATACCCATCAGGTTACTAAAAACACTAACTAAAAAGGTACTAATGACCTTTTATTCTATATAGGAAAACACCCTCACCCCTCATACACACAAATGTCTCTTGGAACGAATATAATGAAGTGTTAACTAAGTCCTTTCAAATTGACTTAAGAACATGAAGTAAAAAAAGGGACTTATGAAGGATCTTAAACGAAATACTCACAACTACTATTTGTATAAATAGTAACAATCTAAGGGAAATACCTAAGGAGAGACATTATTTTACAAGAGAATACAGAGTAAACCTCGTAAACGGATTGTGAGAGGAACTAACTATAAACACAGAATAAAAAAAAAAAAAACCAAACAAACGTAACAGAATAGTACAGAAATTGTAGGATAGTAAAAGTTTGACACTTGGTGAAATGAAATCGTATGAGACTCGTACGGTTAACAATCTCGAGGCAACGGGTAAAGGTAAGGAAAAGAGACCAAAAATTTTGTTTAAATAAAATTAAAGAAAACCGGAACAACTTAAGATATGGGGAATGGTACAAAAGTCGTAAAACCAAAAACATAACGAAGGTTAAACTGAAAGTAAAAAGACTCAAAAGGGTGAAAGTCATTAAAGAGACTGAGTACTTCATTCATGTCGACCATAATCTCACATATAAGTAAAGGATCCCAATGAGATTGTTTTATGAGGTTCAACCCACCGAAATTTGTTGTTTTTAAGTCTTAGTTTCAAGGTCGTCATGGTACGAGGGAGGTTTTAGATATCTACTTAGGAAGGGAATGAGATCAAAGACCACTAAAAAGACCGTCAGAGACCACAAGGAATCGAACACCTACAGTTCCTTGAGATGACAGAAGTGTACCGGAAGAAGGATCAGAAGTGTACAGGTAGAAGAATACTCCTGCGGTCGGTGTAACATAACCCTCGGGGGGGATGCGATCATGGAGTAGACTTGTTTTAATATACGTTGGTAGGACAAAGGTTTATACCAGTGGAAGACCCCACGACCCCCAATCCTGAAGTTGTATAGAGAACACCCCCTGTCTTAATTTACCCACTGTCCTACGTAAGACGGGATTCAAGGATTAAGACTAAGTAAAGAATAAATTTTTTTTTTTTAGAACCTTTATACCAACCAATTTATGTGCCAGAAACCATTTAAAAGTGAGAACCCAGGGTAAGGATAGAAAAAAAGGGATCATAGAAACATATTTAAAACTAGACCAATATTTCGACACCGTATGAATTACTTCATTAAAAAGAATTTCTATAGTTGAATAGAACATGTAGTTTTACGAAAAATTCTTCGTTTGTTAATACCAATAATTTTTCCTGTCATTAAAACTTAAGTCGTATATTATGGAGTAAAAATAAAGTCTATAAAAAAAGTCTCGATTCCAATTAAAGGATATATGATTGTCACGAAATCTTTATTAGTTGAGATGGTAAAATTTTACTGAAGTTTTACTTATAATCTTGTCTCAATTGGTCGGTACTGTATGACCTATAAAATAAATTTTGTACCCTTGATCCTTTTCTTTCTTTTTAAAAATTTCCTGGGTCATCCTAAACCGATTTAAAGGAAAGATTACATTCGTCTGACTCACCCACCTCTTCGAGTATCCATTAAGGTAAACTGTCTGTACAAAGTAAAAGAGAGAATTCAAGTGGTAATTGGGACCAAACTTTTCTTGTTCTTCAGAAGTTTTTACATGAATGTTTATACAGTAAATCATTCCAATTTTTCTGTCTGATTGCGAAAATATTACACGTCAAGGTTTTTGTAGTAATGATCTTCGTCAGTAGACCTTCGAACAGGTCGAGTAATTCTTCTTTTATTTATAGCCAAGGGAAAGAAATGGACAACTAAATTATATAATGTACTCCTTAATTTCCTCTCGTCTTTTGGAAATGAACAGAGGAAACTTAATATTCATCTCCTAAGACTACGACTGTAAGGTTACCATCGTGTACGAGTACATACTTGGCGACTGAACTTATTATAGAATCAATAGCGCAACCTAATACAGACCGTGGGTGTCAAGTTCTATCAGAATTCATTGTTACTCAATTTCTCGACCCATGTCCTCAGTTAAAGTACATGAGAACTAAGTCTAATCAAACCGAGTAGGATCTCGATAGAATTTTAAATGTACTTCATTTAAAAATAAACATCAGGAAGTAACTCAGTACTTTACGGAATTTTCAGACGATGTCTTACTTCATAAATAAAGTACAAGGGAAATGTCAAATTTGTTTTTACATACCACTCTTTTGTAACTTTATAATATTATATATTTAAGTTTTGTATTGCATTATAAAATGTGAATTGTGACTGAATTGGGTAGAAGTAGAAGATGGTTTTACCCAGAAATTTACAAACTTATGTTCACCTAAAAACAAATTGTCACTGGTAATGAAATCTTATATTATACGAATCGAAACGTACATAAACTCCTCACGAACATATAGGTAGAACAGTAGTCAAGGATAAAATGAACATTAAGTAAAGACACCTCTCTGTTAACAATATGTATAATGTATAGTCAACGTTGTACGTTACTTAAATAGTAATTAGTAGAATCTGTCTTAACTTTCCTTTGTACGAGTCAATCATTGTGTGTTTTTATATAGAACTTATATATATACGTTAAAATTTCGACGATACGATACTTTTAATCTAAGATTAGGGTCGATAATATCAGTAAGACTTAGTGTAACCGATCTTTTATGACATTATAAAATGTCATGATTGAAAGGTATTCTCTTTTTTTAACCTCTCATAAAGTCAAACATTAGTTATTTTGTTTAGGAGTCTTAAAGTAGAAAATCGGTGTCTGTCTGTCACTTTACCATACAACTTAACTTTAACTTTGGTCAAAGTTGGTCACAATAATACCGAAGTGAATTTCGGTAATAACATAAAGAAATTTCACGACATCCGAGAGTTTAATGTTAAATTGTCGTACTGATTTCGATATGATTTTTGAGTTTGCGTTCCAAAAAAATTTCCCTCCCTTTACCGTCCATATTTAAATCACGTCAAGTTTTTTTTTTTAGTCCTTTTATTAGGATGGTGATTTTTTCTCGTAATGTACAATTGAATCTCACTTGTATTTTAAATATTGTATACTTGTGAGTTTGGAGATCTCGTCCGAACCGTCACTCTTCTTCTAACTTTCTATTAACCAAACTAACCCTTTACAACTACGTGATCGTCCTGTTACGGTCTACCATAAGTCCCCTGAAAAGTCTCCGTTATCAAACTAGATGATTAGATATGTATGAAGATCGTCATAGGTTATACATTGAGATTGGTTTAGTGGATGTAAGATGGAGGAGTAGGGTGGTGTGTATTTGTTGAACCTCTTAGTCTTTATTTTTCTGACCACTAAAAGATATAAGTATAAAGTTTTTTTTTTTAGGACAAAACCTTTACTTCACCCACCAAGAATACTAAAGTGCATGTCTATTTCGGACAAGAAATTTAAATTGTTTAACAAATAAGAACCTGTGACCGATCTCACTCGTTGTTTTAAAGTGAGGTACGTTTACAACTACATGTAAAATTTGAGACTCGACTTATTCAGGTCGATAATTAGAATCCTTTTAATTGACCAAATCATTTATTTGATTATACACATTCTAGGTTCTTCCCGGTTTAGTATTTCCTAACATAATTTACATCGTTTTTCATTTCCAAAGTTTCCATTAAGTTTCGAAGACGTGTTGTTTCCTTTTATATTCGTTCCACTTTTCTGTCGGAAGACTTACCCTCTTTTATTATCGTTTACTTCGTTGACTGTTTGTTGATTAGAGTTTTTATATGTTCGTTGAAGACGTCGAGTTAAGGTCTTTTTATTTGCTGGGTTAGTTTTTTACCCGGTTTCTTGATTTATCTGTAAAGAGGTTTCTTCTGTATGCCTACCGATTGTTTGTGTACTTTTCTACGAGTTGTAGTGAGTAATAATCTCTTTACGTTTAGTTTTGGTGTTACTCCATGGTGAAGTGTGGTCAGTCTTACCGACGCTAGGTTTTTAGACGTTCGTTATTTACGACCTCTCCCACACCTCTTTTCCCTTGGGAGGATGTGACAACCACCCTTACGTTTGATCATGTCGGTGATACCTCTTGTCACACCTCTAAGGAATTTTTTAACGTTTATCTTGATGGCATACTGGGTCGTTAGGGTGACGACCCGTATGTGTAGCTCCTTTGGTCTTAACTTTCTCTGTGTACATGGGGTTACAAGTAGCGTCGTGACAAATATTATCGGTCCTGTACCTTTGTTGGATCTACAGGTAGTCGTCTACTTACCTATTCTTTCGACACCATGTANTCTTTCGTCACCATGTATATGTGTTACCTCATAATGAGTCGGCAATTTTTCTCAAGTAAACTTAGTCAAGACTACTCTACCTGCTTTGACCTCGGCTAATATGTCTCACTTCATTCGGTCTTTCTTTTTGTGGTTATGTCATATGATTGTGTATATATACCTTAAATCCTTCTACCGTTACTGCTGGGACATACGTTCTGTCCTTATTTCTGTGTCTACACATATTGTCTGAAAACCTAAGTCTCCCTCTCCCACCCTACTATACCCTCTTACCGTAAGATTGTACATATGATAGTACATTCTTACCTTAGCGGTCAGATACAGACTACGTCCTATGTCGTACGAACCCCGACCACGTACCCCTACTGGGTGTCTCTACATTACCCCTCCCTCTACCCTCCCCCCAAGTACAAACCCTTACGGACATTCTTAATTTCTAAAATTTTAATTTTTTTTTTTTCTCTTTTTTTTTTGTTTCCATTAAGTTTTGTCATAAAAAAAAATTCATAATACCAAATTTACCTTTATAAGGAAAAGTAAAGTCATCAGCGTATCCTTTGTATGACTGGTTACATTTCACTTGACATGGTATTTTTACATTTCTAATAGACTTGTCGAGTTCAGTCGGAACTGGTTGAAGGGGTTAAGCTTGGGAAGGGACTCCGTTAATGTTAGTCCTTAAACCGTAAATCGACACGTTTCAGAAATTTAGAATTATGTAGAAAATATATTAACAATGACATTTCTTAGACGGACGTTACGCCTCTGGTCCCAAGTTAGTAACACAACCTTTCTGAGGGACCTCTTCCATTACCGTTGGGTGAGGTCATAAAAACGGACCTCTTAAGATACGTGTCTTAGGACCGTCCAATGTCAGGTACCTCAACGTTTCTTAACCTGTCCTGACTCGTTGATTGTGAAAGTGAAACAGTGATATGCCG
Organism: Capra ibex; assembly: GCA_006410555.1. NCBI lineage: Eukaryota > Metazoa > Chordata > Mammalia > Artiodactyla > Bovidae > Capra > Capra ibex. The sequence goes on along the minus strand of SJYO01026388.1, from coordinate 64,952,848 downwards.
ACATGTCATAGAGGAACATACCCATAGGTAAGTAGGTATAGTAAAAAGGGGATATCTATTCGTAAATCTAATGAAAAAAAAAAAAAACGTATATGTCAGTTACGACCCGAAGAGTCCACACAGTCACCATTTCTTGAGGGGATATTACGTCCTCTACGTCCAAGTCAGGGACCCAACCCTTCTAGGGGACCTCTTCCTTTACCGTTAGGTGAGGTCATAAGAACGGACCCTTTAGGGTACCTGTCTCTTCGGCCCATCCCGGTGTCAGGTACCCCAGTCTTTCTCAGTCTGTGATGAATCGCTGATTTCTTGTTGTTGTTGTTTCGTTAAAGTGACAACGTCACTTGTCCGAGGAGATATAAGAGGAAACACGTATATTCGTTTACAAATAGGTCTCAACTGTTATTTCCGTATATGTGTCTTCATTTTCCGAATTAAGAGGGACACTTTTTATTCCTTCCCTGAGGGACGGCGACGAAGGGGAATAAGAAATATCATAAATGTAAACTTTTGAATTCAAGAAAGAGACACAGAAACTTTACATACATTTAGTAAAATTTCTATTATTCTGAGAGTAGTCGAACGAGTTCCTGGGTCCTCGGTAGAGAGACTGTACGCTAGTAGTTCCTTATATCCCAAGGTAGAGGTTCAAAGAGACCTTCTCCTCTTCGGATTGAAACAACCCTCGGAGTGTAGTTCAATACTTTGATGAAGGACGGCATTTCTGTATACTTTGAATAAAAAGGAAACCTATTTGAGACAATCGATTACGTTTGCCAGTAGGGTCAATAATTTACTTAATACTTAAGTGATGCACACCCCGACTATTCGGGTGAACGGACTCCTGGTTAAAACGTATGAAACTCTTGTGGTACCTTACTCAACCTAGACAACCGATACACTTTTCCATTTTAAGGAAAGACAGAAATGGCAGTGAATCATATAACGAACGCTACTCGTCCAAGATCAAAGTACGAATAAGTTATTATTGACGAAAGAAAGACAAGATGGAAACACCTCCCCAAAAGACCCTCCTCCAAAACAAGAATTAAAAGAAAGGGGTTGTTATCGTCAAGGTGAAGATCCGTTCTACACCCTGATTCTCAGATTTCACTTTTTGTTGGTCCTTCTTTTTGAACCTCCACAGATATTTAGATCAATTGTCACCTAATACTTATAGATGTAAGGACATACCAGTAGGTCTAGTCCCTATATTAGTTTGAGTATGTAAAAAACGATTAAAAGGACCTGTGATTCTAAACTGTGTACTTAACAGAGAAGACATTCACGACCAAAATATAATAAACGAATAAAAATGAATAACAGAAAACTCTTAAAAATGATAATAATAATAGGTCAAATAATTAGGAGTAGGTTCAACTTTTATAAAAGAAACGATATAAACTATATTAAAATGAATGTAGTAAACGATAGGTTCTATATAACAACATCGGTGCGCAAGGTTTGACTCAACATCGGTTTGAGTGAGTCCTGTTACGTCTATCACCTCATGTCAAATAGTGTGGCTACCCGGGTTCCGTCTCAGAGGAGAATCGGTTCCTGGGGCTGGTCGTAAACACTTTTAGAAAATATGGGATACACATGTACAGACTTGGGTGGTGAGGTTTAAGGGACTCTGAATGTATTTGGTTCCTTTTATGGTTATCGGGGTACTGAGTACACGATACACGAGTACGCGAGTCAGTTTATTAATCGGTTATTAGTTATGTGAGCTCCAATGTGAAGCTATCTATGTCTTTTTGAATGCCGGACAGACCTCCTTCCCCACTAATCACATACAAAAGAGAATCCGCTACTCATTGGATCTATACTAGAAGTTCCAAGGGGCCAGACCTCTCCCAGAATGGGAAGACAACAAAAGCATCCGTGATTTATGTCTCAAGTCTCAGGTAACCTTTCCACCAACTCGTACTAGTCATACTTGTCCGGATTCTACCCCAGGTCCGGGATACTTAAGGAGGAAGTTATTATGACATTGTTTTTTGTAGACAAAAGGAGAAACCGAATTCCTTATACTTCTAAATTCCTAAAAGAAATCGGGTTACAGTTTAAAAAAAGTATGTACGATTTCGAAAAACATCAAAATAAAGAACAAAAGTGTGAATACAATAATTAAATGTCTAACGTAGTAAAATCCCTTGTCACATTATCTCCATCCTTGTCTCTATACTGAAGGAAAAAGGTTTACCGATGTAATGAACATCTAATCAGGTCGGAAAGTTTTGGGAATCCAGAGGTAAAACACACCCCCTACTTTCGTTGAAATAAGACGACCAGGTGACAAATACCCCAAGTCTGAAAGTTCTTTGTGATTAATATTTACTTTTACCTTCACAATATAAAACCCGTACGAGTTCCAAGTACATTTTGGTATCTAAAGTTTGATTTAATGTGAAATTGACAACGATGGGTTTACTATCCCAAAAGTTTTACTTGTAGTGGTGAAAAAAATTTTTCGTTTAAAGACTCACGATAGGAGTCTTTTACTTTAGACTTCACTCACGTCCGTAAAAGTTAATCACTAATTCAATTATTCCTTAAAGTTTTATAAGAGAATTAGTAAATACATCGAATGGGAACATCCCCTCGTTTTAAAAGGTGGGGTTTTATATAGAGAAACTGTACTCCTAATCTAATCCGACTAATAAAAATTCTTTGGGATCTGAGTCCTTCAGAAAAAAAAAAAATGGAGGTGGCATTGACGGGTTTTCGTAAAGCTATTTTCTAGACTAGGCCTTTCTCGTCAGTGGTCTCTATGGATGTTTCTTGAACCCAGCCCACACCACCGTCCCGTGAGTCGTCCCGGACCTCTGCTCATGAGACACAGTGACAGAGACGACCGTTTCGTTGTGAAGAAATGGTTTGTAAACAAAGAGGTGGAGCCACGCTTGACAAAAGGAGGGAAAACTTCAGTGTTGGGAGTGTGAGAAAACAAAGAGAGTCTACCATCCATTCGGAGTTAAAGGATTTATCAGGAACCCAAAGGAAAAGGACACCCCGACAAACATATGTTAACTTAAAATAAAAAAGAATAATTACAGAGTACAGTCGATTAAGAATCTGGTCGATCTTCTTGGATCTTTCCCATCTCCTGTGGAAAAAAAAGGGACTGTGGGATTTAAGTTCGAAATACATATTCAACGTTTTTGTTTAATGTGACTCTTAAATCCTGAAATTGAAGATGTTACATACCTTATTATTTATCTTTTGATGGAGTGTGAATGTATATCTTGGGACGTACAAACGTCTTTTTATTAAAAAAGTTCCACGATAGTTAGAAGTTTTCTAACTACCGTTTATCTACCCCTTTGTTGCCTTAGTCACTGTCTGATGAAAGAACCCGAGGTTTTAGTGACGTCTACCACTGACATGGGTACTTTAATTCTATGAACGAGGAACCTTCTTTTCGATACTGTTTGGATCTGTCGTATAAGTTTTCATCTCTGTAGTGAAACGGCTGTTTCCAGGTAGATCGGTCAATGGTAAAAAGGTCATCAGTACGTATCTATACTCTCAACCTGGTATTTCTTTCGACTCACGGTTCTTAACCACGAAAACTTGACACCACAACCTCTTTTGAGAACTCTCCGGAAACCTGTCGTTTCTCTAGTTTGGTCAGTTAGGATTTCCTTTAGTTAGGACTTATAAGTAACCTTCCTGACTACAACTTCAACTTCGAGGTTATGAAACCGGTGGACTACACTTCTCGACTGAATAAACTTTTCTAGGGTTACGACCCTTTCTAACTCCCGTCCTCCTCTTCCCCTACTGTCTCCCACTCTAACCCACCTACCGTAGTACTTGAGCTACTAGTACTCAAACTCGTTCGAGACTCTCAACCACTACCTCTCCCTTCGGACCGTACGACATCAGGTACCCAGTGTTTCTCAACCTGAGTTGACTCGTTGACTTGACTGACTTAGAAATTTTAATAAGATTCTCTTCTTTTGATTATACTTTTACCCGTTTCTTTCACGATATGAGTACTAAAACTTAAATGACGATTTAGTTAAATTTGTACTACTTAAAGGACATTTTTTATTTACAGTTACGTACTTTTTTCTTATAAAGTTCGTCTGAAGTCAGAAAGTCACTGACAGATCTTATTCAAAATATAACGATTACAAAACTAAAACCGTACTGTAAAGTATTATGAATATGACAACCTGAGACCTTAAATTCTTTCGAATTTTTCAACTTGAAACACGGATCTGAAAGATTTCATACTGTGCATACAAAGGATCTTTCCTTCTAAATTCCCAACATAATTGATTCATCACAATGAACTTAGTCCCAGACGAAAGATAACGAACCGGATTCCTTTTAGACTAAGACATTTCTTATGTACAGGTTTCTCCAATTCCTAAACTAAATGAATTTATATATTGTATATTTAGGTGACCATTAAGGATCGGTTCCGAGTTCAAATTGTACTTTCTCGTTCGATGTAACATGACGAGTGTTGTTACTGATGAACAAGAGTCTTATGTGGAGTCTCGTTTACGTTAAACGATCAAAAAAGGGGGACGATTTATTTCCATATCTAGAAAGGATAAACTCGAGTTCGAATTATATGTTCCGGAGTAATACGTGACCAAAACCCTACAGTATCTATTGGAAATTTAAAGGAAACTTTCTCTATTCATCTTGGAAAGTATACTATGGTGGAGGGAATTTTTATTTCCTGTTTTCTTTTCATTTCCGTTTTCCTTGTCTGTGTCTGAAAAGATTCCGTCTTTTCAGATATGGTTTACTGGAAAGATCTTGATGTACTTAAGTTTTGTTTTCAAAGTCAGTTTTGTAAATAAGAAAAGGACTTAACCCAATTTACTGTTGTGTTTATAACACTGGGACGAAAATTCAAAGAGTACGTGATATGAAATTTACAAGTTTTGAAACACATTTTGGTGCACTGGGTTAAAGAAAGTGTTACGGACGATATCTTTAGAATTAAATTAACATGTGTGAATCTTTATTTAAGAGAGGATTTCGTAATAATGTCTAAACTTTCCTGATCAATCTTGACGTTGTTATTACAGTCAGCTCAAGACTCAATAGTTGTTTGTGTGTCTTTCTTCTCTCCTCTCTTGACTGTTTCCTCTCTCCTCTCTACAAGTGAATATAACAAAGGTTGACCATCGTTGGTCTAGTCTTTCGGTCCCTCCACCCTCACGAAGAACTCAGGAATCCTCCCCTAAAATTCCATAAATTCCCCTTATTAGTGTACGAATGTGATCGGTCCCGATTTAATATTATAAAATTCCTATTGTTAAAATGTACTTCATGGTTTCAAGACCGATCTTTTTATCTAACGATTTGTCTTTGAAGGTCGAAAGGTACCGACTCAGATCTTTCACTATCACTTTCACTATCAGCGAGTCAGCACAGGCTGAGAAACGTTGGGGTACCTGACATCGAGTGGTCCGAGGAAGCAGGTACCCTAAGAGGTCCGTTCTTATGACCTCACCCATTGGTAAGGAAAGAGGTTCCCTAGAAGGGCTGGGTCCCCAACTTGGGCCCAGAGGACGTAATGTCCGTCTAAGAAACGGTAGACTCGGTGATCCCCTTCGGGATTCTCAGGTTTTCGGAGAGAGTTTATACTCCTACCCTGTTTTTATATCTGAGTACTTTGATGTCACTCCGACGTCCCTTTCAAATAATGGTGGGTCGAAAGTGTGACTTTCAGTGTTGAACATTCAGAATTGTTTATGACTCGTTGACAATAAAATTTTCAACAACTTTTCCTACATTTGTAATAGGACTTATACTACCGTTGTTGTCGTCTTCGGATTCACGAGTCCCACTTCCCCTCCTCGGTAACCGTCCTGAGGAGCCGGTCCCAGGAAAAGTCTTTCAGAGTCCGAGGGTCCCACCGCAGTAAGTAAAAGTTCGTGTCGGGACCCGTCTAAATGTCTCGTCTCGTAGGTGGTAGACGTTAGGTCAAAGTCCTGAAACGAAGGTCAGTCAGTCCGACGTGGGCGTCCTCTCTTCGTCTACGGTTCAGTCGTTGTGACCCAGAACGGGAGAAAAAAGTGTCAGAGGAGCAGGTCAAATTAAGACGGTAGTAAAAGAAGCAATCCCTTCGAAACCACCAACCGTTCTTACAAGAGGTGGTCCTTGGCCCGACGAAGTAGCTACAACTGTAATAGGATGTCCCGTCTTTGTTCCTAATTAAGAATCTCCTTTCGTAATTCTCATAATGATCTTTAATCCTTTCACACAGTGTCTCCCGTACCATTCCTGTCGAGGTAGAGGACGAGGTTATAATTTTGACAAACGGCTCTCAGTTATGATAACGGATTGTCCAGATCTCTTGGGAGAAGAAGGATGTTTCCTAGGGAGAAAGACTACAAGAACAAAAAATTACAAAATTTGAAACTGCGACTCCAAGTTACTTGATAGAGGTACCGACTTCTACTACTTAGGACGAGATCCAACGGTCGGTGTATTCACTTTCGCGTCTATAATTTCCCGATGGGACCACCGAGTCTCCCATTTCGTAGAAGGGCGTTACGCCCTCTGGGTCCAAGTTAGGGACCCAGTCCTTCTAGGGGACCTCTTCCTTTACCGTTGGGTGAGGTCATAAGAACGGACCTTTTAGTGTACCTGACTCTTCGGACCATCCGATGTCAGGTACCCCAGCGTTTCACAGTCTGTGCTGACTCGGTGAAGTGAAAGTGAAAAGTGAAATGTCTATAGCTTTGTTTTGAGTTGTTAGACAAGAACTTGTAGATGAAGGTCATAAACCCTATGGAACACCTTTTTTTACAATTTCCCAAGTTTGGTGTAATTTTATACTATTTACGTCGTATAGTGAAGGGGTAGGGACGGACGTTTAATACTGAAAATCAACTACACATATTTGACTCGACTTTGTTACAACACCCACTCTACAATTCCTACGAGATTCCTTAGTGATCGATAGTATAAACATACTGACTAAGTATACGACAGTGACGTATATATTATTCATTGTGTATCGTTTTTGACACAGTAAATATTTCATCTCCATCATCATTGACTATCTGTAAAGATTTCGATAACACCTTTTATGCATTTGTATATGAATACTTGAAGGGTGTACCGAGGTGCCATTTCTTTGACGGACCGTTATGTTCTCTGTGTCCAAAGTAGGGACGCGGCCCTTCTAAGGGACCTCCTCCTTTACCGTTGGGTGAGGTAATAAGAACAGACCTTTTAGGGTACCTGTTTCCTCGGTACCCCAGCGTTTCTCAGTCTGGGCTGACTCTCTGATTCGGGTTACACGAGAAAAGTCGCAGACTCCTCCGTGTGAACGAACTCAAGTACAGACGGTCCGAAGAGGTGACTTTTCCCTCATAAAAAGTGAAATGTGAATCATTCATGTTTACACATTTATGGGACAAAAGGTGGTATGGAAAGGGATGAATAAAACTGTAGTTACTTAAAAGAGGGACTTTGTTCATAATGACAATATAAATTGCCACTGAAAGATAGAGGTAGTAAAGAAGTAAATACTAAACCTTAAGACGTCAATCCTTCTCAAAAAAGAGAAGAGAGGGTAAATCAGTGAACAAACAAGTACAGTACCTAATAATGAAATAAGATACCTAATCTAGGTATTGTTATTAATAAATGAAACAACAAGTTAGAGTAGAATCTAAAACCTCGAGAATGTTGGTCCCCGGACACAGAAAAACTGTACAAGGGTAGTAACACAAAGGAATCGAAGACCGTGGTGTCTTGTGGAGTCCGTGTAGAAATGAAACGAACAAGGTGATCAATGACCTATTGACATAAATTTTTGGTCTAAGACTCCTGAAATTTGAGTACTCAAGACACAGAAATACCGAAGATTTGTATAAGTCGTCTGTGTGGGTCCTTTATACACTACAAAAACTTGCCACTACGACCTCTTCTGAGAACTCTCAGGGAACCTGACGTTCCTCTAGGTTGGTCGGGTAGGATTTCCTTTAGTTGGGACTTATGAATAACCTTCCTGACTACGACTTCGACTCCTAGGTTATGAAACCTATGGACTGCACTTCTCGGTGAGTAACTTTTTCTGGGACTACGACCCTTTCTGACTCCGATTCTTCTCTTCAGGTAAGATTTCCTGTAGTTAGGACCCACAAGAAACCTTCCTGACTACGATTTCAACTTTGAGGTCATGAAACCGGTGGAGTACTCTTCTCGACTGAGTAACCTTTTCTGAGACTACGACCCTCCCTAACCCCCGTCCTCCTCTTCCCCTGCTGTCTCCTACTCTACCGACCTACCGTAGTGACTGAGCTACCTGTACCCAAACCCACTTGAGACCCTCAACCACTACCCGTCCCTCTGGACCGCACGACGTTAAGTACCCCAACATTTCTCAGCCTGTGCTAACTCGCTGACTTGACTTGACTTCTTCTCTTCCCCTACTGTCTCCTACTTTACCAACCTACCGTAGTAGCTGAGTTACCTGTACTCAAACTCGTTTGAGGTCCTATATCACCTCCTGTCCCCTTCGGACCGCACGACGTAGGTATACTAGAGTTTCTTAGTCTGTGCTTGATTCACTGACTTGTTGTTATATATGCAACTATAGTCGGAGATACAAATAGACAAATATATACATACATACATACACACATATATGTGTGTGTGTATATGTGTATTTGTGTCTTAAATATATGTATACATACACATATATATACAATTCAAGAATACCTGGAAGGTTGAGTTATGGTGTTCCAAGTAAGATCCGAAGAGGGAATAAACAACATTGAAAGAGTCTGTCACTCTTGAGACTCTTCATTTCTGGACACGATAAATAAGTCCATAGACAAGATCGTGGTTGTGTTCGTAAAAAAATAAAAAATGGAGATGAGGATTCCATTCGTAGTTGAAATTAATTTCATAACTAGAAATTTACGGGATTACAGGGAGTCAGAGGTGGTAGGGGTAATATGGTTTATTAATTTTGTAAGAGATTGACGTAGATTAACATTGAGTAATTCTTGTCTTTCAGGGTACGATATCACATTAATCAGTGTGTAAAAGTATAACCTTTAGGTAATAAACGGTATTTCCACTTCTCTACTTCGAGTACTTAAATTTGAACGGAAAACCGACACAAGGATAGTCTTTAAGTCTAGGGACGTTCAGATCGTCTTTAGTAAAACTTCGATTAACGACCAGTCGAGTCTTAGTCTCCACAATCACCGCACATCCGTCATGAAATTCGGAACTGATTTTTAAAATTGGTTTTAAAATATAATATAAAGAGAACTTTATGAGTAGTGATTCCTTTAGACATCCTTTATATAAACATCCTTCCGTGTCTTGTATACTTATAAAAGGAAAAATGGAGATGTTCGATGGGACAGATATGTATATTACTTCGACTACTGAATGTCAGAGTCCGATGTACGGTGCACTACGATAACAAATACTTAGAAGGTAGATCTAAGACCCCTCTTTAAACCTAAATAATGGACTTACTAATTAAAATTTTTTTTTCTCCTTAAAAATAGACATTATTTACGTAAAAGAGACAGTTTAGAGAACGAGATCATTTGTAAATGTGTGTGGTGATTAAAAAAAGGTTGTTTCGACCCTTCATTTCGTTTAGGGAACTGTCTACGTCTCTCTTCTGTCTCCCGTACCGAGGGTCTTGTTCACGAAGATACTTTTCGGCAGGGAAGACGTTAGAGAAGGAAGGACAAACCGACTCACGAGTACGTCATGGGGAGACCCGAAGTAGAGACAAGGTGGTGATGAAAAATGTATACTTTGATTTAAAATTAAATATTATCTCATCTAAATAATATATTATTTATCGGAAATCGAATCTTCATTTGTGAAGACGGAGATCGTCTGTGACAAGAAGGGTTACTGAGGAGGTAGTGTTATAAAAGTCTCGTGTAAAACACATCAGAGGGTATCCAGACGAAAGTAATAAGAGTAGAAGTCACCGTCGTGTATTAGAAGGTGAAAATCCCACCCAAAGATTATTTCGATTTTCATTGGACCATTCATCCACTAAACCTCCTCCTTTTTTTTTTTTTTTTTTATATATATATATATATATATTTGACGAAGCCATTTAGGTAGATTTAGACGAGATATGGATTCTTTAAGTGACTTCATACGATTTTCGACTTTGACCCAATTTTAATATAGTCAAACCAAAGCTCAAACAGTAGTAGTGTCTTAAAGTGGTTGTAAAGTAGGAAGAAGGTACAGACTAACAATAACCTGGAGATTTCACTTTGAACGTTACGTATATTTATGTAAGGTCGTGCTTTAAAACACGAACTCTAAAAGTGAAAACTGAAGGTCATATAGATCTGATAATTCTAAAAGTAGTCGGTTAGACATAAAAAGAAGTTTTTTATAAAATAGGTCAAAAGGTAGTACCAACTTTCTTGTAGAATAAGAGGACAAGTACTGTTTTATACAGTATTAACGACTACGAAAGGAAAACGAGTTTAAAAAGTATGTGTAAACTAGATGTTAAGGAGGTTGTAGTAGACTTATGTAGAACAGAGACTGGAAAAGTTACAGAAACAATCAGGACGGGTGCTGAATGTAGAAGTGATTCCTGCAGATACAGGGATGCAAAACAATTCAGAAGACATTTTTAGTTTTAATCGACGTGAACTGTTATATGAAGTATGGGGTATTTGAGGGTCCCACGTACTTTTCATGAAACAAATTCCTGAGTTTGAGTGTCTTTTACAGTAAACAAGAAACGAGATTATTATAACTAAAAATAAAATTACATTTTAGACGAGAAGATAAGTGGAGGGATCATCGGTCAAGACTTTCGGAAGAACGTCGACTGACTTTATTCGACATTGTATAGATACGAAGTGGAAAGTGATCCGAAGGCTTTTTGTGAGCCCATTTAGACAGATTTAGGAAATGTCAATGTCCAGTCTACATACTCAATTGACGTCTCCTCTATGTTTGTGTGTCGTCTCGAGTGGAAGCGTCTCCAAAGTTTGGTAGGACACTTCGGTACAAGAAACGTCTTGACCAGGTAGACCCTTCCTCAGACCGGTGACAGGAAAAAGACCAGTGTAAACAATCGATTTTCCTGTCGTCCTTATCCCGACGGCAAACCTTCTACATGAAATGATAGGTCTAGTGAAAAGGTAAAATTTTGTCGTAGTTTGCACCTTGGAGAGCTTTATAGTTTCTGTTGCTTCCGTGGTTGTCGAAGAAACATTATATGAGCCCAGTACAACGGTTTTGCGAGGACAGGATCTTTATTTATGTCACTCTGTAGTATTTGAATTTTAAACCAGTCTCCGATATAAATCTATATTGGGAAAAATTGGGATTCTTATTACAACGTTTGCGTAGACAGTAAGGTCTCGTTGTCTCTACCCACCCTAGTTCCTGTGCGTGTGTCTTGGTGTTGTGTATCCCCGCTTCACCGACTAGTGGACGAGAGTCCTGTGTCAATGGAACAAAATACAGGAGACACGTACATGTAATGTAAGAGGTATTCGTAGTTCTACGGTCAGGAATGTCGATGTCTTAGGTAGTACAGGGGGGAGTGAGCGGAAAAAGACTCTCTCCATGATTTCTTTTTTTTCTTTCAACCCACACCTCCCTTCTCTGTTCTTATCTTCTTTTATCTGAACGTCCTTCTTCTATTCTCACCACCCATTTTGCGATCAGTTTTTCTAATCCGGACCTGGACTCTATTTCCCCAAGTACAAGAATTGAGGAGAAAAAAGTGTAGAGGTCGTTTTGGGTGAAAGGAAAAGGAAAAATTTAAAAAAATTTCCTCTATTAATGAAGTGTTGAGACACGACCATAGACGTTATGTTGTTACGCTTCGTCATTAATATGTATATGAGGAAGGGAGAACTCGGAGGGAGGGAAGAGGGTAGGGTGAAGAGATCCTTCAATGTCTCACGGTCCGACCCGAGGGATACTGTCTGTCGTTGAAGGGTGATCGGTAGAAAAATTGTGGACTATCATATATATATATATATTTACCATGAAAGAGTGAAAACTGAGCTTTACGTTCTGACGAGAGGAGATTCTTCCATCTACACGTTTTGGTAATGAAATCATTTTACACCATGTTGACACAACAATTTTCTTCCTAGTTGATGTCTCGAGAATCCTATAGTAACATGAAAATTTTATCGAATTGTACAATTTGTGAAAAAAAACCTTTTTTTAGATGGTAGTTTGTATCGTATATCCAGAACCGTTTCGTAAGTGAATGTTAGACTATAACTGAATCCTTCTTAAGAAAAGAAGTAGACTGTCTATCTTTTTGTACGTTTCCGACGAACCGGTCCTGAGGTTGTCGAGGTTGATTTCTTCTACCCTGATTCTGACCTAGAGGACTGAGGGTGTACACACACGTTTGTACGGACAGTAAGACTGGATAGGGCGTCGACGGGACTGAAGATTTCGAAAATGGAAATCACCCCGTTTAATGACTGATATCACGATTCCCTTTTACTGGACGTTAGTGATGTTTAGATTCTAAATATTGAGAAACAGATTACTATTTTTGTACACAATACTACCTTGTAAAAGGATAATTTTGTATGTTACTTTTTGTCCGAAAATAGATTAACATGACCATCACTTCTTTCGTTTCGACAGGGGATGTAATTAGTAAAAAGAGGAGGTTTAAGATACGGTAGTATGTAAAAATCTATAATAAATTACCTTATTAACTTCTTCTTACGTTATCAGTTCGAATTTACCTATTTGTCTCAAGTAGATCAAATACTAACGAGGGGTCTCCCCGAATAGACTTCGACATGACACTATCAAGTCTCAAGGTTTAAAACAATATTACTTGTCAGTGTACTCTTTACAGTAATAACACAAGTATATAATAATCACTACATTTAGACTGGTCGGTTGATAAATCAAATAAACGAGTGTTACGACTGTAAATATTTTTCGAGTATAACATAGGAAAAGGTAATTACATGTAAATTAATAGTGTGTTCCGTACGACCGTCTCTTGTCCGGTTGGTAAGCTCCAGTCATAGTGGTAAAACATTTGTGACGTGTCTACGTAATTCCACGTGGATTAAAGTTTGTCTCTCGTGTGTGATGGTTACTAAAACTAAAAAGAGTTAAAATTAATAAAATATACTTTGATGTCGTTATTCTCTTTAATCATGACGATTGAATCAGGTCTATTGTTCTATTAATGTATTAATATATTTTTTTAAGGAAACCCAATGGGAAAGTAAATCTTCTCCCATTCCACGGTTTGATTGTTTGCATATATCTTTAGGTCTTCAATACTTCTTGATAACACCAGATCACTGAAAACAAAGATCTTAGTAGACATTTAAGGGCGGGGTTTATAAAGAAAAATGGTCGACACAATCACTTGTATGTTCAAACATAAGTATATTTTAAAGACCAATTTGGTATTCTTTTGTTTACAAACTCTGTTCCGTAAAAACTCCTCCTAGAACACTGAATTTTATGGGTAAGGTCAAGGTCCCGGTCCTAAGTTAGGAGGAACTGTACGAGTGTCGTCTGTCACACGAAAGATTGTGGTGGTATATACTGTTTAGATTTGCCACGGTTAATGTGACAATTCGTAAGGTATGTTTCTATTCTACCCGTCGCATTTCCTGTCTTTGTCGTTGCGGGATTGTCTTATTACAATCAGTGAGTCATCACAGGCTGAGAAACGTTAGGGTACCTAACATCGGACGGTCCGAGACAGGTACCTTAAGAGGTCCGTTCTTATGACCTCACCCACCGGTAAGGGAAGAGGGTCCCTAGAAGGACTGGGTCTCTAGTTTGGACCCAGAGAAAGTGACGTCCGTCTAAGAAATGGTTGACTCTGTAGTCCCTTCGGGTTTATGTTTGTTTTGACCACCTGTACTACCTTAAGGTCTACTCGATAAAGTTTAGGATTTTCTACTACGATAGTTTCACGACGTCAGTTACACAGTCGTTTAAACCTTTTAAGTCGTCACCGGTGTCCTGACCTTTTCCAGTCAAAAGTAAGGTTAAAGTTTCTTTTCGGTACGGTTACTTACAAAGTTAATAGCATGTTAACCCGTGTAAAGTGTACGATCGTTCCATTACGATTTTTCGGAAGTTCAACCCGAAGTCGTCATACACTTGGTTCTTTAAGATTCACATGTTCAACCTAAATCTTTTCCGTCTCCTTGGTCTCTAGTTTAACGGTTGTAGGCAACATAGTATCTTTTTCCTTTGTCTTTTTGTAGACGAAGTGACTGATGCGATTTCGGAAATTGACACACCTAGTGTTTTTGACACCTTTTCAGAATTTCGTTACCATTATGGTCTGACGGAATGGACGTAGAACTCTTTGGACATACGGCCTGTTCTTCTTTATCTTGGCCTGTACCTTGTTACCTGACCAAGGTTTAACCCTTTCCTCATACAGTTCCGACATACGACAGTGGGACGAATAAATTGGATATACGTCTCACGTAGTACACTTTGCGACCCGACCTACTTAGTGTTCGATCTTACTTCTAACTACCCTCTTTATAGTTGTTGGAGTCTAAGCGTCTATTATGGTGAGATTACCGTCTTTCTCTTCTCTCGATTTCTCGGAGAACTACTTTCACTTTCTCTCACTTTTTCGACCGAATTTTAAGTTATAAGTTTTTTAATTCTAGTATCGTAGGTCAGGGTAGTAAAGTACCGTTTATCTACCCCTTTTTCACCTTTATCACTGTCTGAAATATAAGGACCCGAGGCTTTAGTGACATCTGTCACTGACGTCGGTACTTTAATTTTCCGTGAACGAGGAACCTTCTTTAGATACTGTTTGGATCTGTCACATAATTTTTCGTCTCTGTATTAAAACGGTTGTTCCCAGGTATATCAGTTTCAATACCAAAATGGTCAAGTCAAGTCAACGAGGCAATACAGACTGAGAAACGCTGGGGTACCTGGCGTCGTGTGGTCCGAAGGGACAAGTAGTGGTTGAGGGTCTCGATTAATTTTGAGTACAGGTAACTTAACCACTACAGTAGGTTGGTAGAGTAGGAGACCATAGGGGAAGAGGAGGACGGAAGTTAGAAAGGGTCTTAGTCCCAGAAAAGGTTACTCAGTCAAGGAGTGTAGTCCACCGGTTTAATAACCTCAAAGTCGAAATCGCAGTCAGGAAGGTTACTTATAAGTCCTGACTATAGGAAATCCTACCTGACCAACCTAGAGGAACGTTAAGTTCCTTGAGAGTGCTCTGAAGAGGTTATGATGTCAAGTTTTCGTAGTTAAGAAGCCACGAGTCGAAAGAAACATCAGGTTGAGAGTGTAGACATGTACTGATGACCTTTTTGGTATCGAAACTGATCTGCCTGGAAACAACCAAAATGGTCATCAGTGCAAGTATACACTCTGACCCTGGTATTTCTTTCGACTCACAACTTCTTAACTACGAAAGCTTAACACCATGATCTCTTCTGTGAACTCTCAAGGAACTTGACGTTCCTCTAGTTTGGACAGTTAGGATTTCCTTTAGTTGGGACTTATAAGTGACCTTCCTGACTACGACTTCGACTTTAAGATTATGAAACGGTGGACTACGCTTCTCGGTTGAGTGACCTTTTCTGGGACTACGACCCTTTTTGACTCCTGTCATCTTCTTCTCCCGTTATCTCTTACTCTACCAACCTGTCGTAGTGGTTGAGTTACCTGTACTCAAACTCGTTTGAGACCCTCTATCACTTCCTGTCCCTTCGGACTCCATGACGTCAGGTACCCCAACGTTTCTCAGTCAGTCCTGACTCGTCCGACTTGTTGTTGTTGTGACAATTCGTTTACTTTTCATTTCCGTGTTTGAACCTCTTTTTTCATCTATATATAATATGGACTAAATTTTTTGTATGAATTTTATATGTCTTAAGAGTCTTGGGGTTTTATTCTCTTGTTTTTTCTTAAACTATCTTATTCGTTTTATAATTTTATGAAATGGTTTCTTAAATATACTACTATTTATTCGGTTTCTTTACTACGAGTTTTAATAATTTGTAACCCAAATTTGGTGTTAACTCAACTAGGAGGTATGGGTGTTCTTTCCGATCTTACTTTTTCAGACTGATATGGTTCACGACCACTTCAACACCTCGTTGACCTCGAGAGTATGTCGACCTTTCTTATTATGAATTTTTATCACACCTTTACAACCTTTTGTTAAACTATGAAAGAGTTTTAACATTCGTTTATAGATCGTATGTTGGTTCGATAGGGTGAGGATCTATAGACAATTGTTTTACTTCCGTGTGTAGATATGTTTCCGTACGAGTGCTGACGAGTCTCCTCGAAGTAAAAATTATCGGGGGTTGACCTTCGTTGGGTTTACAGATAAGTGTATCGTTACTTATTTGATGCCATATAAGTATGTTACCTGGTGTTGAGTTGTTATTTTTTCCTTTCCTTGTTTAATACTTATTTACATTGTTGTACCTACTTAGAGTCTTATTAATACGACTCAGTTTTATTGGTCCGGTCTCCTCCTCCTCCATTATGACACTCAGATGAATATCGTTTATGGTTTTTTAATCTTTTGATGTCATTATGTCATTCTCTTTCGTCTAGTCAACTAATACAACCTGTTCCCACCCCTTACCTAATCTCTTTAATCTAAAGTTTACTATTTTTTACGAACGTCAGAACTGATACCACTATAAAGGGTTCACATTTTGAATATTTTAACATGGCAAATGAGATACAGTTGATATAGTGTTATTTCGATATTTCTTATGGATGGAATATATACCAGCCACCCTTCAATTCACATTTTACGGAAGGACCCTCATATAAGTCCCGACTCAAACCGTCTTGAGTCGATTTATTTCAAAATAACCTTATAGTGGGAGTAGATAAATGTATAATATACGGACTAAAGTAAGATATTACCATCTCAACTCAACAACGTTATCTGTCATTTACCCAGTGTTTCAGATTTTATTAATGATAGTCCTTGAAGTGTTTTTATCAAATTACTAAAGACACGATTCCCAAATCCCTGTCAGATATGGAAATGATCCTCATCATATATTTTAAGTACTTCGATGTGGGAATTGAAGAGACGCACATCCAATATGAAGTTCAAGTTTCTCGTATTTTGCGGTCCAGGTATTCACTCGCGACTTATTTATGATCGATTCATGATAGTGACCCGAAGGGACCACCGAGTCTCCATTCCTTATACGGACGGTTACGCCTTCTGAGTTCAAGCTAGGGATCCAGTCCTTCTAGAGAACCTCTTCCTTGACCGTTAGGTGAGGTCATAAGAACGGACCTCTTAGGGTACCTGTCACCTCGGACCGTCCGATATAAGATCACACGTCTCTGTACTGACTCGTCGATTACGTAAGTGAAAGTGTGTACCGTTTCGGAATTTAATAATCCATCAATTCACAAAATGGAGTTTTACCATTTTTACCAAACGTTTCCTTTTATTTGAACCCTTTTCATGTTGGTAGGATCTCTTAGTTTATAGTTCGTGGTCTGTCAGTTCGATGGGGTCCTTTATTACAACAGACAAATTTAGTCGGTTGACAGAAATCCCTGGAAATCTCTAGTAGTTTCAAGGAGGTTCGAGAGTGAAGACCATAAAATCTTATAGTCTTAAGATACGATATATAGTCTTTTGATACGATATTATAATTACAATATACTAAAAGACTGTTAAGACGTTAGTGGTTTAGGTCTTCTGTCGTTACCCCTAGTTTACATTTACTGGGTGGTAGTTTTCCGGTTCAGGTAGGTAAATACCCTCATCGAATAAGAGGTTTTCTTATTCTTTTTATATGAAGGATGACATGACCCAAGTATTAGAGAAAAAATTTTTTTAAGTTTTCACGAAGTCTCTAAAAGGACTTGACCATTTCTGTTCACTTTTTGTCTTCAAAGATTTTGTGTACAGTAACTTAATCCCTCACTTTTTTCTATTTTCCTCAAGTAAATCTTATGATTAGAGTTGTATTTTAATTACCGTGACAAGAGGTTTTTAGCTTGTTCCACTTTGAATCTAAATCGAGACAACAAAATTTCCAAATTTACGTGTGCCAACGATTTCGAGAAAGCCAACAATTCGACCTTTCATTTGAAAGGATGTTCTTAACGTCGGACATAGAAACAATACTGACGAGGAACCGATTAAAATCGATAAGGGAATAATGATAGATTTTGTTTCCTCTGGTCACCTTTTGTGTTGATTACAAGTGCTTATTAGGTAAAAAGAGGTGAAAACTTATGTACCTCCTGGTGTGACAGGACGGGGCTGATTTGGTCGACACAAGTGCCTTACACATGTATTCACAGGGACGGGTCGTCTTAGTGAACAGCCCACCGTCGTTCCAATGGGAAAGAAACTCCACTACCATAGTCTACCATCCCGGAGAAAATCGGACCCAGAAGTTCCCTGAGGTTACTTTTTGGTGGGAGTGTAAGGAGTGGTAGGGGGATGAAGACGAGGGATGATTCCTGTACATCTTTCTCACACTTTCACACAGTCAGTGAGTCAGTATAGACTGAGAAACGTTCGGGTACCTGACATCGGGTGGTCCGAGACGACAGGTATCTTAAGAGGTCCGTTCTTATGGCCTTACCCAAAGGTACGGGAGGAGGTCCCCTAGAAGGAGTGAAATTCCGACAACCGTGGGATGGTGTTGGATCGGATAGAACTGACCATGTTGAGGGTTTATAGAAAAATGGAGAATATCGATCTAAACGAGAGTTGATCTTTTGTACATAATCCAAGGAGGATATATGGTCCGTGACACGATCTGGGACCACTTTGTTACTTATCCTAGGATTCTTAGAGTCAGATAGACTCCTTTCTTTGGTTCACTACGGGACTACACAATCCACATTAGTCTCTATGTTTCTCGTATAATACCATAAGTTGTTCCCCTACAGTAAGTGACTTCACTCATACGATTAGAATGATCAGAAAAACTTTCTATGTAATAGTTTTTTACGGAAAGTTTACGAATATGATACTTTTATATTATAGAAGTATTTGAAATGAAGAAATGAAGGTACGACACTGAAAGTCAAACGTACGGAGCCCCCGTCGGTCGGTGAGTCTCGGTACGAGTGGTAGGTACCTGATTTTCCGATTTAAAATTGACGATCTCCGTCAAAGGGTCTTCGTGACGCAGTAGTGTTCCTCTTTGTCCACAAGAAGGGGAAAATGTCGTGACGTCTTCGGTCGGGAAGGATCGAAGTCTATTCCCGATTTCCTAGTTATTCCCGATTATCCATTCTGACAGTATACGTTTGATCTTATCGTAATCTTTAGGTACCTTAGAATTGTAAAAAAAAAAATTAAAACCTCCCATCGGTTAGTTGGTAAAATTCAAATAAGATTCTTTGAAAATAATAAGATCCTGAGAAGAAAGGTGTTCATGTATTTATTTTCGACCTGTAAAGACGGTACGACGTGCGACATACGAGGACCTAACACAGGACACTACCTTCGCCTGGTCAATCTCCTCTTTCATACGTCAATAATTTATATTTCTGTCGACGTACACAGAACAAAGTACCACACAGACACACACCTCACTTTCGCATGTCGTTATACCTTTGAGTCGTCTTGGACCCTCTAGAAGGAGAATGTACCAGACATCATCATCATGTCTATACCACCCCTCTTGAGACTCGT
Organism: Capra ibex; assembly: GCA_006410555.1. Lineage (NCBI taxonomy): Eukaryota > Metazoa > Chordata > Mammalia > Artiodactyla > Bovidae > Capra > Capra ibex. The sequence goes on along the minus strand of SJYO01026388.1, from coordinate 64,933,197 downwards.
TGTTTGTGGTGGAAGGATCTGGTCTCGACATTAGAGGAGAATGTCCTTCCTCTCCCCGGTGAAGTACGAAAAGACTCTTCTACAACGAGGTCTAATAGAGTAGGTTGGAGGGAATAAAATTTCTACTCTTTTATTTTAGAGTCGCTCTGTTGTAATGAGTTCACAGAATCCAACTACACAATAGGTCACAACGGACTAGACCATCGGTTCGTAAAAGACCTCATATGTAACGAGGGGTACCGAGGCACAGAGGTTTGTCTAGGTTTCATCGTACTCGGACCGTTTCTGTAAGGAGTTCCTGTGTGTCGGGACGGTGTTTTCAATGTCGGAACGAGACACAGGGGTTCACGGACTGGTGTCGTCGACTGTACGGAGTGACTACTGAAGTAATCGATCCGACTATGACCCCTGTCCGAAAAAGTTGGTATAACGACACCCGTATAACGGACTTATAAGGTTTACCGAAGATTACACAATAGGAAATTTTTCTACACAATGAAGGAAGAGATCGCCTTCCTTGGGACTAATATCGATCTATAGAATCGCTACTCTTTCCCTTTTCTTCTCGTGTTACGATCGGTAGATCCGAGTTTCTGTAAATTCTACGTGCTGAACCATTATGTATGAGATTACCTACTACTGGACATTCCATGTGTACAACCGTTTTGCTAATTTTAGGAAGGGGTTATAGACCTCATGGGTTGTGATTACTGAAACTCTTCCTCAACTCTGTTGAACTATGTAAAGGTTCTTATACATAAGATTAGTTCCTTTTCTTTTAGTGTTTTGCCGAACGGAAGAGAGAAAAATCACATCCGTTTAAAAGGTTTCCCTTTATAAACGAGAGTATAAACTTTCGTTTTATGACGTAAAACTTGTAAATAGTCTTTATGTCCGGTCTCTGTGGAAGAGATACCAAAATTAGTGATAAAAAATTACAAACAGAGTTATGAAATACAAGTACACGGGCAAACGGTTTTTTAGATTTATAGAGATTTACGATAAACTTTAAGTTTTATATTCAGTTTGTTACTTTTAATTTAGTCTCGTTATTCTGTTAGTCATGAATCGAAAGGTCCATATTTACGAATAGGAAAGGGTAGGTAATTCTTAATAACCCAAAGGGTTCACCGAGTCTCCATTTCTTAGGTGGACGGTTACGTCCCTTGTATCGCAATCTAGGGACCCCGTCCTTCTAGGTAGGTAGGACGAGTAGGTCTCAAGAACGGACCTCTTACTTTTCCGTTGGGTGAGTCATAAGAACGGACCCTTTAGGGTACCTGTCTCCTCGTACCCGATGTCAGGTGCCCCGACGTTTTCCCAGCCTGTGCTGAATCGTGGATTTGTTGTTTGTTGTTCTTCATGACTCGATGTACAAGAACGAATTCCACTGACCCGTTTTTACGTCAAAGATCACTNTTTATAGAGATTTACGATAAACTTTAAGTTTTATATTCAGTTTGTTACTTTTAATTTAGTCTCGTTATTCTGTTAGTCACGAATCGAAAGGTCCATATTTACGAATAGGAAAGGGTAGGTAATTCTTAATAACCCAAAGGGTTCACCGAGTCTCCATTTCTTAGGTGGACGGTTACGTCCCTTGTATCGCAATCTAGGGACCCCGTCCTTCTAGGTAGGTAGGACGAGTAGGTCTCAAGAACGGACCTCTTACTTTTCCGTTGGGTGAGTCATAAGAACGGACCCTTTAGGGTACCTGTCTCCTCGTACCCGATGTCAGGTGCCCCGACGTTTTCCCAGCCTGTGCTGAATCGTGGATTTGTTGTTTGTTGTTCTTCATGACTCGATGTACAAGAACGAATTCCACTGACCCGTTTTTACGTCAAAGATCACTCACGTATATTTCAAGAAATTTTTGTGTAGGAATTTCAAGTCATACGTAAAGTCTCTACTTCGTAAAAATTGTGCAAACACACCAACCACCCATTGTCTAGTTCTAGCTCGGTTTTATATTCAGGTCAGTGACCAAGATCTTTCTATAAATAGATCGGTAATTTTTAAAAATATCGAACTATATCTATTATACCACTACAGTATTACCCAGAATCCAAAATATACATTCTTCGATGTTAAGTATCAGTGTCCAAAACAGTAAAAATCCCGTAGATAAATTACTGAAAAATATGATGATGAAATATTTCGGGAATATTTACAAGGGGTCTTGAGGTGAATTTATAAATTGTACGATTTTAATATCCGTAACAATCTTCTTTTTTTTAAGGAATGTAATTTTTTGATGGTATTATGACTGGTTATTTTGTTACATTGATTTTTGGGTAAAGGGGTGAACAAATGTGTTAAAAAGTATTTTGTTTACTGACATAATGGGAGTTTATTTTGTCCAGATTTTCGATTACGTAGTTTAATCGTGGTATACTCCGACCTAAGTTATTACATGACTTAAAGTATAGAATTATGACATGGTACTGTTTCCATTTTCCTCAGTACACTAAAATGTGTCACGGTAAGTAAACAGACCAAAAGAAAAGATAGTACACATTTCGTCTTTCTCTCTATTATGTTGTACTGGTATTTTGGAAACGTTATTATAGACCTAAGTACGGGATTGAGACGTTCAATGTCCACATGTCTGGAACCCCTTTAGGGAATTGGAATAACTCAGAGTCAAATGAGCTGACATTAAAGGGGTCTTTGTATATATAATTGTATACATTTTGTCTATCGTTCACCCTTAAACGACACGTTGTGTCCCTCGAGTTAGATCGCGATACACTACTGGATCTTCCCACCCCAACCCCCTCCATCTGTTCTCCCCCTAAGTCCTCCCTCCCCCTGTATGTATATGGACATAGACTGGGACCTTCTACTTGAGGGGTCCAACCATCGACGGGTTATACCTTTTCTCACTTTTTTATCGAGGTCTTTCTTTCTTCCCCGACTCTACTTATCTTTTGTTACGGGTCAACACCTACAATGACCATAACCTTCATTTCAGACTACGATATTTCTTGTTATAACGTATGCTTTGACCTTACAATACAGGTACTTAGTTCCATTTGCCGATCACCAGTTTGTCCTCTACCGTTCTCTCTTGTGACTGTAAAATCCGTAGTCACTTGATTATAGTCTTTTGATTGTAGTACCGTAGACCGGGGTAGTGAAGTACCATTTATCTACCCCTTTGTCACCCTTGTCACCGACTGAAATAAAAAACCCCGAGGTTTTAGTGACGTGTACCACTAACGTCGGTACTTTAATTCTCTGTGAATAGGAACCTTCCTTTCAATACTGGTTGGATCTATCGTATAAGTTTTCGTCTCAGCAAGGAAATGGTTGTTTCCAGACAGATCAGTTCCGATACCAAAAAGGACACCAGTACATACCTACACTCTCAACCTGATATTTCTTTCGACTCGTGGCTTCTTAACTACGAAAACTTGACACCACAACCTCTTCTGAGAACTCTCAGGGAACCTGACGTTCCTCTAGTTAGTCAGGTAGGATTTCCTTTATTCGGGACTTATAAGTAACCTTCCTGACTACGACTTCGACTTTGAGGTTATAAACCGGTTGACTACCCTTCTTGACTGAGTGACCTTTTCTGGGACTAAGACCCTTTATGACTTCCGTCCTCTTCCCCTACTGTCTCCTACTCTACCAAATGGTTGAGGGACCCGTACTCAGACTCGTTCGAGGTCCTCGACCACTACCTGACCCTTTCGACCGCACGACGTCAGGTGGCCCGACGTTTCTTATCCGGTGCCGACTCGCTGCCTTGACTTGACTAGACTAAGTACGACGACACACCGTCTTTGTTTGTGTTACAACATTTCGTTAATAAAAAGTTAATTTTTTTTTCATTTAACTCCCTGTCACTGACCTTTCGTCGAAAAGTATTTACAATTGACACTAATGTACTTCCCAAAAAATGGTTTTGAAGGATGGAGACTCTAAGATACGAATATAAACCTTTATATCACGGTGAACCTTTTTTCTCGTAATATCCCCTTCTCCGTTTCAACGATAAATTTAGTACATGTTTCATAGCAAACGTGGGTACGGTGGTGGTAACTCCGGCTCTAGTTTGGGCAGACAGTTCGGTCTCTCATTGTTTTGACTTGTGTCTATTTATGGATTTGATTTTCTTTTTTTGAGGAAAACTCTACCGTCGTCATCAAAGCTATTCCTCGGAAGTTTAATGGATAAGGGTCTATGTGTTGTCAAGTCTTTGACCTAAAAAGAAAAACGATTAATCTCTGCTCGTTCGAAAACACCATAAATCCAGTGTCACATTCCAGACAAATAAGTTGATAAATGTAGAAGACACCAGTGACATTTTTCTTGTAGACTGAAATTAGTTAAATTTCTCTCTTTATTTTAGTTTCATGGAAAAACCAAGCACAGGTTTCAGTCTTATCAAAACCTTCGAGTTCTATAACCGAAAAAGGAAAGAATTCATGTCGTAAGTCACTCTCGTTCTGTACCGGGTAGAGACAGTAGACTAAATAGCACAGAGGAATGTAGTGGAGAACTCTGTCGTTGTCTCTATTTCTCGTCCACTACGTTTTGTCTGTCCTTGAATCCCCGGTCCTTTCCGCCCACAGTTCCTCGAACAAGTCACCTCACTTGTCTCCTACCCAGACGACCGTACCCGTCGTGTCCGTTCTGTCTTGGTATCGAGAGTTGAACTCGTACTTGGTCCAGTGGGTACGACACACACGGGTCAACGAGTCAGCACAGGCTGAGAAACATTGGGGTACCTGACACCGGATGGGCCGAGGAGACAGGTACCCTAAGAGGTCCGTTCTGATGACTTCACCCAACGACACGGGAGGAGGTCCCCTAGAAGGACTGGGTCCTAGCTTGGTCACGGAGAATACAGAGGACGTAACCGTCCACCCCAGAAATGGTGATAACGGTGGACCCTTTCTAATGGGGACCACGGACCATTTAATGTCCGGGAGAGGGATCCTTGAGACTGAATAATTCGTACCTTTTAACGATCAACGGAGACGTCATAGGGGAAGTGTCTTAAGATAAACCCCTTCGTCACACAGGTCAAACTTTTGTTTGTCTTTTTCGGGATCCAAAGGGTCGACGGGAACGTTGTTCCGTACCCACAGACTTACTTGGTCTTTCCGTTTCTTATGTCGGTCCCTCACCACTTTACAGTCGAGACCAGATACTTCTTACTCACCAAGACAAGTGGTCGACACTGACGAGTTGGTGTCTGGATGATCCACTCGCTGAATTGAAAAGAGAACAATTTGGTACTAAATACCCCTACAAGCTGCCTACTTCGGTCAAGACGAATATCGACTACGATTCCTTCTATGTAAATTCGTGGAGCCTACTCAGACTGCCTCGTCCGGGGTATGTCAGTACGTTTTTTTGTTTTTTGTTTTTTGTTTTTTTGTTGTGTTGTGGGTTATATATAAATCGAATTAAAGTTTCGTTAGTTTTTAGTGATGTATTTTACGAATTCCTTTTCATAGACCTATCTTCACTGACTTTTTTTACTCCTTCTTCTCATTCTAGAGGACAGTCTTTCTGGTTGTGTTTCGGAATTTGGAGACGATAGGTAAAGAAAAATGCACCAAACAGTGAGAGTTTTATTCTCATTTCTTTAGTGTACAAAGATCGGAGACACTGACATTTTTCGCGTTTTTCGAGAAAACTTTTATATTACCTTATTTTAAGACTTGTGGAAAAAGAACTAGTAAATAGAGTGGAGGTCTTTAGAGGAGTGTATCCAGTCGTGAAAGAGTGGTAGAGAAGTAGATTCTCTTCCTGAGATATCGGTATCTCGTTGAATTTGAACAGCTGACTCGGGTGAGAGGTGATGAATTCACAACTAATTCACACTTTAGAAGTGATAAAACTCCTATGCGATAAGAACCTGAGTTTAGATTCCGGAAGCTTCAAAAAAAAGGAAACCTTCTAATGCAAAAGAGTAGAGAATCAGGTAAAATTATTTACGGATCTTTATACATATGTAGTCCCAAAATTTTTTATATATAAAATCCTAATGAAACTGTAGAACCCCGGAACATCTGGTCCTTTCCCTGATGGGGGTGGGGGGTGGCGGGGGACGGGTCCCAATAGATCAATAATCTCGTTTGTTGAACGACTCCCTCGGAGAAGTTATAAGTTTTGTTAGTCAGGACTCAGGAAGAGGAGATGAACGAGAGAAACCAGTCCGAGAACGTCAGATCCAGACGCTGTTGATCCCTGGTAGGGATATCTGGAGTCGTTTGACTTTAGAAAGTTTGATAGGTTAGTATTCGAACGAGTCGAACGGATACGACGCTCCAGGAAAGGAAAGAAGTTTTTAGTGTTTTTTTCCGAGACCGGGAACGAGACGAAAGAGGGTCGAGGAAGACGGAGGATTTACTGGAACCACGAAGGGACACACCAGGACGTACCACACTGTACCAGGAAGGATAGTCGTTGTTTGATAGAGAAAATTACCGTTAACAGAGGATTACACCACTAGAGTAAAGTGAACTTATTCTTGTTTTGGAACTCATGTACAATTTTCCCTTATTCTTCGATAGATACCATTGTGACAATCAATTAGCCGATATGAGGTTATGTTTTATTTTTATAGAAAATTTTTTCTTCTTCTTAGTAACTTTAAATGTATGGTTTTCGAATTCTTTCGACCTTCCAGTCCTACGACGACGACGACAAATCAGTGATTCAGTACGGACTGGGAACCGTTAGACTACCTGACATCGGTCGGTCCGAGGAAACAGGTACCCTAAGAGGTCCGTTCTCATCACCTCACCCGACGGTAAAACCTTCCAGTCTTATGGTATATGTATTTCGACTTTAAGGATTCTATATAAACTTTTATTGTGACGTGGAGACCTTATTACGTACCGTATGACCAAATTAGACACTCTAGTGTCCCATCAGGTCTGTTTGTCGACATTAATAACGGAACAAAAGGTCCTACACGAGATATGGTTTATGGTTATTTTATCGAAGTAATTGAAGTCTCTTCAGGTGTCAAACCTCTCAGAAAGGTTTACATGTTTATTTCTCTCTCTCTCTCTCTCTCTACATCGGTTAGTTTTTCACAGACGGAACCTTCGTCATACGAAGTATTAATTCATATTCTTGATCTTTAAGACCTGACTACTGTATTTCTCTACCATTACTAATATTATCTATACTTTATACTCAGTATACGAGGTTTTGTCCCGATTGGTCTTGTAAACGTTTAAATCTGTTTTCAAATACAGTGAGAATACAATGTTTTTAGGTAAGACGACAATCTCTGTACTCTGGACACGGTACCTAATGGACACAAAAGAACCAGTCGAATGGTATGGAGGGACCCAAATATGGTATCCCAGAGATTTTCGGAAATTAGGATAAGTTTGTTATCTGACTAATCCGTTTACCGAACGTCGGTTCAGTTTAAAATCATGAAGAATAGTCTTGAACCGAGAGACATGGAGATTAGACTCGTTGAAAATGGAATGGACCCGATTGACTCCGGTTAATCCTTACCATTGTATAAGTTTTCTTCCTTTCCGTTGTCTGAGCTGTAATGGTCACCTTAAAAGAAGTACAGTCAATGTGTTTATACGACAATACAACTTTAAGGACAGACCCGTAAACACTTTCGTGTCAGGTCTGACCTCTTGGGTTTCCACACAGTTCCGAATACTTTATTCTTTCTAAACTTCTACATTTTACCCTATCATCCGAAACGAACCTTAAGTCGTGTTTTGTCGGTCTTATTCCGACTTCTACCGTTCTCACATGTTCAGTCTACATTATTTTCTGAAATAAAGTTAGGAAAATTTACTTAATAATTCATTGACTGGGTGTTATTCAGGATACTGTCATTGACATCCTGATTCTCTAATGTATATTGTCTCTGATTAAGTAGTTTCTTGCCGAAGAAGTATAAATCTTTTTTGAACTTGTAATTATTAGGAACTGACTATCTGTGAGACTTCCAGTTCTTTCGTACTCTATTATTAGGTCCGAGAACGAGTACTTCTCGACCTCGCAATAGTTTCTTTTGCTCTGGTGATCAATGTCGTTAACCGTTATACGCTCTCTCTTGTTCCCTCTGTTCTAGTTGCAAAATAAAAGTCTACCCTTAGTTTTTTGAGTTTTGACTTAGATTCATACTGAGTTTTCACTTAGATTCCTACCAAATACATTGAATATTCCAGAAGGTTCGTAGTTAAAATACGAGACTATTTAGTATAAATGTACTTAAAGTCTCATGTAACAAAGACTAAACAAGAGACCGGGTTTCCTTCTAAAAATAATTCTTTAAAACTGTGATTTTTGACTTCTCTCCATCTTATCCGAGGGACGGATGAGATTACGGTGATACCGTGTTCATAATAAACTTGATTTCCGTCAACTTTTTGTTCCCGTTCTACCCATGAGGTTGGCGGGGAAGAAGAAGGAATTTAGTCCTCTATTTTGAGGGTACACTTTCTACGGGAGGGGTATTCCTTCCTTCCTTGACGCGAGTAGTGGTCTCTACTAGTTTGTCTCTCTTAAGACGCCTTCGCCTAGAACAATTTTGTCGAGAATAGAAGGAAATCGTAGGGTGTCTCAAACCAATAAAAAGATGTCGACGGAAAGAAGTTGGCTCATATTTTCTTAAATATCAAAACATGAAAACCCCCAGGAAGGAAAGTACTCCCGAGGCCACAGTGTATTTCGAAGGGACTATCGAGCCAACCATCTCTTAAGCGGACGTTACGTCCTCTGGGGCCAAGCTAAGGACCCAACCCTGCTAGACGACGTCTTCCCCATCCGATGGGTCCGAGAAGGTAATTAAAGTAAGAGTCCTGGTCGACTTGTAAGATTCTTCCGTCTCTATTTTAAACCGGAAGGGATATTTTCGTTTAGTGACGTTACTTACGTACGTCTGATTTAATATGATCTAGATTTACCTGTTCGAATTTTTTTTTTTTTTTCTAAATCGGACCTGCTCGGTAAGTCGGATGAACCTTTTAAGAGGTCAACGATTATTCGAATATTATTCATCACTCGGTTTATGAGTAAGTAGATATTATGTACAATTTTCCTTCTAGTCTATGACGTGGAATTAAATCATATATGAATAATTTGAGAGAGAAATTTTAGAATAGTTTCTGAAGTTATAAAGTCATATAAAGTCATTACACAACTCGTCGTCAGAGTTTCGTCTATACTTTATTTTCTTTCCTTAACGGATTGTGTTTTAACACATTTTAACGTAGACATGAAATTTCGACGTAAGTAAACTAAATTATTCCTAAATCCTCCGGACATAGGTACTCAGTGATACCAAGAGTTAAACTTCCAAAATCGAATTTGACGAACCGATGTAAATGTCTTTTGTAAACCCATCAAGGACGGACAATGCGAACGGTCTCGAAAGTTCATATCTCTGGACTGTATTAAAGAAATGTGGAAAGGGTGAAGATCTCGTCGATGTTTTCAGATTGGTCATTATTGTCGTGTGGAATTCAATCAGTACAACTCACCGGTCGAGGTGGATGATAAAACGTTAGTTCCTTATGGAGGGGGGAAACTCTTAATTTATACTAAGTTGAAACAACGATGTGTTCCGTTTATACAAATCGGTACCCCTTGATAAACCTCACTGGAAGTGAAACGGAGGTAATGTAGTACTGATGACTTAAGTTTACCATACTCGGTCCTAAGTGATCATCGAGTTTATAAGTTTGGTTTGGAACCAAACAATTACTGTCTCAATTACTATCTCGAGGGATTTGGAATTCAATTTCGACGTAATAAAAAACGAGAATGAAAGGAATATACGACTTTTGGAATAAATTTTCTACTTGGAATATTAAAGGTTAGTAGAGTATTCAAATGGAGATTAGAACAATTAACAACCACACATGAACGACCTACCTTAGGGAAAACCTCTAAGACTTTCCAGACGAAAGGAAGGACCTTTCCGAGTTCGAAACCTAAATCCGTTTTGACGTTCTTTTAAGGTGGATCCGACTATACATGGTCTCAGACCATCTCTGACTTATGCAAGCGGAGGACCATTTTATCCAGACCAATTCGTCCTACTTTTTGCCCTTCTTTTGAGATTGAGTACGAAGACGAAAGGGTTCAGAGGTTTATATTCGTAAAAAGGAACTTCGAATTTTTTTGTGTCGACACAGTATTTTTTTATAAAATAAATGGACGTCTTCCTGCGTTAGTGTTAAATTAACGATTTGTGGTGTGATAAAATGTACTTTTTATTTCGTTTGAGTTGATAAGAGGATCCATCTCTAAATTTTAGTAGAAGTACCTTTAAGTGTCGATGTGACTTCTAAAGGCATCTTACTAATAGTGTACCATTCCGTTGGAAATCTTAGGTACTGAAACAGTTCCTCGTTATGAGAATGAATATTCACGAGACACTTTTTCGTCCTTCACAAAGCTTTCTTCGGAGACCGAAGTTTTCTACTGAAAAGTTTTGAAAAGTTTGCTTGTAAAACAAAAGACATTGGTTTTTTTTTCTTTTTTTTTTCTTTTTGTGTTCGACTCGGGTTTCCGACTGATAGGGGGAAAGAATCTCCACTGTATGTAGTAAATATAAAAGGATAGTCTCCATTTCTTCGGATCAGAATTTATTTATTCATATATACACTATAAAGAAGTTATAGTAGAGTATACATTATTCGACAACTACTTTTCTCGGATGGGTCGTCTGTCTGGACCCAGGAACTGAGAAGTGGTCAACCCACTGGTGTGGAAAATGTCCGAAGTCAGTATGTTCACCTCCTAATTCCTACCAGAGAAATTGAGACTTGTACGGGGGTAGAGCTTCCGTCTGACTCGAATTGTGAGTGTTACTAACTTGTCTCATTAAGGACCATGGTGAAGGTATAAAGTTGAAAGGGTTTCAATTACCGAATAATTTACGTGTGTAGGTTGGGTGGTGTGGTCGGTCTCAAGTTCAAAAGTATGTAATCTCATTCCTCTTAGACATGGGAGGAGTTTGTCCCTATTATACGAGGTTTTACTGTTCCCTTTCGTTTACGGTCCCTTTATTATATATAACCCACACCCCTCCGTCCTCACCCCGATCCACAACCAAGTCTCCCTCTTCTCCTCGTATTGCAAAGTTCTCTTCAAAAGAGTTTAGAAACGGACCCACCGGACGGGATCCTTACGCTCGTTCCGCAGGTTTCTTACCCCAAAGCGAGGGTTCCTTCGCAGAGTCTGAGTTTCACCTACTACTTTTGGGAAGACTTTTCTTTGGGACCAAAGATCAGAACCCCCACAGGGATTGATCCTCACATTGAAACCCATTCAGCAAGTTTGTGAGACTTGGAGACAAGAATAGACATTTTACGATTTCGCTTACTCTCCTCGGTCGGGGAAGGGGAGGGAGAAAGAGCAGTTCTAAATCTTAATTTTTGAGCCCTTTTCGGAGGCACCGAAAGAGTGGAGACCAGTCCACTCTCGAGGGTTTCTCTGCCGGAGGATAGAGAATTTTTGTGGTCTCGAAAGGTTTCTGGCTCGACTCCGCAGATTGGTCCCAGTAAAAGAGACGCGTAAATAAATAGAACAAGACGAAAATTTAAGAAGCTAATGGTTTCGGACAAGGTGACACGACTAAGGGGGACCTCAGGCTGTAGGGGAAGGTAGAAAGGTCCACCAAATCGGGGAAAGAAAATTTGAATGAGGCCGTCCGTTCAAGACCGTCTCCTGTCTCTTTCTTCGTTCCTCTGGCTCCCGTCGGTTCGCGGCGCAGGGGATGGGGCGCGGTCCGAAGGCTGCCGCCCCTTCGGGGCGCCCGCGGGGGACGGGCCTCCGGCGGCGGGCGGGCGGAGCCCCAGGGGCGTGCAGGGGCCGAGGGCGGTAGGCGAATGGGCGCTACAGGGTATCGACGTCCGCGTGGTCGCAGGACGACAGGGTCAACTCCTGGAACTCCCGCTTCAGGTGGGGCTACCACCGGGCCATCACGACCCTCTTCTCGACCACCTGCATCGCGAACTACTACGACCAGAACGGGTGCGGCTCAAGCGGCTAGTGGTCGTGGAACTTCTCCACGAGCAACCAGAGGCCGCCGCGGCGCCGCCGCCGACGGGGGGCCGGGCCCAGGGGCCGAGGCGGCGGGCGGTACTCGCGGGGGCTGGGGCGAGGCGGCCGGCCGGCGAGAGCCGCTCGAGCCCCCGGGGCGGGCCGGCGCGGGAGGGGCGCCGCGGGGCCCACGAGACGGCCGGCAGCTTTGAAGAGGCTCTGGCCGGCGGGAAGGGCGGCGCGACGGCGTGGCGGACTGGCCAGTGTCCTGGGCCTTGGGCGGCGGCGACCGTCGGGCGCACCCCGCCCCTTTCCGGCCCCCCCTGACCGGACCTCCCCCTCCGGGCCGGACCTCCCCCTCCGGGCCCGCTCTCCGGCGTCGGGCGGCGGCGGACGCGAGGCGCGCCCGGCCCGGTCTTGAGCGCCGTGAAGGAGAGGGGCCCGCAGGGGAGGAGCGCCGCGGCGGCTCGAGCCGGCGGGGGACCACCGGCGTCTCCCATCGACTCGCGGCTGCCGCTCCCCCTGGTCCGCCCAGTTCCAGTCTGGTGGGTCGGCCCACCACTTTCGGGAATCTCGCGTGCCTCCCCGCTCTTCGCCAACAGGTCCTCCCTGGGGTCGGACCTTCCGCGCCCAGACCCTTAGCTAGAGGGAGGGACCGAGACGGGGCTCCCTCAAATCATGCACCTCCACGAACGGAAACTAACTAGCGGTCACCAGGTGAAATCTTCACCTTTTCTCACCTGCCTACTGAAACTTGAACTGTTTCCTGACTTTTACGAAAACATATCTACTTAGACTCCTTCTTCTGTGTACCGGTGCTTTTGCTAGAATAAAATTAAGGGGTTGTTTGGTACTTACAGAATTAAAAATCACAAAGGCATCATCTCTGACTCTATCTACGATCTTTGACTAACTTTTTGTCATGACTCCCGAAAATAAATTTTTTTACTTTTTATCTGCCGGAATGGAACGGACGACACAAACATTTTCGCTCCCAACAGGAGGGGGAGGGCAGGGGGGAGGGGTATTATAAATCTTTGTGGACCCTGACTTTAGAAGCCATCGAAGGAATTCATTTGATTTCGGACGGTGAGCCGGACAGGAGACTGTTAGTGATTTTTTACAAAAGGTCTTCCCCTCCTCCAAATTTTAACTGAAGATTCAGTTCCACCTTATTTTAGAAGTTATCTTATCGATGACTTTTTAGTACCGATACAGAGATTTCTACAAAATACCGGTCGAGCGAATGCCGAAAATACAAGTGAGTTGACCCTCGGGAAAGTTATCAGAAGTCGAACTCCTTTCTCTTGAAAAGACAATGACGGAATCATGTCATATAACAAAGTATGAATGTCTAATGACATCTAAAAATACTCAAAGAAAAAAGAAAGTGGAAGGATACAAAGGTGACCGTAATTTTTATCTTAACACGATTTTTTTTTTTTTCCGTGTACATTTACTAAATTTTAATCTTCACCAGGGTCGATTTCCTTCCTATTATCGAACCTAGACCACCAAGAGTTAGAATTCACTTGTCCCAAACAATTTTGTCTAATGTGTGATCCGGGTAGAGGTTTCTCTAAGACTCAGAACACTGACTTATTTATTTTGAGACAAAATTTGTTCGTAAAGGTAAATAACGGATTTCCTTACCGGAGAAATCTTTCAGTGGGACATTATGGGAGAGTGTAAATGAGTGTAAACCATACATGATGTGAGGGGTAGACCGAAGGGACCACCGAGTCTCCAATTCCGTAGACGGAGGTTACGACCTCTGGACCCAAGCTAGGGACCCAGCCCTTCTAGGGGACCTTTTCCTTTACCGTTAGGTGAGGTCATAAGAACGGACCTCTTAGGGGACCTACCTCCTCGGACCATCCGATGTCCGGTGTCCCAGCGTTTCTCAGCCTGTGCTCACTCACTGAAGTCCTCTTTACCCAAACTAGGGACACAGTTCTTATAGGGGTACCGTTGGGTGAGGTCATAAGAACGGACCTCTTAGAGGTATCTGTTTCCTCGGACCACTCAATGTCAGGTATCCCAACACTTCTCAGTCTGTACTGAGTTCGTTGAATCGTGTGTCCGAGAGGGTTCATTTGAGACAGAGTTGTAAGTTTACGGTCTAGTTCCCTAATGGACGATAAAAGTAAGGTTTAAAGGGACCGTCTAATTACTTAAGTAAATAAATAATTTTTCGAAGACTACCACGGTTCTTTACAAGATCTATAAGGTTCATGTGACCAAACTCGTCTTGTCTCTTTTAAGAAAAAGAGTTCCTGAAATACGTCATGACCTTTGTTCTGTCTATTAATTTTTCGTTTATTCACTTTATTAAGTCTATCAATATCAAATAAAACACTTATTTTATCCTTTTACGGTAAATCGTTCATTAGTGACTTACTCGTTGTTTTTGATGTGATTAATCGACCGGATGAGATTTCCTTTATAATTTCATCCACGGTTCAACGTAAACAAATGGTACCCCTATTGGTTGCCTAGTTCCCTACAAATAACTTTTCTGGTAGGAAAAGAGTAAGGAGACGTCACGGCAGAATCAGAATTAAGGTTTCCAGTATATTCTGACCCAAACAAAGGCGTGAGAACAGAGAAGGTAATCAGATACAGACACGAATGCGGTTAATGAAGGGAATCAGTAACAACGAATCAGTGATTTAGTACAGGTGGAGAAGACCCTGGGTACCTGATGTCGGGTGGTCCGAGGAGACAGATACCTTAAGAGGTCCGTTCTTATTACCTCACCCAAAGACAAAGAAAGAGGTCCCCTAGAAGGTCTGGGTCCCGAGTTTCGGTCCAGAGGACGTAACGTCCACTTAAGAAATGTCGACTCGGTGGTATCTTCGGGAGTGGACGGAATCAATATTACATTAATAAAAAGTCCAAAAAACAATGTCGGAAAGAACAAGGAAACCTAAAGGTATATGTAGAATCTTAGTCGTAGAGTAACAAGTGTTCGTACGGACGACCCTGAACGTAACTTTAATATAACTCAGGGATTCAGTTAAACTCCTCTTGATTTTTGACTCAGAAGTTTTTATAAACGTACCATATAGATAGTAAATACATCCAGAATTGTAGAAAGTCAGTGTACTTCTCCAAAACTTAACACACATCGACCGAATATTTTTATTTCAACTAAACACATCTTACTTAAATCTAAGTTTGTGGGACTATTAAGATTTTAAAATATCTTAACGTAAAAGATACATATCTTTGTATAAAAAATTAATGAAAAGTTATTACGTAGAACAAAAAGTACAAAATAAAGTGGCTGATCCCGACGGTTATTTTAAAACTTATTTTTACCTCCTCATCCTTTTGGGTCAAAAACTCTCCTCCTCCAAAAGTTGTATAGGGATAGTGCAAAAATTTATTGAAAAATAAAATCTTATCGGAATCTAAATGTCTTTTCAAGTTTTTATCATGTCGCTCAAGAATACATGGAGTATAGACGAAAGGGGACAACAATTATAGAATGTAATTATAACATACAAACGATGTTGATACTTGGCTATACCTATGTTCAGATATGAAATAAGTCTACAGGAGACAAAACTGAATTACGGGAAAAAGACAATGTCTTAGAGTAAGTCCAATGTTGTGAGATACATCACTTTCACAGAAGGAATCCGAGAAAAACCGAGACTATCAAAGAGTATGAAAAGTGTAAAGACTACCGGAATTGTTAAAACTCTTCATGACCGATTCATATTTCTTTCGACTCGGGGCTTCTAACTTGACACTACTTAAAACTTGACACTACAACTTCTTCTGAGAACTCTCAGGGAACCTGTTGTTCCTATAGGTTGGTCAGGTAGGATTTCCTCTATGTAGAACCCACAAGTGACCTTCCTGATTACAACTTCGACTTTGAGGTTATGAAACCGGTGGACTACGTTTCTCGACTGAGTAAACTTTTCTGGGACTACGACCCTTTCTAACTCCCGTCCTCCTCTTCCCCTGCTGTCTCCTACTCTACCGACCTACAGTAGTGACTGATTTACCTGCACTCAAACTCATTTGAGGTCCTCAACCACTACCTGTCCCTCCGGACCGCACGACACCAGGTACCCCAGTGTTTTTCAGCCTGTGCTGACTCGTTGACTTGACTTGACCGATTCATGTCAACTGGAAACTTATTTTCCCCAAAGTTTACACTTCCGTCTTAGTGATGTATTTGATAAAACTTAAGAAAACGTACATCTAAACAGAAAAGAGGGTAAATAAATAGATAGGTCAATAAATATTGTTATAGTCCTTAATTTTGATGGTATTAAGACTTGAATATCTTACCCGAAGGGAAATTACCCACAATTACCATTTCT
The DNA here is from genome assembly GCA_006410555.1 of Capra ibex. NCBI lineage: Eukaryota > Metazoa > Chordata > Mammalia > Artiodactyla > Bovidae > Capra > Capra ibex. The sequence goes on along the minus strand of SJYO01026388.1, from coordinate 64,916,854 downwards.
TGGGTGGACGGTCATGTCCTCCGTATTTTCTGCACTCAAACTAGAGACCCAGTCCTTCTAGGGGACCTCCTCCCGTACCATTGGGTGAGGTCATAAGAACGATGTCAGGTACCCCAGAGTTTCTCAGTCTGTGTTGACTGACTGAACAAAACTGGGTATCTAATAATTTTCATATAATTAAGTCTTTATAAAACCCTAAAGGGTTGATAAGACAATGACTAAAGATCAAATTAGGATAATATCAGATTCTTGTGTTGACTTATTAAAGAGATGTTATACCGTCGGTGACCAGTATTCGTCGTTAAATTTAATCTAATTTTTAAAATTTCATAAAGGAACTAGTTGTCGATATAAAATGTAAGAGTCATCGGTATGCACCAGATCACCACTGGTATAACCAATTGTGTTGATTTCTTGAAGATACAGTAACGACTTTGAGGAAATTAAAAAAGGGTCGAAATAACTCTATTTTAACTGTAACACATTCAAATTCCATATGTGACGTATTATTAGTGGTGGTAACGGAATTGATTGTAAAGGTAGTGTAGGACATTAATGGTGAAGAAAAAACACCACTCTTGTAGACTGAAAGTCGTTGAAAGTTTTTACATTATTATTAATGTCATAACGATTAATGTCGGTAGTACAACATGTAATCTAGGGGTCTTGAATAGGTGGAATCGCCCCTCAAACATGGGAAGTTAACTGTAGAGGGGTAAAGAGGGCGGGAGTCGGGGTCATTAGTGGTAGTACAAGTCAAAAATACTCAAACCGGAAAGAGCTAAGGTGTACATTCATTGTGGTACGTCAGAAAGAGACAGACTGAATAAAGCGAATCGTATTACGGGTTTTCAAAGTCGGTACAACAGTGTTTAATGTCCTAAAGGAAGAAGGAGTCCAGACTTAGCATAAAACGACATACCTATGGTGTAGAAACAGGTGAGTAGGTGACTACCTGTGAATCCGACAAAGGTCAGAACCGAGAACACTTAATACGACGTCACTTATACTCTTACGTCCATAGACACACACTATAGGACATAGGGTATACCAGCAAGATAAAGTCTGTCGTGACAATATCTTGTACTGTATCTTTTTGTAGAAATACTAACGTCTTATTCAATCCTAAGAATTTCGTAAGTGTCTTTGGTAGTACCGTTTCCTGTTATCCGATTCAACCTGATGTATTTCGAATTTTTTAAAGGGAAATCCTCTGACTTTCAATTGTCTTATCCCTTTATGTACATGATATGTTAAAAATTTTTCGAGCCAAAACTTCGTATATTAATTATTTTTAACAATTCTTTTATGTATACTGTTTTATCTTCTTACTCTCTTTTCTGATTTTTTTTTCTATAAAGTGTTTTCTCCTAAGTTTATCGGGTGTTTGTATACGTTTATACTGGTCGGAGTAATCAGTAGTCCCTTTACTATTAAATTTGGTATTTAGTTACACTTTAGAAAAGTGTGGGAGATCTAACTGATTTTAATTTTTCACGACTGTTTATGGCTAGTGACCCTTTCTACACCTCGTTAATCTCGAGTGTATGTGATTTTTATATTTTTCTCCCTCTCTGTAAGGAATCAAAATTCTTTAACGGAATATAGTACTAATATCTCCAACCGTTCAGGTTTTACACACCCTGTCCGACCGTCCTATCTCTGGACCTTTCTGAACTAAGACGTCGAATTTGGACTTCCGTCGGACAACGATCTTAAGGTGAAAGAGTTCCCTCCAGTCAGAAAATGAATTCAGAAAATTGATAAATTTACTCCAGGTTGATGTAATACCTTCCACTAGGCGAAGTGAGTTTCAAATGACTGAATTTACAATTCAAGTAGATTCTTTATAGAAGTTTCGTTGTAGGTCTATACAAACTGGTCATAGACCCATGACATCGGAGGCGTTCAACTGAGTATTGTATTTGGTAGTGTGAATCATTAGGGTATAGATACGATTTTTGTTTTTGATTTCGGTTTTTGTTTTGAGTTGAAAAATGTTTACGAGTGTTCTAGTACATGTTACGTAGTAGAAACTGACATTCTCCCCTTTTTCATCTTTGTTTTCTTTTCCCTTTTTACTCGATACTAAATATATAAATTTATCACCCCATCGAGTGACCTCTTTTTCATTTACTTAGGATGGACTTATGTGCCTCTTTAGATATTTTATAACCATTTGTGTCAACTAAAATTTCAATAAAACTACTTCGGAAAACCCGATGTCTTCCGTCAAACGTCGACGAAAAACCAAAGGGAACAAAACACTCGAAAAGAAAGGAGAGTGGAGGAACGGAGGTGTGGTCACAGAGGAAGTGAAAGGTTTATTTGATGAATGTGAACTTTGATAAAAACTCACTTAAAGATTTCTTTAGTTTGATTCAGTACACCGTACGTATTAGGTTTACACTTCATTTTTATAACACACACATTTATATGAATCACCTTACATCATATAAAGGTTACCCGAAGGGTCTACCGTGATCACCATTTCTTGGGTAGAGGGTTACGTCCTCTGGATGCTCTACACCCAAGCTAGGGACCCACCCCTTATAGGAGACCTCCTCATTTACCGTTGGGTGAGGTCATGGAACGGACCTCTTAGGGTACCTGTCCCCTTGGATGTCAGGTATTCGAACGTTTCTCAAGTTGTGTTGACTTCACTGAATCTTGTGTATAAAGGTTTTGTCAGGAAAGTTTTCCTGGAATCAAAAGAAAAAAAGGAATATTCATTATTAAATAACAAAGAAGAAATACAAGACAGAAACAAGACTATAGAGGGGATTTGAGAGTTTTTCTGGACATTTTAGAGAGTATTTTATCATATAGTCCATTTGATAATCGAGGTACTAAAAGGTACTTCTATAAGTACGACCTATAAGTAGGAAAGAGATTAAACCTGACTTTCGAAAATCTGACCGACGTGTTGATAACAAGACCTTAAAAGGAAACGAAAATAAGACCTTTGGAGGAAGTAAAGAAAATATACAACCTCGAGACTGCAGAACCTGGGGTTCAGATGGAGTAGAATTGACCTCGTACAAAAAATCATTGAAGACTCTCTTCCAGGAAACTTTCATTTATAAATTCAGGAATGTACGGACTTTTACGATAATAAGATTAGAATAGAAACTAAATTACTAACTTGTCAATACTAAGATCTAATCTTAAAAATGGGAGAGTTAAAATTAGAGTTTCCGTAAACAAATAACTTAAGAACGAAAGTCGTAACCAAATAGTTTAGGTTACGAGAAGACGAGTTGGAAAAAAGATTATATTTGATAAATAAAACATACCTTTCAAAATCGGAGGAGAAATAAGAACTAAAGACTTTTAGGTATAGACACGGCCACACTTATAAAAACATTAATAACTCAAGAAAGAAAGAAAAGAAAAGAAAAAAAAAAATACAACTCGAGAAAGTTCTACCTTTAAAAACAGTTAGTCAAGACCTTTAAAAAGAACGTAATAAAGAAAAGATTTAAGAGGGGGAAATAAAAGAAACAAAAGAGCAACACTCTGAAAATCATAAACCGATGAATTTTAGAATCTGACTCAGAAAAAACAAAGAAAACTTAAAACATAAAAGTAGAACATAATCAATAATGATACTGTTATTGTTTGAAGAAATCTCGAGTCACAATATGTTTTTGTTCATAAGTAAAAGAACGAGTGATCCGACATTAACCGACCCCGAGGTATTCCAAACTGACCTCAACCGACCTGAACCGTCTAGAAAAATAAATTTTTCTTTTATTAGGACAATATTTTACCTCGTTTTTCGTTTCTTCTTAAAGAACCTTTATTTTTTATACTAACGTTTTTTATCTTTATCTTTTAGTGGGTTTTCTTGGGGGACTTTTTACTTTATATCGTATTCACACTTTTTAATCTGAAATAAAAGTCTTTTACGAAGAAGAAAGGGGGGACCTTTCATCTCCTATAAAAGGGTGAAGTAACTACAACCTGAACCTGGTTGTAGTTCTTACACACTGGACCCTTTTTTCTCTGGTTTTCTTACACACGGACCTTTTTTTGTGTACGTGGGGTCACAAGTATCGTCGTGATAAATATTGTCGGTTGTGTATTTTCGTTGGATTTACAGGTAGTTATCTACTTATATATAGTGTATACACATACGAGTCAAAACAGAAACGTTGGGTATCTGACATCGAACGGTCCAAGGAGACAAGTATCCTCAAAAATCCGTTCTTATGACCTCACCCGACGGCAAAGGAGGAGGTCCCTTAACAGAGTTGGGTCCCTGTCTTGAGTACACAGAACGTAGAGGACGTAAAAGTCCACCTAAAAAGTGGTGACGTGGTGGACCCTTCGGGAATGTATATATATATGATATACATATACATATATATGTATATATGATATACATATACATATATATATATATGACATATATATATATGTCATCTTTTATATGATGACATATATATGAGTCGATATTTTTTTCTTGTTTCATTACTGTAAACGTCGTTACACCTACCTGGATCTCCAATAATAATGGTTCACTTCATTCAGTCTTTTTCTTTCTGTTTATGGTATAGTGAAGATCCACTTTAGATTTTAGGCTATGTTTACTTTGTTTAAGTAGCTCTATCGTTTTTTTTTTTTTTTGAACATCAATGTTTTCCCTTTCCCCCACCCTCCCTCATATNATCATTTTTTTTTTTTTTTGAATATCAATGTTTTCCCTTTCCCCCACCCTCCCTCATATTTAATCTTCAAACTCTAATCGTGTATGTTTGATATCACATATTTTATCTACTTGTTGTTCCAGGATTACATATCGTGTCTCTTTATATAAGTGATAGGACATTATTTGGTATCACCTTTTCTTATACTTTTTCTTATGTACGGACATAGTGACTTATAACGACATATGGTGTCTAATTGTGTTGTAATATTTAGTTGATATTAAGTTATTTTATAAAAAGTACTCAGTTATAACTTTCCGGTGATCTGGGATAAGGATCTGAACTCAAGTGTAAAATCTAAAGAGGCAACTGATTTAAACACTAGAACCTTCTTTATTTCTGTCCCAAATCTCTCTAAAGATCGACACAGTGAAGAATTCACTAGAGTTTCTAGTGTCGTAGAGCCAGATATAAGAGAGTCCACATTCACCTCAATTTTTATATACGAGACGGAAGACGTGTTGCACTATATTTCTATTATAAGTATTTATACGTCATGTAAACTATTTACATATCTTATATGATTTTTATCTAAAATGAAATTCTTCGATAACTTATCGACCATGACACAAGGAAAGAACAGTCAAAGAAACGACATGCACACATTCGTTAAAAATACAGACGTGAAGGTAAATTTAAGAGTCAGAGAGTAAGAAGAATTTACAGACGTCATTATATACTAATCTTGTTTTCGTGTTTAAAGGGAATAGTAATCGTATTAAAATTCATTAACATTTACATTGTTTATAAAATCCACATAGTTACTTTAAAAAGTGATAAAAGGGTATCCAATATATGACGATACATTGTTAATATTAAAATTAAGGTACAAGGAAAGTATATTAAAAGTTACCAATAACATCTTATCGAACCGTTTCATATTTACTTTAAGATCGATCAAACCTGTTAAAAGGAATGACGTAAGACAAAGATATAACACGTCCTATTAGATTATAAGTACTCTAGCATCTCGGTTTACGTTAATATTAGAAAAGAGTCAAACATCCTCTAAAGACCATGGAATGTAACGTCTGAGAACACCTCCGGGATGTCAACCCACCCCCGTCCTTATTTGAAAATTGAAAGAAGTCTCAATCAACTGTGTCAGAAGGTCCCTTTCGTGGTAGTAGTCGAAATACTGATTAGGAATATAACTTAACTTATAGGTGAAGCTTAGGTGGTTTCCGGTAAAGATTTAGTTAAATAGTCGAAAAAATAAAAGTCATACTAAAAAGTACAGATTTGATCAGTAAGGTTAAAAAATAAGTTAACGGACCTCTAAAATATTCCTTTACCTTTACTATCCTCTTTCTTATAAATAGTTTTCGGAGAAAAGACCGTAAAACAATTTATAAGACTTGGTAAGTAAACTCTTTTATACTTATATGTTGAGAACGGAAGAGGACATACCAAATTATCTTTTAAAATGTTGTCTTTTCCGTGTAAAGTTGTGTCTAATACGGTACAAAAATTTGAGAAATAGAAAACTTATGTAAAACTTTACAAGCCAACCATTTCGTATCTTGGGGGAACTCTTGTCATTAACGAACAGATCAATTACGTACTTCGTGAAACTTCTTTGATAAACACCTATGATCAAGTTTCAGTAACATCTGTTACATTCAAGTGGAACTAGATTGTAAACGAGAACTGTTTATAATAACATTTGGTATAGTGTAGATAAACCCAGAAGGGTCTACCATGTTCACCCATTTCCTAGACGGACAATTACTTCCTCTGTTCTCTCTGGGTCCAAGTTAGGGACCCAACCTCTCTAATAGACCTCTTCCTTTACCGTTGGGTGAGGTCATAAAGAACGGACCCGTTAGGGTGCCTGTCTGCTCGGACCACCCGATGTCAGGCACCCCAACGTCTCAACCTGTACTGACTCACGTGTGTGCATATTATTGATAAATCGACGGGTCGAGATATTATACCCATGAGAATGATAGGTATAAAATGTCTACTCCCCTATTCGGGTACTATGTCATTCTCCACCATCCAAGGTCTGTAGACTAAGGTCTTAGGGACGATGAGTGTGAAGTCATGATGTCTGCGGTCGGGAGTAGTCAATCATCGAATTTCCCCTGTTTATTTGTTAGGAGACCCTTATGGTCTAGTGGACTGGACGCAGAACTCTTTAGACATACGTCCAGTTCTTCGTAGTCAATCTTGTCCTGTACCTTGTTGTCTGACCAAGGTTTATCCTTTTCCTCATGGAGTTCCAACATATAACAGTGGGACGAATAAATTGAATATACATCTCATGTAGCACTCTTTGCGACCTGACCTTCTTTGTGTTCAACCTCAGTTCTAACGACCCTCTTTATAGTTAGTGGAGTTTATACATCTACTGTGGTGAGAATACCATCTTTCACTTCTCCTTGATTTTTCGGAGAACTACTTTCACTTTCTCCTCTCACCTTTTCAACCGAATTTCGAGTTGTAAGTCTTTTGCTTCTAGTACCGTAGACCAGGGTAGTGAAGTACCCTTTATCTACCCCTTTGTCACAGTCTAAAATAAAAAAACCCGAGGTCTTAGTGACGTCTACCACTGACGTCGGTACTTTAATTTTCTGCGAATGAGGAACCTTCCTTTCAATACTGGTTGGATCTGTCATATAAGTTTTCGTCTCTATAATGAAACGACTGATTCCAGGCAGATCGGTTCCGATACCAAAAAGGACACCAGTACATACTCTACACTCTCAACCTGACACTTCTTCCGACTCACGGTTTCTTAACCACGTAAACTTGACACCACAACCTCTTCTGAGAACTCTCAGGGAACCTGACGTTCCTCTAGGTTAGTCAGGTAAGACTTCCTCTAGTCGGGACCCTAAAGAAACCTCCCTTACTACGATTTCGACTTTGAGGTTATGAAACCGGTGGAGTGTACTTCTCAACTGAGTAACCTCTTCTGACTACGACCCTCCCTAACACCCGTTTTCCTTTTCCCCTGCTGTCTCCTACTCTACCGACCTACCGTAGTGACTGAGTTACCTGTACTCAGACTCACTTGAGGCCCTCAACCATTACCTGTCCCTCCGGACCGCACGACGCTAAATACCCCAACGTTTCTCAACCTGCGCTGACTTCCTGACTGGACTTGACTTGACTTTGTTAGGAGATAGTGGGTATTGTTGACTTTGACAAACCGACGTTCTCTCGTTCGAAACTCTTAAGGAAGGTTGAGTTGTCCCTGTGTTTATATAGGACCTTGAGTATTGATTAATTAGGTCCTCAAAAGAACATCGTTTTCTGGGACTTCAGAGTCGTCGCCTAACAGGTCCTAGACGTCAATACCGTAAAACTTAGTCACTCTTAAAGTTCCCTGAAAGTTCTAAACGATGTGTAATAAATTTATACACAACCACCAACTTCCTAATGTATAGTGTTTTATAAAATCAGGTTTAAAGATCTGAGACTGGAAACTTTTGTTTGGTACTCAGACCTTGATCACATAAACTGTATTGACCTGTATTAACCCCGAAGGGACCACCCGAGTCTGCGATTTCTTAGACTAGACGAATGTCACGTCCTCTGGACTCAAAGTACGTACCCAACCCTTCTAGGGGACCTCTTCCCTTACCGATGGGTACGGTTATAAAAACGGACCTTTTAGGGTACCTGTCTCCTCGGACCTCCCGATATCAAGTACCCCAGTGCTTCTCAGTCTGTACCGATCACTGATTGTGAAATTGAAAAGTGAAAGTGAGACTTTTCGTTCTGGTACCCTGTTACTAAAAGAAAAAGAAAGAAGGTTGTTAATACGTAATTTTATAACTTACTCCAGTTCAAGATAAGGTNTCTAGTCGGGACCCTAAAGAAACCTCCCTTACTACGATTTCGACTTTGAGGTTATGAAACCGGTGGAGTGTACTTCTCAACTGAGTAACTTTTTCTGACTACGACCCTCCCTAACACCCGTTTTCCTTTTCCCCTGCTGTCTCCTACTCTACCGACCTACCGTAGTGACTGAGTTACCTGTACTCAGACTCACTTGAGGCCCTCAACCATTACCTGTCCCTCCGGACCACACGACGCTAAATACCCCAACGTTTCTCAACCTGCGCTGACCTCCTGACTTGACTTGACTTGACTTTGTTAGGAGATAGTGGGTATTGTTGACTTTGACAAACCGACGTTCTCTCGTTCGAAACTCTTAAGGAAGGTTGAGTTGTCCCTGTGTTTATATAGGACCTTGAGTATTGATTAATTAGGTCCTCAAAAGAACATCGTTTTCTGGGACTTCAGAGTCGTCGCCTAACAGGTCCTAGACGTCAATACCGTAAAACTTAGTCACTCTTAAAGTTCCCTGAAAGTTCTAAACGATGTGTAATAAATTTATACACAACCACCAACTTCCTAATGTATAGTGTTTTATAAAATCAGGTTTAAAGATCTGAGACTGGAAACTTTTGTTTGGTACTCAGACCTTGATCACATAAACTGTATTGACCTGTATTAACCCCGAAGGGACCACCCGAGTCTGCGATTTCTTAGACTAGACGAATGTCACGTCCTCTGGACTCAAAGTACGTACCCAACCCTTCTAGGGGACCTCTTCCCTTACCGATGGGTACGGTTATAAAAACGGACCTTTTAGGGTACCTGTCTCCTCGGACCTCCCGATATCAAGTACCCCAGTGCTTCTCAGTCTGTACCGATCACTGATTGTGAAATTGAAAAGTGAAAGTGAGACTTTTCGTTCTGGTACCCTGTTACTAAAAGAAAAAGAAAGAAGGTTGTTAATACGTAATTTTATAACTTACTCCAGTTCAAGATAAGGTCATTACCAAGTTCAACTCATATTTCACGAGTTACGTTGGTTTTGACAAGAGTCAAAGTAATCACATCATCAGTACACAGAGACTCAATTTAAAGAAATTGTTTATTCGGAGTTTACCACCACCGAATTGGATCTTTTCCAAATAAAAACGAGTATATTTTAGACTACACCTAGACCCACTCAAAGATCCATCGACAGATGGTACCCTCCAAGACCTTAGGTCCGACGAAGACATTAGTGGTCTGGTCTCGTCTTCTCTTCTCCCACCAAAACATTGTCGATAAGTTACGAAACCGGGATTCCCTGAGTGTATTGAAGATAAGTGTTTCGTAACCAATTTTGATCAGTCCTTCCGGACAGATACATATTCCCCTGATCCTTTCATATTCGGGTAACACTCGAATTTCTTTCTCTTTTGGTTTTCAAAGAGGGTATACATCTAATGACAAAGATCCTCTGATTTGTTTCTCATTCGTTTGTGTAAATATAATATTTTCTATTAATATGTATGAAATTATACTCCTCAGGATAAATACATATTCTTTCGATTTTGAGTCCGTTAACAGATCGTCGTCTATATAATTCTTTTCACAAAACGGATACTATACAAAACTTCAAACTGGGTCCCAAAGAGTCGGAACCGGGAAAACTGTTAAACACGGACCACGGAGAATTAACACCCCCGAAAAGTCACGTAACATACTACACATCGTCGTAGGGACCAAGGATTAGTGATCCATGGTCATCGGTCATGAGAAGGGAGTGGGTCTTTACTCTTGATTTATAGGGAGGTGTGTAAGGGTTCACTGGGACACTTCCGTTTTAGTGGGACCACACCCTTGGTGCCCAAACGTGATAAGGAACATAAAAAAAAAGGGTTGTAGTTTGGATCTCAATTGTGTCGTCGTACGAACAAATATATATAAAAAATATAGTCCCCGGGGGTTGGAGACACCTGTTTACGGACTACTAGACTCCACCTCGACTACATTATAATTATCTTTATTTTCACGTGTTATTTACATTAAGTGAACCTAGTAGGACTGGGTGAGTAGTGGGACAGGCACGACACTTTGGTCAGGGACCGCTGTTTTTACAACCCCTGGCGACGAAATGTCATATGTTTCGCGAAATGTGTTGAAGTAGAGATAGTTTCATTGATGTTCTCTGACACTTCTTTGTTCAGCCTTTTTCCGATTTACGAAACAGGCATAGTGTTCCCTCCGTTGAGGTGGTTTCGGGAAAGTGAGACCTAAGTGTTTACAAGGATTCGCAAGTAACGATTGGAGGACACACTGTCGTAACAAGGTCAATATCTCCTATATTTTTATTTTCTAGCCGAGGACGAGAGTCCTCTGAGTGTCAGATGACTCAGTTTCTCTGTTAAATTATACTTTAATGTATCCACCATTAATTTGATTCACGAGTTATCTTCCCGAATGTCGAGAAGTCTCCCTTCATGAAGTGCGTGACTTGATAGTCTTTTCTCTACCTTTAGGAAGTTGTCTTTCCTTCTTTATTATCCTTCGATACCTCGTCTCTGACGACTTAAAGTAAACTCAGTGGTACCCCCTCTTTACTTGATTTGATATCTCTTTGTGTATCGTCTACTTCTCCTTTCTTTTATTATAACATTCGATGTCCTCCCTTTTTAACACCTTTTCACGACGACTCAGGAGTTGGACGTCCGTTCACAAGAGACTTACCAACGTTCTGGGTCTTTGTGGGAGTGGAACCTCCAAAAGATGTTACGACTAGGTTTACTTAGTATAGTTTGGGTTTCTTCTTTAGGATGATACCCTCTAGTAATTTTTACTTTTATTTCTTTTCTAATTCGAATTTGTGATGTAAAGACTTCGTCTTTTTTTTTCACTTACTAATTCTAATCCAAATTTCTTCCCGTAGAAAGTATATTTACTGTTCGTTATATTAAAGACTTTTTACTTCGGAGTACCTTCCAGTAATCCGTCCAGTAAGTAAGTTCTAAACTCGACATTAGTGAACCTTACTTGAACAAGATTGGAAGACTAAATATAGAATTGTAAATTTACAGAGTTAACAAAAAGTCAAATTCTGATTATAAAAAATTTACACATATAAGTAATCGGACTCAGACTAAGAGACAGTCACACACTAGAGTATTAAACCGGTTTGTTTACTGATATTCGATGTATTTTGTACGAATAAGAAATCCTGTGGGTGAGCACTATGACCCCTATTAATGACTCAAATTGTACAAAATTAAGGAGTAACCTTTTCGTCTCTCCCACGTTTCGAATGAAAGAGTTTGTCTTTGTAGATCCCGGAGTCACGAGAAATACGAAGGGAAAGTTAGTCGAGGGAAGAGAGAATCGGAACTGAGAAGAGCTCAAGGAAGACGGTAATGGGAAGTGTTGATCGTTTGTCACTCAGTAGACAAAAGGACAGGGACATATTAGAGTGGTGGAGTCCGAGTGAGATGGGAGATCAGTACAAGACGGACAATGGATCAAACTTTAGTATGAGGACAAAGCAGTAGGACTTGTTTAAGAATGAGGACGAACGTTGAAAAAGACTAGCCTCTGTAATTTTAATCAGGGGTGAAAGACGTAAGTTGAGAAATACGACCCCAATGATGACCTTCAATATCGTAAGGAACACAACCAACTCCCATTATTAAGGAGTGAGGTTAAGTGATGGCGGGGGTCAAAGGGGTGAACGAGGGAATTTCTTTTTATATATTACTTATTCCGTACACACGACTCAGCGAAGTCAGTACAGACTGAGAAACCTTAAATAAATCCGACGGTCGAAGGAGACAGGTAACTTAAGAGGTCCGTTCTTATGACCTCAGTCAACGGTAAAGGATGAGGTCCCCCTAGAAGGACTGAGTTCCTAACTAACTGGGTGCAGAGAATGTAGAGGTCGTAACCGTCCGCCCAAGAAATGGTGATCACGGTGGACCCTTCGAGTTGCTTATCCCGTGTTAGACGTTTGAACCAACCTTTTTAGAACGTTTTCATTTTAAACTTCCTTGTCATTTTTCCTTTTTATTTTAGATACTCCTTCTCTCGTCAAATTTCTTTCCATCTAACTTCCTTTTTTTTATCGTGACATTCTTTATTTTTATGTACCTTCAATTTGTTATACGATGACTTCTCTCCACCTTTAGACCCCCTTCTTGACTCCCCTCTTTTACAGTCAAAGAAATACTAAATCCATCCCTCCTTCATCTCCACACATTAAGCTCCACCTGTTGTCGAAGACCCAACTGAAGGGGTCTCCGTGGGGGTGACTCACGGACCTTCAGGAGTCCTCTGACCGAAGGACACTATGACTCTAAATATTGTTCTGCACATGTAAACCAGAAGAAGGGTCAAAGACCTTGTCTGTAGGACTTTGGAAACCTTAAAGAATTCACTATTCTCGTCATTTTCACAGATAACAATTTAATTACTCTACTGAAAACCTTTTGAGGATTCTAACTCCCGACCAACGGACCCCTCACTTGGTTTTCTAATCTCCTGACCTTTAAAGGTAAGGTTGGGTTGGAGAACCCTCTCTTTCTCCGACCTCTAACTAAAGTCAGTAGTTAACTAAGTTAGTTAATACAGATACATTACTTCGGAGACCTGAAGGGGTCACCTAGTCACCATTTCGTCGACGGACGGTTACGTCCTCTGTTCCCAAGCTAGGTACTCAGTCCTTCTAGGGGACCTCTTCCCGGACCGTTGGGGGAGGTCATAAGAACGGACCTCTTAGGGTTCCTGTCTCCTCGGACCACCCGATGTCAGACTCCAACGTTTTCTAAGGTTGTACTGAATTGCCGATTTTGTTGTAGTTCGGTGGTATTTATGGAGTTTCGTGTCACAATCCTCTCGAAGTCGTGACCACTTGTTCACCTGTTAACCTCTCTCACAACTCGGGTCTTTCTCGTACCTTTAGGCGAGAAAGGACACACGGAAAGGGACAGAGAAGGTAACCCGAGAAGGATCAATACAGAAAAATATTACTTGGTCACTGGATTATCCATTTTACAAAGAGACACAAGACACTCAACGAGATCGTTTAATTAACTTAAGTTTCGTCCTCAACAACCTTGGCTCGGTTAGTCAGTTTTCGGGTCCGACAGTGTGCCCGAAGACTGGCCGTAGACTTCAGCCCGACTCCCGTCAGAACACCCTGACTTAAGAATGGGACACTTCGGACTACGACAGAAGGCCATCTGTTGTCAGTACATGCCAACACTCTCGACCTGACATTTCTTCCGACTCGTGACTTCTTAACTACGAAAGTTTGACACCACGACCTTTTCTGAGAACTCTCAGGGAATCTATCGTTCTTCTAGTTTGGTCAGTTCGGATTTCTTTTAGTTGGGACTTATAAGTAACCTTTTTGACTACGACTTCGACTTCGAGGTTAGGAAACCGGTGGACTACACTTCTCGACTGAGTAACCTTTTCGGGGACTACGACCCTTTCTAACTTCCGTCCTCCTCTTCCCCTGCTGTCTCCTACTCTACTGACCTACCGTAGTGGTTGAGTCACCTGTACTGAAACTCGTTTGAGACCCTCTATTATTTCCTGTCCCTTCTAACCGTACGGCGTCAGGTACCCCAGTGTTTCACAACCTGTGCTGACTCACTGACTCGTTGTTGGTGTCGACCACAGTCTTTTAACGAACCAGTACTCCCCTTTTGGGAGGTTTTGCATAACAATGACTAGTTTTTGGAAAGAAGGGGACGTAGGTCTCTTCCCTTCGGAACTCGATAATACCCCTACCTCCACCCTTTCTGGAGTCGGAATCACAGATTTCAGAGTAACTTAACAGGAACACTCGGATCCCAACTTTAAAGTCGAGACGCTGAAGACCGACACATTAGAACTTGTTAAATGAAAGTGAGAAATTCGGAGACTCAAATAGGGGACTTTCAAATTATTCGTAGAACACTTTACTTTCTCTAACTCGTTAACGTGTTAAAGACTATACCTTATCTGTGAGTTATCTCCTGTTCGAGGACGGTAAAGAGCGGTACTGTCCGTTGAACTTACCACCCATTTCGTGACTCAATCTATCTTGATCTAAGTTCAGGTGTGACTAAATCTGGATCCGGCATAAGTTTGGATAGGGAACGTTTGCACCTTAGAACTAGTACAATTCATTAGAAATGATGGGAGTGAAAAGAGGCAAAACCTTCTTTGAATTATTTTATGTCGAGGTTCTCCGGAACACTCCTAATTTCATTCCTAGTCTGTATGACAAATATATCGCGAATCGTATCAACGACCGGACCTGATTTAACTTATTTAAGATCGGTTATAATAGTCATGAGGTCGTTAATAAATCCAAAGAACAGGAAGTAATTCGAAAGAGTCCGACTACTAGTTACTTTATTAAATCAAGTGTTTTTATGTAAAGTAAGAGTAATACCCACTCCGTGATCCGGTCTGTGACTCCCCTTAATGTTTTTTTATTTTATAGTACGGACAGAAGTTTCATAAGTGTCAGAGTACCTCACTTGTCTGTACATGAATAATCGTTCTTTTACTATTTATCACCGTTTTACTCTCCTCTTTCCCAATTAAGAATTGTATCTCTAGGTTTCAAGGGGTCTTTCGACAGACATTTCCGACTCTTCGTAAGGTTTCTGTCTCCCAATCTCTTTCCCACTGAATCATTAAAAATTTCTGAAACATCGTTATGATTTATACTTTACGAACTACACAAACCTCTCATTCATTAAGAACCCCACACACATAGACAACGTCCAACAACAGTTATTAGTATATGAACCAACAAAAGAAGAAGTCACCACCCTCGACAAAGAATAAGTTAATATATAAAGTGTGTTGGGGAGTACCATAGAACTTGTTTACTTAACTTAACACGTCACTTACTTAATTTAACTTCTATGAAAGTGTAATCTAAAATTAAAGGGTTTATAGGATTCCAAATAACGGAAAAAAACGTATTACAAATAAAATATCTCAGTAGGGTTAATTATACGAATCCATAGAGATAACTTTCACAAAGTCTTTATTACTGTCGTTCTTGAAATTGTTAAAGGATCGTTAAATGAACTGAGTTATAACAAGTCGGAAGTATGATTGCAGACATTTTTTTTTTTTCGTTGTTAAATCTGTGGTGTGACCGAAAACTAAGTACGACTGTTAATACTCCAAAGAAGATCAGTTCCTCGTCATTGGTTCCTCATGGCAGAGAAACTCGCTTCGTGGACCTCCACCTCTACCTCTCTTCGCCAGTAAAGGGATCGTTTCTCCACCGAATAGGTCTCTACGTGTTTACAGTTTTGTCCTCACTCGTTTTCTGGTCACTCGGTACAGGAGTAGTTTACTTGAGTCGACCTAATAAGTGACGACTGGATGGGATGGACACTTACTCCCCCTCCTCCCTCCTTTCTCTCACTTTCGTTTCTTCCCGAACCATTACGACAAACAAAACGTACAGTGTGTCCGTTCTTGTGTGAAATCTTAATCCCCATAACGGTCTCCGTTAGTTAGGAGTTTACATAAACTTAGTTAAAACAAACTAATTCTTGTATTAAAGTTTTTTCCTAATACTCTAAGGTTCCTAATAATAAAGTCACAAATGAAATATAATACGTATTTTATAATGGAACAGTCGACTGGAACTTAAAATAGATCGCACAGGAAACTCGTAGTTCAAAAAGGAGTGAGGACCTGGTGTGAGAGGAGGTCGATGGTGGAAAGAAGAGAAAGGTAAAGGAGGGGAAGGGACGAGTAAATATCCTTTTTTTTTTACTGTCAATAGAGAGGAATCAAGAGAAGGTGACCATTTCTGTTGTCAAAAGAAGGGGTTTGACCAGGTGACCCGTCGAGACACAAGAGTAGAGTCACCGAGAGAGTGACTATGTGAGAACAGAGAAGGATGACTCGAGAAAGAGAGACCAACGGGAGGAGGGAGAAGTCAACGAGAAAGAGTCTGAAAACACTAAGAGGTAGTGGCAGTTATTGGTGTTATACCACTACAAAGAACCTCTAGGACCAAGAGAAGAAGTGAACGTGCTGAGGGATCCATTATAGTAGTTCTGAATGCCAAAGTATCCAACAGACATAAAAAAAAACTGAGACTTTACAAGTGGGAACTACATAGAGACTTGAGGTGAGAAAATATAGGTGGGTGGATGAATGGTACCGGATTTGGTTTGAGAGTTAAGGGTGGGTGTTAAACAAGAAGGTATTACAAAGTGGTAGAGTTGTTAGTAGAGGTAAAGAGACAACAAGTACGGGGTTTAGAACCTCGATAGGAACTGAGACACGTAAAAGAATGAGGGGTGTAGATCAGATGATAAGTAATGGAAATGAGTCATAAAATTTTATAAAAGATTAACGGACGACATATAGGCCATGACAAGACCCTCGACGTCCATGTCTTCTGTTATTTCGTCTGTTTCGGGACGGAAGTTCAAAGCCACTGAATTTTCCTTAGGTGTCAGGTCAGTTGGAAACAGAGGGTCTGTAGTGGTAGTGATAGTGGGATCAGTTTTGGTGGGTGGAGAGGCACCTAATCACGTTCTCGGAGTACAAAGGTGAACACACCTTCACAAGGGAAGAGAAGAGACGTATGATCAGTCTTACTAGTGTCCCTCACGAGTTAGTGAGTCAGTACAGGTCTAGAAACGTCTGTATATCAGACATCGGGTGGTCCGAGGGGGGGTTAGGTACTTTAAAAGGTCCGTTCTTATGACTTCGTCCAACGGTAAAGGATAAGGTTCCCTAGAAGGGGTGGTTCCCTACCGTGGGAGCAGAAAACATAGAAGACGTACCCGTTCACCTAAGAAATGGTGATCACGGTGGACCCTTCGGGTCAGTCTCACTAGTAAACCTCCGTATTTAGTGTGCTACGGAAAGGAGAAGAGTATTGAGAGATCACCGAGGAGTAGAGTAAATCTGTTTTTAGGTTTCAGGTAGTGTCGTGGGTGTTCCGGAAGACACTGGTCTCAGGACGATAACAAGACTACAGGGGAGGGACTACAACAAGGTCGGTGTAGTCGGAGAAACGAGAAGGAAAGTTGTGAAATTTGGTGAATCACGTGCACTGAAATAAGTACGACGAACCGTGTACAGACGTGAAGTCTACCAGGGATTTCGTAGTGGAATGACTTGTCCGGAAGGGACTAGAAATTATATTGTCTCGTAAGAATGGAAGTAGTGAGACATAAGGGGAGAGGATAAAGTACAGACAGACGCACTTACATACAGAACCGTCGGAGAAGGTAGATCTTACATTCGGAAACTTTCCTGAAACAAATCGAGTGACGACATAGAGGTAGAGGGTCTCGTCACGGACCTTTTATGATACGTGAGTCATTTATAAATGACTTAATAGAAGCCAGGACCCTAAAATGTTAAACAATTAAATGCTCACACAATTGTATTTCAGGGAAACCTAGTTCACAGACGTAAATGCTCAGTTGTCTGTGGCTTATTCACACTGCAGGTACCGTGTCCTCGTCTCACTGGGGTATTGTAAATCGAGATAGTTTTAATTAGTATTTGAAAGTTTAGACCTTCACTTTCATAGGGTAGCGAAACAATACTGATCATAGAGTATAAACGATTTGATACTTTGTCTCTCGGATAACATTTATACGTCACTGTTTTCAGGGACCCTCCACCATGTCCACTAATAGTCAGTCACTAAATATTAGGAAACATAGTTTAATTAGTAGACCTTTAATCCGTACACCTATGTGTTACTTCTGTCGACTAGATACATGTTCCTCACCCCCACCCCATTTTCGTACGTGAAACTAAGAATCTATCTCTTGATACATCTTGTGATAAAGTCAGATAGTACTTCCGTTCTCGTGAACTCTTTAGGACGTATTTTCCGGGTATACGTCTATGAAAGTCCTTTTTTTTTCTTTTTGGTTTTGTCATTACACCCACGGGACTTTCCCGATTAAATTTATTTTCTACTTATAAGCACGTTAGTCTGGTAACTAGAGAATAAGTCGAAGATGATGGACTAAGTGGAGGTGGAGTTAGGTCGGTACGCCTTACAAAATGGTAAGATGTAAAAGAAACCCTCGAGGTTCGAAAACATACATGAAAGTGTACGAATCAGACGGGGTATTTGACGTGTCGGGTTTAAGACAGACATTCTAGGTCAAGGTTAAGTTTTAAGAACTATTTGAGAGAAGACTTAGAATACTAGTTAAAGCAACGAAAAAGAGGAGATAGCAGAGTAGGTAAACATGTTACTCCCAATGTCTTGGAGTCACGTAATTGGCCGAACACCGAAATCGTGTAGAGACAACCGAAGAACTTCTATTCTTTATAAAAGTAATAACAACACGGAGATCGTGGATTGGATTACAGGAGAAGATCACTTTATGGAAGAGTATTGAAACAACTTTAATTCTTTTATCGGAATTCATAATACGGAAGATGTTTCACATAAAATTTGAAAGTTTCTTCGATGGTATTATGTTTGGATAAACATATTTTGTACTATATATTTTTACTAGAAAAATTTAAATAGAGTCTTTGTGTCTGATTACATCATCTAGTATTAAAAAAAATTTACAACCCTTCGTGGACAAATGTTATTGTATTACGGAAAAGTAACGAAAAAGACATTTTTTCGTAGTTAAGTCAGTAGGAGGATTCTAAGAAATGATTTATCCTTCTTTTACCACTAAAGCTCTAATTAAAAGTAGAATACAACCCAAATATTTACGATTTTAATTTCGTAGTTGACCATCTTACCGAATCAAGTCAAGTCAAGTCAAGTCAGCGAGTCAGCACAGGGTGAGAAACGCTGGGGTACTTAGCGTCGTACGGTCCGGAGGGACAGGTAGTGGTTGAGAGCCTCAAGTGAGTCTGAGCACAGGTAGCTCAGTCACTGCGGTAGGTCGGTAGAGTAGGAGCCAGCAGGGGAAGAGGAGGACGGGAGTTAGGGAGGGTCATAGTCAGAAGAGGTTACTCAGTTGAGAAGCGTACTCCACCGGTTTCATAACCTCAAAGTCGAAATCGTAGTAAGGAAGGTTTCTTTAGGGTCCCGACTAGAGGAAGTCTTACCTGACCAACCTAGAGGAACGTCAGGTTCCCTGAGAGTTCTCAGAAGAGGTTGTGGTGTCGAGTTTTCGTAGTTAAGAAGCCGCGAGTCGGAAGAAGTGTCAGGTTGAAAGTGTAGGTATGTACTGGTGACCTTTTTGGTATCGGAACTGATCTGCCCGGAATCAACCGTTTCATTACAGAGACGAAAACTTATACGATAGATCCAACCAGTATTGAAAGGAAGGTTCCTCATTCGCAGAAAATTAAAGTACCGACGTTAGTGGTAGACGTCACTAAAACCTCGGGGGGGTTTTTACAGACTGTGACAAAGGGGTAGATAAAGGGTACCTCACTACCCTGGCCTACGGTACGAGAAGTAAAAGACTTACAACTCGAAATTGGGTTGAAAAGGTGAGAGGAGAAAGTGAAAGTAGTTCTCCGAAAATCGAGGAGAAGTGAAACACGGTATTCCCAACCACAGTAGACGTATACACTCCAATAACTCTAAAGAGGGCCGTTAGAACTAAAGTCGAACACAAAGAAGGTCAGGTCGCAAAGAGTACTACACGAGACGTGTGTTCAATTTATTCGTCCCACTGTTGTATGTCGGAACTGCATGAGGAAAAGGATAAACCTTGGTCAGACAACAAGGTACAGGTCAAGATTGACAACGAAGGACTGGACGTATGTCTAAAGAGTTCTCCGGCCAGTCCACAAGACCATAAGGGTAGAGAACTTCTTAAAAGGTGTCAAATAACACTGGGTGTGTCAGTTTCCGAAACCGTATCAGTTATTTCGTCTTTCTCTACAAAAAGACGTTGAGAGAATGAAAAAGGTACTAGGTCGCCTACAACCGTTAAACTAGAGACCAAGGAGACGGAAAAGATTTTGTTCGAACTTGTAGACCTTCAAGTGCCAAGTGTATAACGACTTCGGACCGAACCTCTTAAAACTCGTAATGAAATGATCGTACACTCTACTCACGTTAACACGTCATCAAACTTGTAAGAAACCGTAACGGAAAGAAACCTTAACCTTACTTTTGACTGGAAAAGATCAGGACACCGGTGACGACTCAAAAGGTTTGAACGACCGTATGACTCACGTCGTGAAAGTGTCGTAGTAGAAAGTCCTAAACTTTATCGAGATGACCTTAAGGTAGTAGAGGTGATCGAAACAAGCATCACTACGACAGATTCCGGGTGAACTGAAATGTAAGGTCCTACAGACCGAGATCCACTCACTAGTGTGGTAGTACTAATAGACCCAGCACTTCTAGGGAAAACATGTCAAGAAGACACATAAGAACGGTAGAGAAGAACTATAGAAGACGAAGACAATCCAGGTATGGTAAAAACAGGAAATAGCTCGGGTAGAAACGTACTTTACAAGAGAACCAAAGAGATCAAAAGAACTTCTCTAGAGATCAGAAAGGGTAAGACAACAAAAGGAGATAGAGAAACGTAACTAGAGACTTCTTCCGAAAGAATAGAGAAGAACGATAAGAAACCTTGAGACGTAAGTCTACGAAAATAGAAAGGAAAAGAGGAACCGAAAAGCGAAGACAAGAAAAGTGTCAATAAACATTCCGGAGGCGTCTGTCGGTAAAACGAAAAACGTAAAGAAAAGGTACCCCTACCAGAACTAAGGACAGAGGACATGTTACAGTGCTTGAAGTAAGGTATCAAGTAGTCCGTGGGATAGTCTAGATCTGGGAATTTAGATAAAGAGTGAAGGTGACATATTAGTATTCCCTAAACTAAATCCAGTATGGACTTACCAGATCGTCAAAAGGGACAAAAGAAGTTATATTCAGACTTAAACCATTATTCCTCAAGTACTAGACTCGGTGTCAGTCGTGGACCAGAAGAAAAACAACTGACATATCTCGAAGAGGTAGATAACGACGTCTCTCATATTAGTTAGACTAAAACCACAACTGGTAGACCACTACAGGTACACATCTCAGAAGAGAACACAACAACCTTTTCCCACAAACGATACTGGTCACGTAAAAGAACCGTTTTGAGATAATCAGAAACGGGACGAAGTAAGGCATAAGGTTCCGGTTTAAATGGACAATGAGGTCCACAAAGAACTGAAGGATGAAAACGTAAGGTCAGGGGATATTACTTTTCCTGTAGAAAAAACCCACAATCAAGATTTTCCAGAACATCCAGAAGTATCTTGGTAAGTTGAAGTCGAAGAAGTCACAATGACCAAACCGTATCTGAACCTAATGACACTATAACTTACCAAACGGAACCTCTGCTTGTCTCTAGTAAGACAGCGAAAACTCTAACGTAGGTTCATGACGTAAAACCTGAGAAGACAACTAGTACTACCGATGAGGTAAAGAAGATTCCCTAAGAACGGACGTCATCATCTATATTACCAGTAGACTCAAATTAAGTGGGTAAGGTCAGGTAAAATCAAGTGACTAAGGATCTTACAGCTACAAGTGAGAACGGTAGAGGACAAACTGGTGAAGGTTAAACGGAACTAAGTACCTGGACTGTAAGGTCCAAGGATACGTTATAACGAGAAATCTCGTATTCTGGAACGAAGATAGTGGTCAGTGTAGGTGTCTACCCATAACAAAAACGAACCGAGGTTGGGAAGTAAGAAAGACCTCAATAAAGAGGTGACTGGAGGTCATCGTATAACCGGTGGATGAATGGACCCCTTATGGAGAAAGTCATAGGATAGTAAAACGGAAAAGTATGACAAGTACCCCAAGAGTTCCGTTCCTATGACTTCACCAAAAGGTAAGGGAAGAGGTCACCTGGGGTTAGATAGTCTGGAGAGGTGGTACTGGGTGAGCAGAACCCAACGGGGTACCCGTACCGAATCAAAGTAACTCAATCTGTTCCGACACCAGGATCACACTAATCTAACTGATCTAAAGACATTCATATCAAAGTCACACAGAAGGGAGACTACGGAAGAACGTTGTGGATGGTAGAATGAACCCAAAGAGAATGGAACCCGCACCCCATATTCATACTATATTAATGGATAGATAAAAAATAAAGGCAAAATCTTGAAGTAGGAATCAAAACATGGAGAGAACCATTATAGACCTATAACTTTTTTGAATATCAAAGTTTTGTTGTTAGTAATTGACAAGGAACTTACACAATCTTCATTAGAGAAGGTATAGAAAAAGGGGGGAAAAAAAGTTGTTACTGATCTAAGACGAAACATAATAATAATAATGATAATCGAAAAGTTGAGAATAGACACTTAGACCGGAGTAAAAATCTACAAATGTTTAGACTGGGACCTTCTCTCTCGAAAGTCCTCTTCCTGACAACAAGTAAAAATATTTGAGTATTAAGATCTTCCACGAAGTGGAAACATTCGACGGACACACTCTACAGGTAAGAACCTAAGAAAGCCTAGAACTACTCTGTCCTTACAGTCCTGTAATTTTCTTTTTGTTTCCGGATATAAGAGGAAAATAATGGGTAATTGGTACTACGATTTATGAGGTGTCGGTCGGGGACGTTACAACAGTCGGGGGACACACCCACTCTAAAAAGTTTCAAGTGTACACGAATCTGTGGAGTCCCACCCACCTCGACGACACCTATTTCGACAGAGATACAAGAGTCAGACATCGGTTTGGGTGTCCCTTCGGGTGATCATCTAGGTCGTCCCCCATCCACAAGAGGAGTGAAGATAAATATCGAGGACCCCATCCTAGACCCGAAGGTACCATCGTAGGTCAAGATCGAAGACTAACGGAATAAACTCGATGTTTCCCTGTGCGAAGGAGGAGGATGAACGTCTTGACATTTTGTGGTCGGTCGCACTACAGAGTTGTTGTTGTTTTTTATAAGGGTGTCGAAACGTGTGTGGGAAAAGAAGGGAGTGTCGTCTATCTTTTTTGTACTCCTGTATAAACACGTACGATTCAGCGAAGTCAGTACAGACTGAGAAACGTTAGGATACCTGAGATCGAACAGTCCGAGGAGACAGGTTCCCTAAGAGGTCCGTTCTTACGACCTCACCCGACGGTACGAGAGGAGATCCCCTAGAAGGGTTGGGTCCCTACCTTAGGTTCAAAGAATACAGAAGACGCAACCGTCCGGTCAAGAAATGGTGATCGCGGGGGACAACAACAAGTCATTGAGTCGGTGCAGGTTGAGAAACGTTGGGGTACCTGACGTCGTGTGGTCCGAAGAACAGGTAGTGGGTGAGGACCTCGAACGAGTTTGAGTACAGGTAGTTCAGTCACTACGGTAGGTTGGTAGAGTAGGAGACAGTAGGGGAAGAGAAGGACGGAAGTTAGAAGGGGTCGTAGTCTCGGAAAAGGCTACTCAGTCAAGGGGGACCCTTTGGACAATTGGAGGACCTGAGGATACTCTTCCCTTTAGTAAAGTATGGGACCGTCCCCGGAGTCCAGAGTTCATCTCATCATGAGTGTCGTAGAGGGATTCTTTCGTAAGTTAGATATAACTGTCTTAATTTAATAATAAAGTAGGGAACGAGGAAAACGAAGTGGTATGTTGACTCAAGTGGTGTCGTGTGTTGAGTCCACGAATTTCTACAATTTATTTTATTTGAACAATTGGTGAAGATTTCTCGACGACTTTAATCACTGACCTTAAGGGTAAAAACAGGTAGACTTAAAATCCCCCGGACCAGGTAAAACCGTGTTGTTCAGTATAAACCAACGACAAATCAGCGTTTCAACACAGGCTGAAAAACGCTGGGGTATGAGACCCTGGAGACTGATGATCCCCTGACTGTACGTCAGACGTTTCGGTACAGGTGGTTCGTAACACATATGTGACCTAGTACCAAGGCGATAGTAGTATAGCTTCCAAAGACGTCATTAAAAATTGTAATTACATGTTTCGTTCGAAATGTTCTGACTTCAACCGTTTCTCTTTCCTCAATGAGTAAATTAGAGGTTAATCCCGAGGATATTAGTCAAAAACTAAGGAAAATCTCTTTAAAGAAAATCTGACTTTACCACAATTCCAAAACTCATTTCTGAGTTAATAGTAGTTTAGACTCATGAAATTTAAACATCACGGTACGGACCCGTAAATACCCGAAAGAATCATCGAGTCTACTATTTCTTAGACGAACGTTACGTCCTCTGGGACCAAGTTGAGGACCCAACCCATCTAGGAGACCTCTTCCCTATCCGATGGATGAGGTCATAAGAACCCGAAGGGAACACCGAGTCTACCATTTCTTAGACGGACATTACTCCCTCTGGACCCAAGGTAGACACCCAACCCTTCTAGGGGACCTCCTCCCGTACCGTTGAGTGAGATCATAAGAACGGACCTTTTAGGGGTATCTGTCTCCTCGGACCGCCCGATGTCAGGTACCCCAGTGTTTCTCAATTTGTGTTGACTCGTTGATTTGTGTGTGCACGACATCGGACGATTCGAGGAGACAGGTACCCCTAAAGGATCCGTTCTTATGACCTCACCCAACGGTAAAGGAAGAGGTTCCCAAGAAGGATTGGCTCCGACTGAAGTGACGTCAAACGTTTTTTTATTTTTTCATTGAGTAAGAAAGGGGACTTCTAGGTGTAGAGATTCTTCGGATACCGTACAGAGTCCCGAGGATCGGTGACTATAGAGGGAACCCCTAGGTGTAAAAGAACGGTCTTAAATACTTATATAAAACTATTTGAAAACTGAAAAAGTAAAACAGGAACAGAGGATGACGACGATGACAAAAACAACAACAACAACAACAAGAACAAAACAAACAAACAAAAAATGAAATACTATAACATAACCAAAACGGTATGTAGACGACGACAATTCAGTGAAGTCAACACAGGTTGAGACACACTGGGGCATCTGCCGTCGGGTGGTCCGAGACGGTAGGGACCCTAAGAGGTCCGTTCTTGTGACCTCACCCAACGGTAAAGGAAGAGGTTACGTACTTACACTTTTCATTTTCACTTCAGAGAGTCAGCGCAGACTGAGAAGCGTTGGGGTACCTGACGTTACATGTCCGAGGAGGCAGGTACCCTAAAAGGTCCGTTCTCGTGACCTCACCCCACGGTAACGGAAGAAGCGAACAGAGGGTGTCGTCTATATTTAAACAAACTCGGTCTGAGATTTATAAAAAAATTGAAAAATAAAACATAACCTCATATCGACTATTACACTAGTAAAGTCTACTTGTCACTCCCCTAAGTTGGTATGTATAGTCGAGTCAAGTCAAGTCAAGTCAACGAGTCACCACAGGTTGAGAAACGGTGGGGTACTTAGTGTCGTATGGTCCGGAGGGACAGGTAATGGTTGAGGGTCTCAAGTGGGTTTGGGTACAAGTAGTTCAACCACTACGGTAGGTCGGTAGAGTAGGAGACAGTAGGGGAAGAGGAGGACGGGGGTTAGGAAGGGTCGTAATCCCAGAAAAGGTCACTCAGTTGAGAAGTGTACTCCACCGGTTTCATAACCTCAAAGTCGAAGTTGCAGTCAGGAAGGTTACTTGTGGGTCCTGACTAGAGGAAATCCTACCTGACCAACCTAGAAGAACGTACATATGTATATAGGTAAGAAGGGGTTTGAGGGGAGGGTAGTTGACGGTGTATTGTAACTGGTCTCAAGGTACACGATATGTCATCGAGGAACAACCAATAGGTAAAATTAATATCGTCACACATGTACAGGTAGGGTTTGAGGGTTTGATAGAGGAGGGGTGTAGGAAGGAGGGGACATTGGTATTCAAGTAAGAGATTCAGACACGTCTGACATTTATAATTACACCAGACCTCTAACCCCCTTTGTTCTGTTGAAAATAGGTACCCGATATTAGATCCCTCTCGATCCAATAAAACCCCCCTTTAATGACGATTTGTCTTAAATTACAGTAACGAAACCTGTTTACGTGATCTACTTTAGTCTCAACAATTGGGGAGACGAGAGATAAATGGTCTTAAGGACTCTTCCGGTTTCACCTAACATATCTTTTATCAGTAAAGGGGTTTGAATTGAAAAATGTATTATAAAGGACTTGGATAAACACTGGGATTAGGATGACAACTGTACTCTGACATCTCCATTGATCCGAACCTACTCCGATAGTTTAAGACAGTCACTAAATAACAAGACACTACAAGAAACTTTAAGAATGAACTAAGAAACTCTTTTCTCGTAGAGTTGGTGGGGAATGGTCGTCTAGTAATTAAATTTTTAGTAAGAAAGTAGAAACCCCTTTAGACCCAGAGAGGGACGGATATTTATCATTATCGTTACAACCTGTCCAAAAAGTAGATCATAGGAAACTTCACCTCCTGTCTCTTTTCACGGGTGTTAAAAGATAGTTTAAATTTACAATTATGTTATATTTTTGATTTTGTTATTTGACAACGTCCTATAAGACTCTGTCGACAGTGTTAGTAATTTCATCTTAAAAACAACCTTCAACAATTCCGTATCTAGAGTTAACTAAACACCTCACTCCCGACCTCCATAAAAAGACAAAATTTTAGGTCTGTTGACAGGAGTTTCATTTACAATGAGTGAAACTACTTTTTCCGACCCTAAAAAAAAAAGGGCTTGATAGTTTTAATTTAATTGAAATGAAATACTCAAATTAAACATTTTAGTAGACTTAATGTAATTGAGGTTTTTAGTAACCTATGAAATAGTATACTTAATTAAGGGGATCTTCTAAAATCCTTTACTGTGGTTTCATGGAGGTCGAACTCCGAAAGTTATTTAACACGATTAACGGTTTTATTGGGGTAGATAAAATTGACCAAACCCAATACGGACCAATTACTACCAAACCCGGAGGGAACGCCGAGTCGACCAATTTCTTAGGTGGACTTTACACCCTCTGGACCTAAACTAAAGGACCCAACCCTTCTAGGGGACCTCTTCCCTTTCCGATGGGTGAGGTCATAAGACCGGACCTCTTAAGGTACCTGACATATCAGGTACCCCAGCGTTTCTCAGTCTGTACTGACTTGCTGAAAGTGAAGTGAAGTGAAGTCACTACCAATCACAAGAAATAAATCTCGAATTAAATCTTAATGGGTGTTTCTAGTATTCCCTCTATCCTGTCAAAAAGTTGATAGGATTACACTACTTTCACCTTCCGAAACAAAGTACCAAAACACAAGTCTTCTTGGATCCGACCCCATATAAATCTGACAAGGACGAAGGACGACACTTTCCTTCAGAGTCCCGTTTGAAAAAGGAAACAATACCGTGACTGTAGTAGTTTGACAAGTCGATCCTTAATGTGCAAAACGTTAATTGTACAAAAAGGACAAATGTCATATTTGACACCAAATTAATTACACCAGAATGTGTTTAGGGGACCTATAATAAAAAATACGAAATTCTTAGTAAATCAGACAGAGAAAGAATTGTAATTCGATAGGTTCCCACTGAAAGTCTGTTAGAGTAGTTATAGAAACTTACAAAGACTTTGAACAAGTAAAATAACCACCCTTATCTGTTGTACGCCCCGTCAACCTGACTTCTCACAAAGAACGTAGTCGAGACCGTCGACAAACACGAGACATAGGGAGTGACTAAGAAGAGGTCTAGAGTTGATGTTTATACGACGAGGGAGAGGATATCGAGACAGGTCTCACGATGAGTGATAAACAGAATTCTCAGTATAATAAAAATCATCGAGTCAGTCCCTAAATCCCTATGTCAAACTTGTTTACGATGTTTAGTTTATTTCTTTAGGGTTCACAAAGTCGGAGGGACCGAAGACTGTGACGTCGTCTCTTCGTCTACTTCTCCTTCCGTCAAGTCTAGAGTACTCGTAAACGTCGTGTACCGAGTCCCCCCGAGGATGTAGAAGAGAGAATGACCTAGGACTTACAGAGAGGAGTACTCACAAGATCGTGGTCGGGAGGAAAAAAAGAAAAGGGAATGCCCTCTAACTAGTGAGAAGTGTACTACATAGAGGTGTTCTCTTCTACGAAGTTATGTCTCCAAAAGAAGAAGTCACTAGAGGGTCTGTGTGAACCTCCACCGTCATCTAAACGAAAGGTTTGTCGTCGAACAGTCTCCTGTATAGTATCTCGGTCGTCTTAGAAAGAAAAAGAAACTTTTATCTTTGTAAAGGAGACTTTGGATAAAATTACATGAGGTCACTAAGGGAAGTTTGGAAGATAAGTTCTTTTACTTATCGGTCACCTCGGTTACTTTATACACCCACTACCTCTCCACCTCTGACGACAAATGAAGAAGTCCCCTCTTTCTGGGTACTAGACGTCAATCTTGTATCCCAGGGTTGTAAGACTGTGTATCACTCAAACAACCCCTTTTTGACAATACTTGACATAAAGACACGGGACGTGGTATTAAGAATCTAACTTTAGGATCGGAGAGTACACTATAGCACCTTCGACTCCAGAAACCCTTCACTAATTCAGTTCTCCCGTCTGGAAGTACCTTTCTTAATCACGGGAGTATTCTCTGGGGTCTCTCAAGAGAGTGGGCAGAGATGGTACACTCCTATGTAACTTTTCTGTCTGTAGATTCTCGTTCCCTCTTCCGAGAGTGGTCTAGACGGTCGGGGAACTCGAACCTAAAAGGCCAGACGTCTTGTCAATCTTTGTCTAAAGACAACAAATATTCGAAGGGTCAGACACAAGGAAACAACATCTTCAGACTTGTCTGATTCTGTTTTTATTAAAGTACATGACGTCGTAGAGTCATAATGAGGGTCTCGATAGTACAGCCGACTTTGGTTGTGTCATCGTTAGAGGAGGAGAAAGAAAGAGGAAGAGGAAAGTGTGTGTGTGTGTGTGTGTGTGTGTGTGTGTGTGTGGTGAGTCTGTATATATATATATGAAAGATTTTGATCTAAGTCTTTGACAACGAAAATTACCTCTCGGGAAACTAATTCCTGTTCTACATTGGTTGAAAGAAGTAGTGAAAAGGGACAAAATCACAAATTCTGTACGGAGGAAATCCCTTAGGAGAAATAAAGGATAAGTAAATCAATGCACGTAAGTAAATTAATGGTCAAACCTTCACACCGGTGTACGGTTAAAATTACATCTTATTCTAAGAAGGTTGAGGATGGGATAAGAACCATGAATCTGGTATCGGATTCAGCTTATGCTTATCTCTTTCATCTCAGTCATAAAGTAGAATCTCTAATCGTACCCCAGATTTATTTTCCGTCCAATTCCATGTGTAAGGTGAAATTTATAACCACTAAATTTTTAGGTCAAAACATTATTTTTCTAGAATTAAAAAGATGAACGATTTCTACTAGTTTATGTCGACAAGTTAATTATCCGTTTCACTTCCTTTCATACGTTAAAACTTTTAGACGACCTGTCAAATGAGTAGAAAAATTATTGGATTAATTCCACATAGATCGTGGATCCACACAGGGAATGATAAAAGATCTTATTAACGAGAATGTCAACAATCTAACTTAATAACAAAAGAGGAGGAGGAAATAATAATAAAAAAGATATTTAGAAAGACATTGTCGATCATAAAGACGAAGTAACTGATACGGTTTCGGAAACTGACACACCTAGTGTTATTTGACACCTTTTAAGACTTTCTCTACCTTTATGGTCTGGTGGACTGGACGGAGAACTCTTTGGACATACGTCCAGTCCTTCGTTGTCAATCTTGACCTGTACCTTGTCGTCTGACCAAGGTTTATCCTTTTCCTCAGGTAGTTCCGACATATAACAGTGGGACGAATAAATTGAAGATACGTCTCCTGTAGTACTCTTTGTGACCCGACCTTCTTTGTGTTCGATCTTAGTTCTAACGACCCTCTTTAGAGTTATTGGAGTCTATACGTCTACTGTGGTAGGAATACCGTCTTTCACTTCTTCTTTATTTCTCGGAGAACTACTTTCACTTTCTCCTCTCGCTTTTCAAACGAATTTCGAGTTGTAAGTCTCTTGATTCTAGTACCGTAGATCAGGGTAGTGAAGTACCACTTATCTATCCCTTTGTCACCTTTGTCACCGACTGAAATAAAAAGACCCGAGGTTTTAGTGACGTCTACCACTAACGTCGGTACTTTAATTTTCTGTTAGTAACCTTCCTTTCAATACTGGTTGGACGACGACGATGACGATTCAGCGAAGTCAGTGCAGGCTGAGACACGCTGGGGTCTCTGCCGTCGGGTGACCCGAGGAGACATGGACCCTAAGAGGTCCGTTCTTATGACCTCACCCAACGGTAAAGGAAGAGGTTACGTACTTTCACTTTTCACTTTCACTTCAGCGAGTCAGTACGGACTGAGAATCGTTGGGGTACCTGACGTCGGATGGTCCGAGGAGACAGGTACCCTAAAAGGTCCGTTCTCATGACCTCACCCAACGGTAACGGAAGAGGTACTGGTTGGATCTGTCGTATAAGTTTTCGTCTCTGTAATGAAACGGTAGTTTCCAGGTAGATCAGTTCCAATACCGAAAAGGTCACCAGTACATACCTACATTCTCAAACTGACACTTCTTTCGACTCACGGCTTCTTAACTACGAAAACTTGACACCACAAGCTCCTCTGAGAACTCTCAGGGAAACTGACGTTCCTAGACCTGACCTAGATTGGTCAGGTAGGGTTTCCTCTAGTCAGGACCTACAAGTAACCTTCCTGACTACAACTTCGACTTTGAGGTCATGAAACCGGCGGACTACGCTTCTCGACTGAGTAAACTTTTCTGGGACTACGACCCTTTCTAACTCCCGTCCTCCTCTTCCCCTGTTGTCTCCTACTCTACCGACCTACCGTAGTGACTGAGTTACCTGTACTCAGACCCATTTGAGATCCTCAACCACTACCTGTCCCTCCGGACCGTACGACGTCAGATACCCCAGTGTTTCTCAGCCCGTGCTGCCTCACTGACTTGACTTGACTCGACTTGTCGATCATGTTAGAAGGGAAAACGATTAATAACGTTATTTTTAACTTTTTAACTCAAAGTAAACTTTTTATGACTTAACCCTGAAAGGACTACTAGGTCACCAATTCTGAGTCTTTCAATTGAAAGTGACGTCGTTCCGTGTCCAAGTTTGGTACCAGCCCCTCGATTGTCAATGTACGACGTACAACACCCGTTTTTTTTCATGACCGAATGATTGTATAATACAATGACCGAATCATTGTATTATTTTAAACTACCGTCAATATAGATCTATTAAATACCTCCGGATCCTTAACTTTTCATTATTGTAACCTCTTAACAACCTTCAAACAATTTATTTTAAATCGTACTTTAATTTCATAACATAAAGTTTTAATTTTATTTAATACCCGTATGAACACATACATATGTGTAAATGTCTGTAAAAAGTTTTCTAAATCCGTTATATATAATACAATTCGGAGGAAAAATAACTTTCAAATCGTATAATGTGTAAAAAATCCCCTATGACACTAGTGAAACTGGTAATAATAATAAATAAAAAATTACATTTCGGTCATCATTAAAAACACAGTCTCGACATAGATCGTAATTTAAAAGTATATTTATAAACGGTAAAATTAATTTACACCCATTTAAGAATTATCCGTTTGTAAATAGTACACGAAAAAGACACGGTCTATGTGACTAAGATTTTACTTTTTACTGAATTCCTGAACCCTTACGGATTGGATATTATCCGTTCTAACTACGTCCGGAGATACTGTAACAAGCGCATAAACTTCTTGACCGACATCTATTCTCTAAGTGAAATGTGTCACATCGAGGTCTTCGTTATTATAAGTAAAAAGTAAGTCATCTGTAAATACTCTTTGAAGGCACACGGTCGGAAATAGTATCTACGACCTCTATGGTTCCACTTATTCTGTAAAAGACGAGAGTTCTTCGTTTGGACAACTTTGAGTTTATCCACTTTCGAATTTCCTTCTATCAAAGTCAAGTTGTGTTTTTGACGTAGGGATTTTTAATCTTGATGGGTGTTTCCATTGAACCCTCAAGAGTGAGATTCAAGTCGAAATTATGAGGTCCCCCTATATCATCCTCGTCTCTGGTCCCGTTCCCTGAATTATTGACAAAGTATGATCTGTACTCACTCACTGTTTTGTAGTAGTACCGTATCTGTAGTCAGGTACCGGTCATCACCTCTTCGTTCCCTCGGGATCCTGGATTCCCCTTTGGGTCTTCAACCCCGTCATTATTTCCATGTCCACTCAGTCCGCTTCTCGGAGTCGTCATATGCTTCACGTGCTGCTTCCGACAACCGTTTGTACTCATGGAAACCTCGGACACCCTTTACGGAATTATCATACTTTCTTTTTCTAGAAGTTTCAGGGACTGTTTCTTGATTTGTTTACACTTTCAATTACTCCACCGGTAAAAATCGTTTATTTTCATTGATAGAAGGTAAGTGAAACTTAAAATCCAATTTTTTATAAAAAAATCATATACGTACAGATTTTATATATTAACCTGTGTAAATATGAACTGAGACTTCTCTGTTCGATAACCGAGACAGACCAGTTCCTCGGTCACGCATCAAGATGAACTAAGACTCAAAATAACTGACATCTTGGACAATAAACTGAAGAGGGAAACCGTCCCCTCGTTTAGACTTCAGAACAGATAAAGACTCGTGTTCCGGACCAGGTCGAGATGGCCCCGTCGGACTTGTTTCATGGCTTCTACGACGTGTGGGGTTTGTGTTTTATCTGTTTGAAATCGATCTGAACGGTTCTCTTTTTCTCCTTCTTGGGCCTATTCATTTTAATATTTACTTTCTCCTCTGTAATATTGACTATAGTGTCTTTGAACTTCGTAGTATTCTGTGATGATACTTCTTAATATATTATGACGTTGTTTAACCCGTTAGATTTTTTACTCATTTACTGATCTTTGTACGTTGGATGGTTCTATCTTGGTATTTCATCTTTTTAGACTTGTCTAACTATTACTCATTCCACTAAATCACTTATTTTAATTTTAATTTATCACCGTAATTGATCACGGTAAGAAAAAGTTTAAGAAGGTTTTTAAACTCCTTCTCTTTTTTGAGGGTTAATGTAAAATGTTCCGGTCGTAATAGGATTATGGTTTCAATATGTTTTTTGACATTCTTTTCTTTCGATATCTGGTTATAGGAACTTCCTATGTCTACGTTTTTAAGAGTTGTTTTAAGATCATTTGGTTTAATTTGTCGTGTAACTTTCCTAGTATGTGGTACTAGTTCACTCTAAATAGGGACCCTACGTTACTACCAAGTTGTACTCCTTTAGTTATTTACACGATATAGTATAATTATCCTACTCTTTATTTTTATAATAGTGAAGTTATCTATGTCTTTCCCGTAAACTATTTTAAGTTGTAGGTGAGTACTATCTATAAGAGTTGTTTAACCTGTGTCCTTCCTTGTATGAAGTTATATTAATTCCGGTGCATACTGTTGGGTGTCGATTATAGTATGCCCACTTTCGGACTTTCTGAAAGGAAGTACAGTCCTTGTTCCGGACCTACGTGTGGGAGTGGTCAGTCAGGGTGAGTTATATCATAATCAACCTTGTTAATCCGGTTTTTTTTATTTTATTTTATTTTCAGTATGACAGAGACAAACGTATCTCGTACTAGAAATATGTCTTTGGGGTTTTCTGAGGTGGTTTTGTGACAATCTAGATTAATTGATCAAGTTATTACAACGTCTTATGTTTTTGGTTATATGTTTTATTCATCATAAAGATATATAATTGTTCCTTGACAGACCATTTCTTTATTACTAGGGTAAATATTATCGTAGTTTTAAATGAATCGATATTTAAATTAGTTCCTTTACTTTCTTGATATTCTGTGACTACTTTCCTTCTGTTAGTATTTACTTTTTTTAAGGTACAAGTACCTTGTATTCTTAATTATAATAGTTTTATAGGTATGATGTGTTTCGGTAGATATCAAAGTTGTGTTATGGATAGTTCTTAGGTTACCATAAAAGATGTCTTGAGTTTTTTGTAAATTCTTCGGTTTACTTATCCTTTTCATAGATCCAACACACAATTCTATCTTATTCCTTAGTTTCAATAAAGATTGAAATTACCAAGATAAAAAATCAAGATAGACTTTGAAAAGACAGATATTCTATTAACTATTACTGAAGGGACCACCGAATCTACTATTTCTTAGACGGACGTTACGTACTCCATACACAAACTAGGGATCCAGTCCTTCTAGGGGACCTCTTCCTTAGTCGTTTGATTTTACCTGACCTTACCCACTTAAATTAAGTCTACTGGTCATATAGATGATGACACCCGTCCTTAGGGAGTCTTCTTTACCTCATCGGTAGTACCAGTTGTTTTCTCAGGCTTTACGTCATGAACCTACGTTAGAGTTTTTGCTGTCTTACTAGAGACAAGCAAAGGTTCCGTTTGGTAAGTTATAGTACCATTAGGTTCATATACGGGGTTGGTCATTACGACTTCTTCGACTTCAACTTGTCAAAATACTACTGGATGTTCTGGAAAATCTTGATTGTGGGTTTTTTCTACAGGAAAAGTAATATCCTCTGACCTTACGTTTTCATCCTTCAGTTCTTTGTGAACCTCATTGTCCGTTTAAACCGGAACCTTATACCTTACTTCGTCCCGTTTCTGATTATCTCAAAACGGTTCTTTTACGTGACCAGTATCGTTTGTGGGAGAAGGTTGTTGTGTTCTCTTCTGAGATGTGTACCTGTAGAGGTCTGCCAGTTGTGGCTTTAGTCTAACTAATATAAGAAACGTCGGTTTCTACCTCTTCGAGATATGTCAGTTGTTTTTGTTCTGGCCCTCGACTGACACCGAGTCTAGTACTTGAGGAATAATGGTTTAAGTCTGAATTTAACTTCTTTCATTCTTTTTGGTGATCTGGTAAGTCCATACTGGATTTAGTTTAGGGAATACTAATGTGTCACCTTCACTCTTCATCTAAATTCCCAGATCTAGACTATCTATCCCACGGACTACTTGATACCTTACTCCAAGCACTGTAAGATGTCCTCTGTCCCTAGTTCTGGTAGGGGTACCTTTTCTTTACGTTTTTTCGTTTCACCAACAGACCCCTCCGGAATGTTTATCGACACTTTTCTTCTCTCCACTTTTCGTTTCCTCTTTTCCTTTCTATTTTCGTAGACTTACGTCTCAAGGTTTCTTATCGTTCTTCTCTATTCTTTCGGAAGAAGTCACTAGTTACGTTTCTTTATCTCCTTTTGTTGTCTTACCCTTTCTGATCTCTAGAGAAGTTCTTTTAATCTCTATGGTTCCCTTGTAAAGTACGTTTCTA